>WBMZ01009701.1:0-181939 GCA_013400975.1 Atrichornis clamosus | reverse complement strand
GGGGGGGGAAGGAAATTTCCAAGTGTTAAAAAATCATTTAAATTATGTTTCTCCTTTGAAAATTGCTTTAGGAAGGGCTGAAAATGTTTAAGTCAAAGCAAAACATTTCAAACAGAATCAAATTGAATACTTCTGTTTACACTGAGTATTTCTTATTTAACAAGAAAAACTTAAAAGCTAGCATTTAGTGTTGAACTTGGCTGTTATTTGCTTTAATGTATTCATTTTACCCATAAACATGATAATTATTTGTATAGGTCACATCATATAATTTTTTTGCCAGAGGGGAAATAAAGTTTTTGTAAAAAGTGCCTTAGCAGGATGAAGTTTTCCATGCTTCCCATGGAGTTAAAAAGTTCAGTTAACTTTATTCCTTGTCATGTTTGCTGTACACACCTTTTGACTTCCTGCTGAAACTGCAAAATTATGTGTATAAACCGCGTCAAAGTGTGCAAGAAATGCTAAAAATATGGAGAGATAAAGAGTTATATTAAATGGTTGGTAGGAATGGCTTTTTGATCCAGGGTCTCAGGCTGGGCAGAAAGACAGAAGTGTAACATCCCTCTGCTGATGCTCTTTTTGGTTATTCACAGGATCAGGACACTTGCTAAGTTTGTTGGCCAAGGGATCATGAGTTAGATATTCACTGTGCTGAAACCCTGCTAATCCAGATGATTAGTGGGGAGATAACTGCAGCAACCTGTGTGTTCAGAACAGAGACTGTTGTTCAGATCCCACTTCTATCCACACAAGTGTGTGAATCTGAGTACATGCCACCATGAACTCAAAGATTTACAATCACTTATAAGCAGCTGGTTCCACCAGCAGCTAAAGGTCCAAAACATCTCAGCCATTGATGCAGTCTGCACACTGAGAACCTGTTCCAGTATTGGAGGTATAACTTGATAGCCAGTATTCAGTATCCAAGATGATAGTCCTTGGTAGAGGAGAAAACTGCCAACCTCTGATGCCTTTTGCCAGTATAACTCAGCAATACAAACCTGAAGGGTGATACTGGAGGGCACATACATTGCTAGGGACGTATTTCCCCCTTTTTGACACTGAAGGACCTGCTAGGCAGGTGGGGATGGTGAGGGAGGAGGTTGAGCTAAGAGCAGCCCAGAGTCAGGGTATGTTCATTACACAGATGCAATTATCATCCGATTATCTATTTATATTTTATGGATACTATTTAATAGTTTCTATCTATTTCAACAAGTGTTTGTCCTTTTCTTCCCTCCTTTACTGACTGTAGACTTTGCCTCCCCCCAAGGGAGGGTGTGAGGGTGAGCTTAGCAAACGGTACAAACAAAAATGCTAAAATGTAACGAAGGAATTCTCCTGTGCCCTTCCTGCCAGGCTGTCAGTGCAGGCAAGAGCTATTTTTCTCTCTCGCAGAGAGGAGTAGGTCGTTTCACCCTCGGCTCCTCGGCCCTCACCGGGATGCCTCTCCGCGAGGGATGCAGTGCGCAGCAAGCGGCTCAGCACGCCGCTGCCCTCTGGACCAGCGCACTTGGTGTTTCTTCCAACGCAGAAGAAATCACGCTGAATGAGGTTCAGCTCCTGATCTGATCCCTGTCGAGTCAAAGCATCTGTTGAGCGCGCGCCACCGGAGGAAGCTGCAGCTCGGGAGCGGGGATGAGCGCTGCTCCCTGGAAGCGGCACATTGATCATACGGCCGCATGGCCAATTAGCGGCAGGAGCCAGGTCCAGCCCTCGTGTCTGCGCGCTACTGATCTATCGGCAGTAATTACCGAGACTCTTAATGCCTAATTTGGATGGGAATTAATTCGAGGCCGGATAAATAATGCATTAGGGTTTATTCAGCCCCACGTGAAGCACAGCCCCCGAGCCAGGGCTGGAGCGGCGAGCGGCGGTGGCGGCGATGCGCGGGGCGGCGGCCGGGGCCGGGCGCTGAGGCTGCGGGCAGCGCCCAGCCGGGAGCATGCTGAGCCCCAAGATCAGGCAGGCCAGGAGAGGTGAGTGTGCAACCCGTGCGCCTCGCGTTGTGGGGAGGGAGACCATCCGCCGGCACGGGGAAACTTCGTGGCGGTGGCAGAGAGCCTGTACTGCTGCCCGCGGAGCGTACCCCGCCCGGGCTGCTGTGGCTGCTGCCCCGCTGGCCGAAGCCAGCCCTGGGGAGGGCAGCGGAGTCAGTGTTCGGGAAGAATGAAGCTGAGTAGGAGGAGACCTGTGCTGGTGTTCACCAACGTGATCTGCAATGTCTGGGCTCAGCAGCAGGGATAAATAAAAAAAATGGTACTCTGTCCTGGGACTCGACAGAGCCTTTTCACCCCTGTACTGTTGCTAATGCTGTGCTTCTAACGCTGAATTCATTATAACGTCTTGAGACAGGTTTACTTGTGACAAGTTTATCTGCAGCATCTTGGAGAAGCAGTTTGCTGTAGCACACTATCCTTCTAAGGCTGGAAGCAGGAGGTGGAGATATTTGTTCTGTGTGAGCTGTGGGCAAGACAAAAGGAAGGAAGGAAAACCTGCCCTGGGTTTGCAACAGCTGCTTTGAGCAGTCATTCGGAGCTGCGAGGTGTAGTGTGCGGTTTGTAAAGCAATTAGCTGGGGCTGGGCACAGCCGTTGTCTCCACGTCAGGTCACCTGGAAGAGATGCTGTGGTAGGGGATGTATTCCGTGATCTTCAGGGGCAGCACCAGTTCTTCATTTGACAAGGCATTTGTTAATCATCATTGCCACTCACAAAGTAATGATAGTCTCAGAGGGATATCTTCCTGCCTGTTGGAAACAGATTAGATTAATGTCATTTAGGAGCTAAAGCAAACACAGTCAGAAGAGTCAGTAAAGATTAAGATTTTCTTCAGCCATGCTAGCATTAGAAAATAGGAAAAGTGTCACCGGTCCTAGCTACTGTGATTCCAAGACAGGTACTTTCAGTCAAATGTCACTTTGCATCATTTTTATGAAGCAGTATTATGTGATGAAGTCCTTAAAATACCATCAGCCTATTAAATAGCTGTTAGCATCTTGAAAGGAAGAAGCTTCCTGCCATCTGGAGGTGTCAGGATCAGATATGTACTGCAGCATCCACAGTAAAGTCATAAGTACTTATTTTTTAGTTACACAGTTTTGTACAAGTTCAGCAAGTCTTTTGTAGATGTTGCTTCTTTGCCATCCCCCTTCTAAGGGGTATCTAATCTTTTAATATATGTGTTATCTAGCATTCCTGGTAGCTATTAGAGCTCTGATGAGAAAAGCTAGATGATGCTACTAGAGTGGTACAGGAAGGCTGTGTCATGCCTGCCATTGTTTCACTTTCTTCAAACCACCTGGAAAAGTCAATTTGTGCATTCACAGACATTGAAGTCTAGTTATGGGAGAGCCATTCTAGATCCCTTTGGACCACTGATACTTAGGGGACAAATTGTAGTTTACCTTTGTGATTCAATTTTGATTTTTTTTTTTTATACCTGTCATTCTCTCTGGGTTTGTTCTGTTTGGTTCATTAACTGTGCAGTGGTAAGTTTATTTCTGAATTAATTTAGAATTCATGAAAAGAGCTGGTATGATGGGTTTTGAAACTTCAGGAGTCTTCCTACTTATGCAGTGCTGTGGCAAAGCACTGGTAACCTCTTGCAAAGGTTTCCAAGTAGGACCTAATACTGCAAGGTTCTTCTATAGCTCTTGTTCACAGGAACTGTAAACAGGCTGTGCTGAAGATGGTGAATGCTTCTTGAAGGTAAGTGTCCCACCTTGCAAGACTGGGCTGAGTGTGAAATGGTAGTTCATGCTCTCTAGAGTCTCAGTTGGGATTGCTAGTGAAGATTCAGGCGATAAACGGTGGACAAGCAAAGCATTCAGAAGGCTACAAGAATGTTCTGTGTACAGTGAGCACTAACAAGGGCAGGAGATCTGCTGCAAGCTCCTGCATGAGTTTGGCTGACTTTTGAGGGGAGTGACTGTTAGCTCTGCCATTGAGGACTTAGTTGTGTAAGGCAGGCAATGTGCCTTCTCTGAGCAGAAGGACTGAAGAGAAGGGCCAAGGAGAGATACTCAGGGTACAGCCTGTGGTTTTACTTGAGAGTGACAGGAGGCAGCAATTAAACTGAAACTAGGGTTGTTCAGGTATTTGTGAAGTTCTTGAGGTTCAAACCCCTTTGAGTGTGTGGCTAGCTAGCTCTTTGCTTCAGGCTCCCTCCATTTGTGCAAACAGGAATTCTTCATCAACTTCTCTTTTATTTCCAAATCTCTGCTGAGAATGTACCTTTAAACATTCCATCTGATGCTGTCGTTTGTGTTTGACTTGTAAATTGTCTTTAAGAAACTCCTGAGTTTAAAGACATTCAAGCTTTCGAAAATGCGGAGTCTGGACTTGAGCGTGGCATCCAGGGTGTAGTTCTTGTCTGTGAAAGGTATGGTAGAGAACAAAGATAATTTGCCTTACTAAAAGTAGCTATCAAGCATAAGGCAGTCCTTGCTGTTCTATCAGCAACTTCACATCTGTAACTCAGAAATATATGTTTAGGGGTACATTTTGTTTTCATAAGATCTAGGAAGGTGTAAAATCTCACAGACTGAAAATCTTAATATGCATAAGTGAGCCTTCTGGAAAATCATTCATTCTGGCTAGGTCTGAACGGATTTTGCATTATTTTTTCATCTATAGGGGTTTATGTACAGCAATTGGCAGAGTCCAGGATCCCAAAATAAGTGACTGCGATGGAAAACATCTATTTTCACATTCTTTTTATGTGATGGGGCATAGAAATATTGCCTTGCAGAACAGAGACAAGAGAACTTTCAGTATGGATTGGAGGGAAAGCAGTTTTCAGACTACATCCTTCAGTCTCAAGGAATGCATTTTTGTTTCATTGTTTTTAAGAGATTAAAAAATGAAACAAAGCCTTTGCTCCTTAGTTTGAAAAGTCTCAAAAAGATTATACCTGCCCAGTTGCATTTAAATGTGCTAGAAAATGGAAGCTGGACTGACTACAAGCTTACACATTTGTATTTATCTGTGATGTAATGGGATTGCCCTCTGTAGAAAGACAGTTAGCCTGCTGCCATGATACATTCTGTACAGTATCCCTGTCGTCAGCACAGTCTCAGTTGTAGAGGTACTAAGGATAAACCTTCACTCCTTATTAGAACTTTGTACTTCTGGATGTCACTCTGACCTATTATTTCTGTTTGTGGCCTGCTCATACATATGTTACAGTATGTTGAAATTTTCTTCACAGTCATAATAATTAAACTTTTGTTTCTCTCTTTTAATTAAAACTTAGAGCCTGGAAAAAGTGATGGGAGACATTCTGGCTAGTTAGGTTGCTGCAAATGTAGTGGTATCCTTCACATGCCTGTAGTAAAAGAGAGCTATTTCCCTCTCTCCTTTTCCTTCTCTGAAACTTGTCATAATTCAACTTTAATGAAAAGTGGGCTTCAGCATACTTAATGTATTTCTAAGGATGGTGAATAGTAATGCTGCCAGGAGGGACTTTAGGGGATAAAGTTCTAGTATAGCCTTCTGGGAGTGTGCACTTTTACAATGTAAGCTTCACGTGCTTGCAGTGAGGACAGCTAGGTTTTAATATTCAATGCCTTTGCAATGGTGTCATTGTATTTTTAATGAAAGTGCTGTGTCTTTGATTACAGGAACATGAATACCCTGTATTTAAACTGCTTTCTTACAACAGTAAGGACACATGATTGCATGATTTCTCTATCAATCTCTGTCCTAAGAATTTTTTTTTGTTGCCTTATGTAAAAGAAGTAAAGGAGTGTCAAAACAGATTTGGCTCCTATAAATTTAAAGAAAATTGGTGACAGGAAAGAGGAAAGATAACCGTATGCGTACACCCAGGGCAAACTGTTGCAGTACTCGACAGGAATATATGTTCTAAAAGGTAGTGCCAAACTGGCCATCCGAAAGACACCTATTGGCTGTTCTGTAAGAGCACACATATGTTCAAGCCAGACAAACAGCTAAGGGATGTGGCAATGTATTGGGTTTTTGGGGATGTGGAAGGAACGGGTTATTTGAGGAAGATGAAGAGACAGCATTATGCAAGAGGAAGGACCATGTAGAGGAACTTGGGCTTGTGTGGTAGAAGATCAAAAGGCAGTAATCAATGGAAATCTAGACTTCCTTAATTCTGCAGACTGAAAGCATATTATTTAATACAAAACCAAATGACAGTTAGGAGAATTACAGTAGTACCTTTGTAATCATTTGTAATAATTTTAAGGTTAGAAGTGGGCTTTTGAAACAAATTCGGTTCTACTCAGTACACTGCAGTTATATCATGAAGCAGTCCCAGAATAAACAAACAAGAATTCCTTTTGGATTTAACTAGGTGGCGAGATATTTTCAGGAGTATACCTAATGCTCTCCAGCAACTAATGAGTATTCAGTCCATAGGATCAGAATAGAACTAGCCCAAAAGAGAGTCCCCTGAAATGCATTTGTAGCAGGGCCATCACCTCCCTGCAATTAACTAACGGATCCACTCCTAATGATCTGCACTATTTAATAATTCAGGTATCCTCTAAGTTGTGTCAGAGTCACAAGACATTTGTATTCAGAACTGGTAATTTCATGTTAATCCATTACTTAGGTGGCCAACAATTCATTACCATAGTATTTCAGAACTTAACAATTCAAAGCATATTTGCCTTTGCACATGTCATCTTTCACAGGTAATATTTACATTTTGTGGGCTAGGGCAAAACCCTAGGCCACTTACGATGCCCAAGGCAGAGCCAAGACTTGAAACTTGCTTCCCAAAGTGTAGTGTGTGTGAAAAAATACTGGTTTATTCTTCTATCTTATTCAACAGCTTTTCACTGGCTATTTTATGTTCTCAGAACACATCCAACTCCATAAAAACTCAGCAGGTTAGAATGGCTTAGATATATAAATGTAACCTTCAACTTTATTTCTTGAGTAAAATAGGACGAACACACTGGTATGAAATTTTGCGGGATGACTCAAGGAACTTTTTTTTTCTGTACCAGACATATAGGGTGATTAGCATCATTCCTCTACAGATTTGTTTAAAGGAAGTAACATTATATTAATCACTTCTTCAAGACAGTCTCAATCACAGCAGGCTATCAGCCAGTCATGGCTTTCAGGAATTCTCACATCTCCTAAGTTTTCCAGGCTCAGAAATAAGCTTTGAAGATGACGATGATGAATGACATCTAAGGAAATGTGAATTAGGCATTTTTAGACCAGTGAAGGTGACCTCTCACTCTACTACAAGGTTCTGCTTGTTCAAATTTATATTTGGCCTGGCCAGTTAATAATTCTCTATGATCATCAATGCACTTCAGGTTCCAGGAATTGGGCTCCATGTAAGGAGCAACCCAACAACCCCAGTAGCAGGCACAGGTAGCAGGACAATCAGTACAACAGGCGGAGATGAGATGAGGCCCAGCAAGGAAACAAAAAATAGTAGTTAAAGGTAATTACAACAAAAGACAGAAAAAGAAATAGTATGTAACTGTGTTAACTTCAGTCTGGGAGACTGAAGAAATTAGGAACAGTGAAATAAATAGAGTTAACCAAACAGTTCTAAGTGCACTCAGTCTTCTCTGTTTACCAAGGCATGAGTCCTCCAGCTTCTGGCTGTTCTCCAAGTGCTCCACAGAGGGGAGGCAATCCACTGCCCTGTGCCCAACAGGAGTTCTCTGGCATATTTCTGTATTCTCCTGGTATTAAGGGAAAACTGTTGGCACCTTCCCCCTTGACTCCTGCAGAGACCAGCACCCTGCTGCCAGAGCAAGTCCTGGACCTCGGGGACTGCACCGGGCGGGCAGCTCCTCAGGCTGCTCCCTTCCAGATCATGCTGTGTGAAGAGCCTTTCTTTCACCGCCAGTGAAGGATGGGAAAGGGAACTCTCACGTGCTCCTCACCAAATCCCAGCTTAGCCCCTGCAGCCTCAGCTCTGCACAGGGGAACAGCAGTGCCCCACAGCCCATTCACTGCCGCTCTGGTTCCAGGGGCTGGTGCTGCACGCAGCTATCCCAGAACACGTGGGAGGCCAGCGCCTTGGCACCTCCAGCCTACCAGGCAAATGGTAACACCCAGTTTCTTACTCCTGGAACCAAAGTAAACAGCCCTGAAGCTGTGAACTCCTCCGAACACTTCCTTCAGCCCTGAGAGCCCACCAACATTGCTGGGAGCATCCCAGGCCCCAGGGCAGGAGCAATCAGAGTGACTGGTGCAGCTGGCAGAGCAGAGCCACCGTTAAGGAGGAGCCCACCTGTGAGGGGGCGGTTCACTACCCCACATCCTCAAATTAGTGATTCTTTGAGGCAGGACAGGCAATTTCACGAGCTCGTCTCTGGAAAAGTATGTGGGTAAAAGGCTACGATGAGGTGTTAGTAAATATGATTTGGTTTGTAGCTCAGCTTGCTGGAGACACTGGTGAGGAGGTGGTGGCAGTAGTCCTGCCTGTAGCATGGGCCTGGGTTTTATCTTTTTGCTTTGGAGGAACTTGAGACAAAGCTGTTAAGTTTAAAATCCTAAGGTAATGGGGCTGGAGGTGGTGCGCTGCTGAATTAACTGCCCTGAGGGCAAAATGAAGAAATAGGACCTGACTAAAGGGTAAAGCATAGGGGACAAGTAAACTAGGAGGGTCCCTTCTCACCATGTGCAGCCCTAGGTAGGTGAATGAAACATGGAGCTGTTTTAGTTCCTTGGTACAGGGTCAGGCTCCTAGCACTGTGCTACTTTAGTGCAGGAGTGTGACAGCAAGCTGTGTTATGAGCACTGGGTTCTAATTTTTCTGTCTCTGTTGTCCGGATTCATTGGCCACGTGTGTATCCAGGAGGGGTCAAGAAAGTCATGTTTGTGGGGTTCCTCTAGAGACAGGTTCAGATTCCCACTTATACTTTGTGGCATGTCCCATGAAGAAGGACACAGGTTGTTCAAAGGTGTAATCATCTCATTGCTGTAGAGATGCCCCTTTCAAATTGGATTTATGGTGTGTGTTGCAGTAATTGCTGCTCTTGGCAATAGCAGCTTTTTGTCCCTGCCTGAAGGCTTGGGCAGGCAATCACTCTCCTTAGAAAAACGCTGAAAAGTTTGCAGGCAGGCACGAGCTTATTAAGCACAGGCAATCTGAATTTGAAGTAATGAACCATGGCCTCACCTCCTGGGGAGGGAAAGGGGCTTTGAGAAAGAACAGCAATTCAGCTCTAAGGGTAGCTGGACTGCTGGGGAGAACAGTTGTGGGAAGGGAATTAAATATTAAAAAATTACAAAGCCATGGGCTCTCTAATTACTAGGAGAACACCCCTGAGGGGGTACAGGGTGAAACTGTCAGGATTGTGAATAGCACAGTGGAGGCACTACAAATGCTAGTACCTCTCTCCTGAGAGGAGAGTCACCTGCTCCTTTTAGCACCTGTAAAAATGTATTGCTCTTCATTGCAAGATTACTAGCAGAATGACTTTCTTTCCTTGCTGACTTTTCCTTTATGTACATGGTAACTGATAGGCAAGCAGAGCAGGATAAACAGCTTTGTTTTCTCCAGCTTCCTGCAATATGGGCAAGGGTAGTTTGAGGCAACGATAAGGGCATACTGTGGTGGAAAGGGGAAACTCCTTCATGAGGCTGCAGTGTGAGCTATCTCCTGAGCTGAAAGAGGAAAGGAGCTGTGCTTAGGCTCTGCCCAGGCCTGCGCATATTTAGGTATTTGAAACCAACATAGGGGAGGGAAACTCCTGCCGACAGTCTTTCTAACATGTATTCCTTCCACAGAGTTTTGCTGTGCGTCCCTTGTGCCCAAAAAGCAGCAAATGGGGCTTTATGAAGAGTTAAAGAGAGGATATACTAGGTTTTTTTCTGTGGTTTAAAAAAGTTACTTGTAATAGCCTTTGTGTTGAAAGCAAGTCTTAAGAATGGTTAGGCTTCAGTGAGATTGGCATCCTGTGAACTGGTATTGAAGTTAAAAAGACTAACCTGTGGTATAAGAAGATCAATGACAAGGAAGCTATATATGTTGTTTCTAAGGTGAGAACTGATTCTGGTGCAGGGGAAGGGATTGGGTTGATCACAATCTCATTGGAAGGACTGTAGGCACAGGGTTAATACTTCTTATTCTTTTGCAGACCTTCAGTTTAGGAAGAGCCACCTTTACCCAGAGATACCACAAATACTTATGGCTAAATAATCTGAGTCCTTAGATTCAGAGAACTAATATAGGAGTAAGAATTCCTGTATTTCTTCTGCCTTTGTCTTCCAGATCAACCCTGGCAGTGTGGCAAGTCACACAGAAGGAAGTAGAATTTGTTTGCACATTGAGAGCAGGTACAACAGTGTTGAAATAGGCACACTGAACTCTTGCTTCAGTGTTATGCCCTGAAAAGTAGGGTAGGAATGAATACTTTCCTGATCTTTAAATGATTGAAAGAAGAGAAATACAATGTTAGGGCTGAATTCTGGGAAGTATATTGCTGAAAGTGTCTGGATCATGGTATCGTTTCATCTTACAGCCAGATGCTGGCAAAAGGCCTTGAGAGAGTTTTCTATACTCTATATTTCTTTTTCAGTCCAGAATCATTTTGGGAAGTGGTATTCCTTGGACTGTGGTGGACAAATGTCTTTGGTGCTCATAACATCAGTATTAGTTACCAGTGATGCTGGCAGCCACTGCAGTGTCTGAATAATATGGACCATGTGCTTGGCATGGCACAGGCATTAGTATTTAGCAAAAGCACATGGGTGATTGGCATGCCTCTGAGGAGCTCGAGTTGTTACCCTGCAGACCTATGTTTGTGCTGCACCTGTAGGGCTGTAGAGCTGTGGCCTTCATCAGGACTGCACAGTATTTGATGCTGTACAAGCTCAGGCCACAGTCCCAGCTCCAAACTGAACGTTACCGTGGTCAGCATTTTTTGTTTGTTCCTTAATCCACTATGGCTGGAAAGATTATTAAAAATTAATAGCCACGGCCATAGGGAGGATTACAAGGTGCTGTTGGTGATCGCAGTGGGAGCACAAGGTATTTGTTCAGCCTTCCTTCTGTGGCCTGATTTGAGTCATTAAAACAGCAGGAAGAAAAAAAATCTGGGAACATTCTACCATTCCAGTGAGTAACTTTTCTTACAAAGAGGTCTCACCTTGTCAGTGTAGTGTAGGAATGTAAGGCTGAGTGTATTGGCAGATGGAAAGAGCAGAGTGAATGTAGGAAGAAAGGGATAAGACTTCTTTCTTCTGGCAGTGGTGAGCTGTAGCTCATTGTGATTGTCCGTGGAACTACAAGAGCATTGCCAACAATGAAGGTGTCTTCCGCAGTGCTTGTCAGGTACACAGTTCTAACCAACCAGATGGAGAAAACGTACAGCTTTCAAGAGATTCTGCCAGGGTTCAGCGGCGGTGGAGAGCTGCTGCTTGGGTTTGCTAGAAAGTTTTGTGGTCCATATGTGTAACAAGTGCATGTGCTTTAAAGTGACACGTCAAATAGCTGTGGTAAGTGCTGATCTGTGCTCTGAATGCTCTGCAGTGGATCCAGATGGGAGATCTCAGAGGATAGTGCAGATAAAGGGACCTTAAAATATGGTCTTTTGCTGGGAGCAGTTTCTGTGCTTGTTCTTGTACGATCAGTATGGTCTGTAACTCTGGTTTTCCAATAACAAAGGACATGGGGTATTTCACTTTACAAGATTGTAATTTCGTAGGTCAGTCTGTTGTAGCAGAAAGAATCAAACCATCAGTCTTCTATCTTGGCCCTTACCCATGATATGATTCTAGTGGTTTGAGAAGACTGGCGTGGCTTTGTGGATTTGCAGGGCACTTTGGAGAACAGCTGGTGCCAGGTTACTTGCAGTATTTGAGATGTATTCATTGACAGGTGTCAAAATTACCACATATTCTTACAACCTGAAGCAGTAATTCAAATTCTTTTGCCAATACAAGGTTAAACTCTTTAAATAACTATTCTGTGGGGTTGAGACCTGCTGACCTTCTTGCTGCTAGGGACAACAAATTAAGTTTGGGGTTGCTTTGTACAATAGGTCAAAGGTTTCCAGAGCTGGAATGAAATGTCAACCAACAAACCAACACCCATTTACCTATATAATAGCAATGGATTGCTAAAATCCTTAGCTTTTCCAGAAGTCCAACATGCCTTTAATTTGTAACAACAGTTTGAAAATGAATGTCAGTTGTCCTCTAGGAGCGAAGGATTACATTATCCCACTGACTATATGTTTTGAGTTGGGTTTTTTTGTATTTTATGGGGTGGTTTGCATTGGTTAGCGAATATACTTGAGTTTTCTTTGACTTGTGGAAAGGCCCTGCGTTAATATATATCAGTTTGTGCTGCTGTCTGTGTGTTCTCTGATGTAATAAAGACAACACATCAGTTAGCATATCTCATGGAAGCCTTGAACTCTGTCATTTGAAAAGAGAAGTGAGATTGAAGCTGGTTCTTTTCTTCCTTCAGTCTTTTCCCCCTGCTGCCATGTTTAAATATGCTACCTGCATATTTTTGCAAGTAACTCTGGTCAGGAAAGTGGCTTTTATGGTCACATCACACAGGTCACTGGAGTATAAAATTATTTTTCTGATTTAGAATGTCCTTTATACAGAGCTGACTATGCCATTTGTAAGGTGGCAAAAGGTCATGGCTGTTGAACACTACAAAGAAGTTCCAGAATAATTTCTTCATGCCAGCCAGGAAGCAACTTCCCTCAAACTAGTGTGCCTTTGCCTCTTGTTTCTGGCCATGTTTCACGAGTACTGTACTGTAGGTGGAACGGAGGCATAGTTTTTCTACATGTTCTGCAAAGGAAATGCTGTGAGCTTGTTGAAGATTGATGAGAAACCTGAGCCAGCTCCGATGGCTCTGGGACAGATACAGGTGCTGTTAAATGTGTGTTGCTGTGCCTGTGCTTGTGGCACGGTAGGGCTGCGCAGCTTTCGGTACCAGATGCAGTGTGTTTGGGTGTGCTAACCTGCTAGCAGGCAGGAAATCTTGCCTCCCTTCCTGCCAGGTATGTCAGCATGTTCACCTTTGAAGCATGCTGATATGAAGAATTTATGCAGTCTGGTGTTCTTCTTCAGAACTCTTCGGTGGAGATGCAGTTTGCAAGTGTAAAAGCACTGACTGCTCTGGCAGCACAAAACAGACACGAGAGAGCAACCTTTATAAAATAGAAGGCATTTTGAAAGCAGAACCTTCAGCTTTCAGACTTAGAATTTCTGAGAGGGGATGAAACTCTGTTCTGGAGACAGGGTGCTCCTTCATGAAAAAGTCTAGTTTCCCAAGCCATTTGGGCTCCTTTTTGGGCATTCATCTTTTTTTGTCAGTCCTTCAGGTTGGCTCAGATTCTTTGGTCTGAAATATGCTTTTTGGTCATTTCATTGCTATTCAGGTCTTCCTTCATCCCTCCCTTTCGTATTTTTCTGCTCAAAAGACTATCTGTGTGTTTGGTGTGGGTTTTTTTTGCTTGTGTTTGGTTTTTGTTTTCTAAACAGGTAAATAAGTTATAACCAGAATTTTCCCTCTTCAGTTAAGGGCTGAAAGGTATTTCAGACTGTATATATAGCCAATTTCTAACAGCAGTCATCCCTAGTCTGAGAGTGAATTTTACTGCTTTATAGTATAGTAAATTGTACTAGTTTATGTTGGATTTTAGATTTATGAGTTGGTTTTTGTGAATGCATTTGTTCTTGGAGGAACTTAAACTTACTATCAACTAAATAGTTACACAAACAGATCCTTCCTCCAGACTTTTTTTTTTTACCTGATTTGCTACTTTCAGTCTGGCTTCCCAAACACTGCAGAAAATACATGTTACTAAACATATGTAAAGTTAATTGTCTCACCTTTTCCTTTGGTTGAACAGTAAGGCTGCAGAACTGTTTCCAGTGTAATGCATGTATGGTTTCTTTTGGAAAAAAAATATGGGTTTCCAGACCCATTTTTTTCCTTTGATACTTTTATTTTGGCTGAAAGAAGAATAAATCAAGGGAAGGAAGCAGAAAATAGCACATCACCTTGCTCTATAAAATGTTCTGAGTAGACAGCTGCAGCTTTATTGAATGGAATTGATGGAGCACAACCTGGTCTTATTGTAGTGTTTCTGGATGTGGTAGTTGTCCTCCAAATCACAAAATGTGAGCAGGTACATGGCTGTGTAGCACCCTTTTGTTTCTGTAGAAATTGCTACTCTTTGCTTTGAGGGAACTAACAGTCCTTGTCAGTTCCTTATAACTGATAGTCTTCTAGTTGCCTAAACACATCTTGTCACCAACCACTTCAAGCATTCTGCCTTTAATTTCTTTGCTTATTGTGTCTCAAGATGCTTAATTCTCAGATTGTGCTGAGGCAGTGTCTTGGTTTCCTTTGTGCTTACTGACTCTGGTATCTTAGCAATCAAATTCAAACACAAATACAGCTGTGTGATGGACCCAGAAAAATCTAAACCGAGTATTTTATTGACTACAATTCAGTGAAAGGAAATTCAGTATCTCTTTCTAGGGCATATTACCAGTCTTTCCAGTGAATCCTTTTTTCGAGGCCAAGCTTGAATTAAATAAAAAACCTGAGAATATTGTTTATAGTATATGAAACCACTTCCCTTTGTGGCTAGTACTTTAAACAAAGACTATATAAGAAATAATACATAGTGTCACTGTGTGATTAGACTGAAGGAATATAGAGCAAGGTGCCTTTATTGTAGGACAGTTTGTTGGCCAGAATCAATTATAATGACTATATTGATTTTAGCTAACTGCCTATGAAATTTAAAGATTACAACTTTAATTGATATTGAATTGCATTGACTTGATTGATTTCTATGTCTGGTTTAAGTAGGTACGTACTGAGTGCTCAAATCTCTAGTGGTGTTCGGAGCTGGGAGCGGGAGAAGGAGAGCAGCAGAGATTGTGTCATGTGCCGGGCAGGACTGAACTCAGGAAGGGGGGATGGGAGGGATAGGGAAGGGCTGATGTTGTCTCATGTTGTGTGCATGCTCAGGGTAGAAAATAGATGTGATGAGAAAACAGGAATACTGCTTGTAGGCAGGTCTCAGTTGCAGAGGGGCTGTTGCGGTACATGGTGCTCTGGAAAGGGATTGCTACCTTTGTAAGAAATGGTAGTGTGGCTCCATCCAGTTTGACCCATCTGCTCCTTAGGATAATCTTTCACTTTATTATTCGAGGCATAACAACCAAGTGTGGGGTTTTGGAGGGGAGTTTATTTAGGGTAGTCCCAGGCAATTGCATGCTGAGTGTTGAGCATCACTTCACTGCCTTTGCTTGTATTCCTCCTTCCATATTCATGTGGATATGAGTACTTCCATATGCCAGCATCACTTCCAGTCAGAGGAGTATTTTCAAGGTCTATAATTCTGATTCTTGCCTTCTATAATGATTTGCCATCCCAAAATGCCTTGACTCGTTGTGAGTGCTGCCTGTGGGTCTGCCTGGTCTGTTGTTACCTTGCTGTGCTGCAATTGCCTTGTTTCACTGCTTCTTAGTGGGTGTGGTGTGTGTAGGTAGTTGGCATTTCAGTACTGCCGTGCTGTGCAAATAAATCCTAAACCTTTTTCCAGGGAGAGTTTGAATCCTTTCTACATTGATTTCTGTTTAGAACTTACGTATGACTAAATCAATAATCAACTAATGGCAATGTGAAGAGCGAAACCAAACTCTGTGGTGTTATTGAAAAGGCATTACTGGATCAGAACTCTAGACCATGTAAAGTATTTGCTGCATTGTGAGTCTGATGTATTGATTTGTTTTCTTCCTTATGTTCTGCTGATTCCATAATTCTGTTAAATAGATGAGCACAAATAATGTATTTCTATCATTGAGAATCAGAGGCTTGATGTACTGCATCAGATTATCAAAGCAGATATTTTGATCCCAGTAGTCTGAGATACCTGCGGCTTTAAAGGCAGCCTCTGCTCATCCATAAAAGTTTTCTTCTGACCTCTATGCAATTATTGTATTCTGTGAAGCATGCAATATAAGCATCAGTGCTGTTAATAGCAATAAATAATTCCTCTTTCTAATAATTTCTGTCTGATTCATGTTGTTGACTTGCAGATGAAGTTGCTAAGTGTCTCCCTAATGAAATTAACTATTATAGTCACGACTAGAAACTAAGGAAATGGAAAGCTAAGACAGCATGAAGAATTAACAACCAGAGCAATTGACTAAGACATGGTGCTGCATAAAATAAAATAAGAAAAAGATGCATTCTCCAGTGACTGATCATGAAATATTTAAGTCTTGACTAAAATAAATAATTCCTAGGTGAGCTGTACAAATAGTGCCAAAGGGTGTGTGAAGGAACATACAAGGTAACATATTTGGGGCTTTTTCAAAGTAAGATGTTTGATGTCTTTTTGAGGTCTGTGTCAATATAGATGATAGGTTTCCATTTAAAAAAACTAGTTTCTTTTTAGAGGGAAAGGTAAAGTAGTGGAGTCAGGAAAACTGGGGACTGCTGGGATTTTCATGTTTAAGCTGGAGAGGGCTCAGGTACTTCAATGTGGAGATGACTTAGGTGCTTACTGAAGTATGGATTTTGGTATCATTAGACTAATTGGTTAGCCAAGATGTTACCTAATAACCATTATAGTGCCATATAGTGCCATTGGTAAAAGCAAATTTTTTGTAGTAACATGAATGCGGAATGGGATCTGGACAGCCTAAATCAGATTACAGTTTGGTCATAGCTGTAAAATGTGGCCTGGGATGAGGCAGAGAAGTTTCATTCAACTAAATTCCTGTGGGCCTCTGCAGTAGAGATTCAAACATGACCAGTGACTTTTCTTACTGCCTGTGTGTGAAACAGGGTCCTCCAGGTCCTGATGGGGGTGTGGGGAGGGTGCTGTGCTGCTAGAAGGGCTGAGAATAAAGCCCGAGGATCTTGGCTGTGTGATGGAAAGTGGTTCTTGATATTTTTATGGGCATGAAAACACCTGTCTGTGACAGCTCAGACTATAGTGAGCAAGCTTAAAAAATATACCTAGATATATCAAAGCCTGATTTTAAGTCAACTCTGTATTAAGACTTTTTAAAAATTATTATTATTACTGTTTTGGCTGTGTAAAAATAATCAGAATGAAGGAATACTGGGCTACTTTGGAGAATCCATAGGTTGCTGATAAACTTTACTAATGTATATTAGCTCAGGTTGGATTCAGCAATGTATTTTAGCAAAAAAAATAAGGGAAGTGTAATTCTGAAAAAACTGATGCTGCAGAACACTTCTTACAACACTTCAACTTTTTACTGTAATTCTGAAATGAAACTAAAAACAAAGTAAAAACTTACTTATTACATCAGGAAATAGTTACAATTCAAAACCTAATTTCTCTTGATTGAGGTACAAGACAAAAACCTGTTATTCACAGTTCTGTTGAGAGTAGCAGAACTTACTGTAGCAGTTTAGAGAAATGGAAAAGAAAAAGCATTCTGTCTGTCAGACTCAGCTTTCACTGAGTCTGAAATTTAAGACAAAGTGATGCCATTTTCTGCCTATAAAACTGGGAAGTTGTCAGGGGTCAAACTGAGTGTCTGCCGGATGGTTACAGGTGAGGTGAGTGGACCCTTAAGCCAGAGTGGAAGGAGAAAGTATATGAAACTATGCAAATGGAGATTGTGTCACTGAGACTTTTTGATAATGAGAGGATATGGTACCATTCAGATCTGCCCTCTGCTGACAGAAGTGTTTATTGTGTAGATGTGCTGGTTTATATTTCTTTACAAAGCAGAATATGATGGCCTGACTGCCAGGTCAGAGGAAGGTCAAAGCAGATTTTATCATAGACACCAATGTGATTTCCCTCACTGGAATACACTGAGGAGGCTCTCCAAAGATTTGACCTACGTCCCTTACCTGCCTCTCCTTATTTTGCAGTTTGCTTCATGGAAGTGAAGAAATAGGATCAAGTGTAATGTTGCAATTGTGATTCTTTTTATTCTTACTGGTTTTTTATTTCCTAAACACCATGACAGGTTATTTTTCTTTCTTTGGTTTATGTTGGCAGTTTGATCTCTCTGAGTTGAGGCACTGGGAGCAGAAACCAATCAGGCAGTAACATCAAGGCTATGTTTTAGTTGTCTGAACGCAAAAGACACAAAACTAGACAGTACTCTGAGAGGCAGATGGTTACCTTTTCTTGTGATAACCTGAATTAGCTGTAGTGTATCAGGAACACCTGAATAAGAAGCTTGCCTGGTTTTCAGCTGCAACGCTTTACAATGTTAATGTAAGATATCACTGATGTAGATTTACTGGTACTGGCCTGTAACCTAATGCCTTGTTCCAAGTGGGCAATTATAAATTATGCTTTAAGTTATCTGGATGTAGAAAATGGGAAGTAGCAGGATCATACTAGCACTAATGAAGGAAAAATGGCATGAAATATTAAATTATTATTATAGATACTTCATTAATCAAAAGGAAGTAGAGGTGGAAAAGACCTTATGAGGTCACCTAACCTATCCATTTTAGAGGACTGGCTTGCTGCCTGCAATGTACAATCATTGTCTGCTACTCCAAACTAGCTCTAAATGCCCCAAGCTTTAGTACTGATACTGCAGGCATGCGGCAAGGGAAGAGGAAAGAAGGGTGATTGACTTATTTTCTATTTCTTAAACCTTTCCTCCCTTCTTTTTTATTTCTGAAGCCCTTCTTCAGATTTACATGGTTTTTTCCTCTATGTTGTCTTCTTTTTTTTTTTTNAACCTTTCCTCCCTTCTTTTTTATTTCTGAAGCCCTTCTTCAGATTTACATGGTTTTTTCCTCTATGTTGTCTTCTTTTTTTTTTTTGTAATTCTGCTTTTTAATTTTGTTTTTCTGCTTCAGTGTCAGAAAGCCCTGAAGAGTGAGATTACTTTAATAATTCTGGATAGCTATGTTATCTATATGTCTTTCGTGTGAATCACAGTCACTGCTTTGATTGACAATTCTCTTTTTAAATCTCTCTCAGTTTTTAATCTTTTTTTTTTCTCTCTCCTATGGCACCTGGTTTCACTGGCTAATCACTCCGGAGTGGTAGTGTGTAGAGTGAAAATATTTTTTTACACTCTCTGCTTCTTCTCTTCTGTGCCCCCTGATCACACTCCTGCACATCCTCGTTGGGTGAACAACCCTTTAGGAGAGAGCGGTATCATTCTTCCCATGTAGAGTTGGCAGGCAGTGATGATTTGCCACAAAGGTAGTATGAGCAATGAAGCCTTAGTGGAGGCATTGTGGCTCTTTAGACATGCTGGAGTGAGCAGTACCAAAATGGTGACATTTGTCTTGCTTGACTCTTGTGAACTTGAAAGTACACCCTGAAAAACAAATACCTACTCAAAAGAGGGAGCATGTAATGGTCTGTCCGTGTCTGAAAAGAAAGTGTAGAACAGTTACTTAGCCTCTCTGAGTGTTTTTATTGTTATTTGCTTCACTTACTGTGTAATTTCCTTTTCAGCCCGGTCAAGGAGTTTGGTGATGGGTGAACAGATTGGGCCTCCCTCCAGACCATCTTCCCCAAACCCTCAAGAACGTGTGCTGAAGTGTGGCTGGCTGAAGAAACAAAGGAGCATTATGAAGAACTGGCAGCAGCGGTGGTTCGTGCTGCGTGGGGATCAGCTCTTCTATTATAAGGATGAAGAGGAAACAAAACCTCAGGTATGACTAGTGAAATGTAGGACTTAATGGTTGTGGCTTCTGTGTGATCACAGTCAGTGCTTTGATTGACAGCTCATGTCAGTTGTTTTTTATCCTCTCCAAAACCATATATGCTTAAGGAGGTTCAAAGCCAAGAGATGTTGCACGGAGAGTTTACTACCAGACAAGTCCGTAGAGCTTGGGAAAAGATTAGAAGGTGTTTACTTACCCACTAGGGCATGCCGACCTCCAGATCTTAGTATGGTCATCTAAGAGACTGGAGTTTGACGGGAAGAGCTATGGAGTTCCAGATTACTGAGGCAGGAGTGATTAACCTTGCTTGCTCAGATGGGACTCATTATCTCCCAACTAATCCGTTGTTAGCCGAGAGGTGAACCAGCTGCTTGGGGCTGGCTTGTGTGCGTGGAGTGTGTAGGTTTTGTTACATGCTGAGATTGGGCTGTAATAGGTGTTGTAGTGTGGGGGAAGGGAGTGGATGTGGTGCTGTGGGCTAAAGCTTACAGAGGAGATGAAGAACTTCTTGTGTTTCAAATACCTGTAAAATACTCCTGCAGCATTTGAGCTAAGCTCTTTCCTAGTTGCTGTAGTAGATTATGCATCATAATTCATGCAGTCCTTGTTTTGACTGTTAGGCCGTTAACCAGAGTCATTGAACGGAGGGAACGTAATTGAGTGAGCCAGACAACGTCCCTGTATTGCTGCCTCCTGATGAGTCAGTGCAGGCATTACAGAGTGACAGTCAGCCTGCGTAATGTCATCGCCATCCACACGCTCTTTATAGATGATTATTAAGCTGCTTGATGCAGCTGCCTGCTTGACTGTCACACTTAAATTTCATTGTAGAGTGAGAATGGAAATTAATATTCCCCTGTGGGCCTGACATAAATATGGTAGATGAATGAGGATGTTGACTGCATCTTATATCTTGCACTCTCCTGATGAGGGATTTGGTCCATAATTAAGGATAGTCTGCTGTGTAAAGGCTAGAGAGACTTGAACTTGATGATGTAACCTGATTACTCAGGATGCTGCCAACAACAGCTGGATTTTGCACTTCTAAGCCAAGCACCTTAGCTTCATATGCAATGTGTGTGGAGAGCTGAGTACTTCTGAACTGTGTCAGTGAACACGATAAGGAAACTGCCTCAGGTAGTTGTGTTGTAAAGTACTTCTTTAACCCTGGCCCTTTTTGGGCACAGGATTGCCATACATTTATCACTGTGGGAAGCCATTTTATATAGCATGATACAGGACTATGTCCTGACTATTCTTGTAGGAGTTGCAAACTAGGATTTGCATCTGACTTCAGCTAGGACTGTATGCATCTCACAGGTGAGATGTACTTCTGGAACTTGCAGATAGCTATTGCTTGGGATTCTCTGGAATGAAGGGGCAATGGCACAGGCATGCCCTTGCAGCTTAGGAAGACAGCCAAGACTCTGTTATAGGTCATGGAGATATTTTCATCTGTTGAGATTGATAGTAATCCCTAATTTCCTTCAGCCCTAAAGGTACTCATGCTTAATATAAATCTTTGTTTTATTTATTATGGCCTGCAAGCTTGTGTGCAAAAACTGAATCAATAGTTTCAGTGAAATTCCCATTGGTCTTCTACCTCGTTGATTATTTATAAATACTCTGGGGGAGAGGGTTGTATTCTTACTGTTTACCTGATAAAGTTAAGTAAGATTTATGACATAATGTGTCAAAAGAGAAACATGAAACAGCATCTTGTTGTTTATGGATGTTGCATTGCCTACTGTTATGAAAACCTGTTCTTCGAGGTTCTAAGAAGAAACTATAGATATTCTTTCCTTGATAATAATGTTGAAAAGATGGAGCTGTAATCAAACGGCAGGAGAATTGCACAGGCTTTCTGTAGTCAAGAGCAATTATTCTGTGATCTTAATGGATGGAGTACTGTGAAGGTGTGTGTATTTGTGTGCCACGTGACAGTTGCACAGCCCACTCCATCAGAGTCCAAAGGTTAGAGGGTGGACTTGGAGCCATAGCTTTTCTTGAGAGTTTTCTCAAGTTGCCCCCATGAGGAAAGGGGGAAAGGAGGACAGACCTGCAAAGAGCTTTTGATGATCCTACTGACTCTGTCATTATATGTGTGGGGTTTTAAAGTAGCTTTGGGCTCATTTCTATTCCCTGGAAAGGAGATAGGATGCACCCCTCCCCAATTTCCAGGGGAACAGAAGCCACTGTGCAACCAATTAATTAACTTTTCTTTCAGTATTGACTTGGCATGATAAAAGGCTTTAATGCATCTGTAGCGGGCTTGAATTTTGCACTCTAAAAAACAGCAGAATTTTCTAGAATGTGTTCTGGCCACTGGTCTCTAAAGATGATGTTGTATATGATAGTTTTTGATACCTTTGGAATAATTTCAGACGTCTGCATTTCTGTCAAGTTGCCTTTCCAGTGTTTTCCTGTTATCTTTGAAATATCTTCAGCATGTCTCCTAATTTCAGTGAATCTCCAAGTCAAATTTTACAGCAACAGGATTGTGAGGGAAGGGTGCTCATAGTTTGTGTTCTGTTGACTGGTTTTACCTTAATTTTAAATCTCACAACCATTCTAGATAAACCACTTAGTATCAAATTTGCAAATTATGTCCTTCCACAATCTTACCCTTTTCATGGGGTAGAGGACAGGAACTGAGCCTTGACACTGTTCTGCAGCACTGCCTAGAGAGAGTACGAGGGTTAGCATTGATTCTGTGCCAGTGAACAGAGACAGCAGTGATGTGATCTCCACAAAACAGACTGTAATGGGGCACACAAATGAGCAGGTGAGAGTAGCAGGACAGCCACAATTTGAGACTTCTCCTTGTCAAAATATCCGAAGCACTAGTGTAACTGGATTTGTTTTGATTACCAGTGTTATGATAATCCAGTGTCTTGGATTTGATTGTTGCCAGGTTGGTTGATTAGAATGTAACTATGCGTGTTTACTAGAGATATGTGTGAAAAAAACTGACTGAAACAACTTTCTTCATTTTCTGTTCAGTGAAAAAGAAAATGCTTTGGACCCAGTTTCCATTCCAGGGCAGTTGAGTGCAGGAGTAAGAACGGCTGATTATGCTCTTCATGGCTTGACTCCTGAGAGTCCCAGTTCTTACTGTCTTTTGTCTCTCTTATAATGTATATGTCCTGAAGAATGTCAGCTGTAAACCCTTCAAAATATGAGAGATTAAATCCTTGTTGCACTCATGTTACTGGATAAGAGCTTCCTGTGGTCTTTTTCATCTTTTCCATAGATGAAGAGGATTTTCTACACTTTGAAGATACCATGTCACCAACTATGCAGAATTCCCAAACTGGAATACATTGTGTTAATTATGCTTGGGCTCAAAGTGGAAATAAAGCTAAATACTGGCAGGATTTGAATTTGGGAAGTAAAGGGACTCAGTTTTTTTTTTTCCTCTGGAAACTCCAGTCTTTTGGATTAAAAGGTAGTCCACTGCCTTGCAAACCTGAACTAGCTCCTTTGTTCCAGTATCTCCCTGGGAACTTCTGTGTTCTGAGGATCTCTGGAAAATCAGTTATTTTATTCAAATGCATGCTGCAACCAGAAATTAAAGGAGAAGGAAGAGTAGATGTAATGTGAGAGGAAACCTTTGCAAGGGATAATTAGTTATGGAAATCAAGGAGAATCACCTCTTTATGCTCAGATTATTGTTATTCCAGAGAAAAGAGCCTTTAACCAGAAGTGTCCAGTGTGAGAGAAAGACAGGTGAAGCAGGTGGATGACCAGAACTGTGGAAAGGTGTTGGGCTCAGTAGATGAGCAGGACTTCAATTTGCTATCTATTTTATCACATTTTCCTTACCTTTTTGGTGGCCTTTCCCTCTTCACTAATGTTTGTGTTCATTACAGGGTTTGATACTACTGCAAGGCAATCAGGTGAATGAGCTGCCACCTAATCCTGATGAACCAGGGAAACATCTCTTTGAAATTACCCCAGGTATGCCAGCATTTCTTTGTGCTTTCAACATAGCATCGCCTTATTCCCATCAGTTGTCATTAATGAGATTTGCATTGTGCTGATCCCTTCACTTCTGAGCGTTCTGATACACTGGCCAGATTATCTTGTGAGACTGAGAAATGGGACTTGACTACATGGTGTTCTTTCTTTCGGCTGTAAGTGCTGCTGTGTCGTTTTTGTTTCATAGTAGTTGAGATGCGCCATGCCCCCCTTGATTTTTCTGTTTGGAGAGGCCTTCTTACTTGGAGTGTTGTGTGGTCTCTCAAACGGATGTGTTTTTCCAGTTGTTACGGGAGAAATGGGCACAGAACACAGCACAGAACTTAGGGAAAGGGGAAATGCCATATCTGGTTGCAGTCTCTTTCACAGCTGTTTTGAGAAGTGGCTGCGGGGGAAGAGAAAAAAGCTTCTCAGCATTTCCCTTTTGGGTGAAAAGTTTAAGAGAATAGATGACCTGACATGGAAGAGAGGTTGAAATTTTGTTAGGCAGCAAATCTAATGATCTGTCACTGTAGTCTTAGTGTAAAACTTTTGTAATCATTTTAGCTTCCTGTGGACATTGTTGGTATCTCCAGGGTATATTTAGAATTAAATTCCCCATTGCAGCATAGGAGCAATTGTATTCACTTGATTCTGTTCTGGTTGTATTTGGGAGAAGACATCCCGGTGCACAGGTTTGAGTTCAGTATATTTTGGAAGTAGTTTTGAGTGGCAGGATCTCCAGAGGGAAGAAAACCTGTTGGATCACTAGCAGTGTTAGAGCAGAGGAATGAGAAAGATGAACTGTCTTAGTGCTTCCACAGCTATCTCCCAATACGTGAAAACCGAGTCTCTGGAAACAGGAGGGAGACAGATGTGACTGTGCTAAGAGTTTTGTGAGTGCACTGCCTCAGTCATGCTTTACTTCACCGCCAGCTTCTCCTGCAGGCCTACCTGTCCATGCTGCTTAACACTGTCTGTGTCCCCACGGTATTGCTGCTGTCGGTAGGGTAGATAAAAGTAACTGTGTTAGGCTGCCTCTTTTTTTAATGGAATGTGCAACACAGGGAACCCTGGTCCCTGTATTTGAATGTTACTGCTGTGGAGTCGGATGTGTTTTTACTCGCGTCTTTGGCGTCTTTTTATTACCACCCAATTAGACTGGTCTAAAATGCCTGTGTTGCACACCCCTCCTGAGAGAGTATCAGGCAGAGCAAGAACAGGCAGTGCTGTGAGGTTTTCAACTACACCAGCAGGAAGTGTTTTGTAAGAACTTAGTCACAGAATTATGTTTGACACACAGGAAGCTACCTGGGGAGAAGAGATTTTTTTTTTTTCTCTTCCTTATCACTGCACACTATGTGGAAATACTTTTTTTTTTTTTTTCTTCTTCTTATACTGCACCATGCCTTCCTGGGCAGGGCCCCACAAAAGGCAGGGCATTGGGCCCACAGTGTTGCTTGCATAGAGCATCTCCAAGGAAGTGGCATTTACTGTCTCTCTGTGACGCATCGGCACTGTTTTCTAAATATTATGCACCATACTGTTGTAGAAGGACCATGAACCTGCAATGTGAAAGCACTTGTGGTGTTGTGGTGGTGAATGATCCCATGTGTTGTGGCAGTGATCTGAAATAATTGACTGAGCCACAGACTGGATTGGTTGAGTTTCTTCTGGTTCCAGATGGGATAATAGTAATTCTGCACTACTTGCCCCACGTGTCAGGTTATATTACTGTACCCTGTAATAGAATTGTCCTAAACTGCAGGTGGCTCTTGCTTCAGGCGAGTTGGTAAAGCAGTACTTGAAAGAGGCTATCCAGAAAGTTGGGAGCAAGTGACACTGTTCATCATGGTTGTGGATCCTAGGGACATTCGTGTTCAGGTTGTGGTTTTGACATTGCACTTTTCTGTGTTCCCTGGAAAAATGATTCAGTCTTAGTGCACCACTGACTTGTCTGCAAAATGAAGATGTTTTTCCTAACTTGTGGAGCCAAATCCATTCGTGTTTTTAGCAGACTTAGTTGCTACATGGATAACAAGTATTGAAAAATGCTATAAATAGCCAGTCAGTACAGAATGTGATTGACACAGACGTCACTGCAGAATGTGGCCTGAAGAGTTCCCCATTTTGTTCACAGTACATTTATTCTGTGCTGGTTTTGGCATAAATGCCTTTTCTTTTTCTGCATGTGTTCTGAAATGACCGTGTTCTGCGTGGTTGCCAGCCTGCAGAACACCCACATAGTGAACAGCTCTTAAAGGGATGCCAGATAGGAAGGGGAGCACAAATGATCCTTCAGGACCTAAATCTTTATTTTTCCATCACTACCCATCTTTCCCTGTGTTGGATATATGGCCATGATCACATTTCTGCCTAACTGTGCTTCATTTATCCCGCTGTAAGTTAGGACTCCACAGTTTCTTACAGGGATAAGATTTTTTTTTTCTTTTTTTGAAGTTGTCTTGACTAAGTTGGAGGTCTCATGAATACAATACATTCAATAGCTGTAAATATAGATGTGGGATTTTACTGTGCCTAGTAAGCATCAGAGCTTTAACTAACAAAAGAGTGGAGTGCAGCATTGCTAAAATGTTCCTATAGCTGATACCAGTTTATCTGGCAAAGAGGAGAGGCTGAGTTCTTAGAAATGTCTGAGAATTTCTAAAGTCTGTGGCACCAGTTATCTCCAAACTCCTATTTTGTGACTAATAGCTAAGGCTCTCAGCATCCTTGTTGTGGAACTGTTGCTGGTATTGTCCCACCTTTCTTCTGCTGCAGGCTGGGTTAAGCTTGGCTGTGGGAGCTGTTCCCTCAGAGTGCAGGAACTAGAGTAACAGCATGTCCTGTGCTGTAACAGAGCATGTATTGATTTTCTGCTGAGTAACAAGAACTAATGATGGGCATTGTGTATTATTCATGTTTCATCAAGTTCATTTCTAAGCTGTATAGAGCAGCTGGGAGAAGGGTTAACTAGGGACATGAGAGACTGCAGAACAGTTCTGCAGTCAAACCAGAGTTAGGTCTGGTGACAGGACTTCCTGAGATACATTCTCTGTCTTCTTTTTTGGGGAAACTCTAAATTTCTGGACCCTTTTGAATCCATTCACGCTTTCCTTCATCACAGCTAGAAGTTCAAAGTGGAATTGCAGGGTAGGCTGTGGGCTCAAGTTAGGGTGAGGGTAGTATGAGGTCAGGTGCAAAAGTTTAACCATTTGGGGTAATAATTCCACAGTGGCTGGTATTTATGGATGGAAATGACCTATGTTGCTTGGGAGAGGAGTCCAAAGCTGGCAACAGAAACAGCAGCTGACTGATTGCTGAGGCAACAGAACAACCTAGTGTTGGTCTGGGGTGACATTGCGTTTTGGTGTGGTGTAGTGCAGCCCCAGGGATTAATCTCTGAGAATGTCTTAAGGCATACTGATGAATTAAATGCTCCTGAAGTCTCACCTTTTACGAAACTGATGTTTTAAAAGTTCTACGGCAGGTGATCTGCCTAGTTTTATTCCCCAATATTTTCAGCACTGTGAGATGCTCCAGCTCCTCTGCAGACAGAGAAATCCCTGATACAAACTTTTCAGAATCAAGGGAGGGAGTGGTAAAAAGGGTCAGAAGTCAGGAGGTGAAAAGTGTTGTCTTTTCATAGGTATGGCAGGAGTTGCTACCAGCTGATTGGAGAATAGCTTTTCTTTGTTGAAAACTTGGTGACTTTTAGGAAGATTCTTTATTCTGCTTCAGAATGGATTTCATTGATCTTTTCATGGAGAGTAATATGGGGAAGATAAAAACATGAACATTTTCCATGGATTACCTGGTACCTCTCTTGCTAACATCCTTACTTGTGGTGCAAGAAACCAAAACCAGTTACTGTTTCATTGGATTTAGACCAGGACCCTGAATTTGTCACCTGCATAGTGGGCGAGTACCCTCAGTGAGTATTGTTTTGTTGGGGGTTTTATTTTGGTTTATTGTTTGCTTGGGGTTTTTTTGGGGCAGTATGTTTTTGTTTCATTTTTACTAAGAAATCATTCTAGAGTAATGTTCTTGTGCCCTTTTCTATTTCAACAAACTGGTATGTTATGGTTGAAAGCAGCCTGAGAAATTCCTGACCAAAGCTCATGGTGCACATCTTGGGTCTCCTTGTCATCGATGTTAGCTAGTTCCTGTGTCTTGCCACAGTGAACAGTGGCAGCTCTTAGCTGAGACCTTCTGTGACAAGAGTGCAGTTTTTAATACGTTTGATTTTATTTCACTGGAAACAGCTGCTGAAGGGTTTGGTCGTGCTTCCACGTGTCTAATCATGTCTTTCACTTCAGCTCTTATGACTGAAAAAAGTTTTCAAAACAGCTGACTTCAGGTGAATCCAGCTGAGCCTAATGAAAACTGCACCTTAGGTTGCTTTTTGTTCTTCAGTTGCCACCAGCCCTCTCTTTAGTGAAACAGTTCAGTCCTCTTCATAATTGTTACCATGGTCTTTATGCAGACTCAGCCAGAGAAGGGATGACTGCCTGTACTTGATTCACACTTTGAAGGTTATTTTCAAAACTTTAAAACTCAGTTTTCTATGTCATGCTCTTCAGTTAAAGACTCAACTCAGTATAAGCAACTTGCCCCTTCAGAAGGGACCTGCATTTAATACTCATTCCTTTAAAGATGGAGTAGTGGTTGCGCTATGCCTGAAGTTAGGCTGGGACTAAATAAAAAGCCTCCTCCAGGAACTTTTAGCAGGCGTTATATGGAAGATACGTCACTGCCTTGGTTGTGTTATATAACAAGAAGGAAAAATCAAGAAAGGCAGAATCAGAAGATGGGAGTCCTAACTCTTACAGGGACAGTAATTGTTGCCTGTTTGTTCTGTAGGGGTCTGTTTGTGTTGTCGGCAGTGTCTGACAGAGAAGTTGGAGTGACAGCTTGTTTTTCTTGTGCCTGTAGGTTGCATGATGCCTACAAAGCAGTCTTCTCTGTGGTGTGCTTCTGCGTCCCAGGTGATCGACACCAATTAAGTTATTTTTGTGGCCTTTTTATCTCAGTTCCTGTTGAGATGGTGTGTGCTTAAAATACCTGGAGCAGAAATTAGAAAATCATACATTAAAAATCATTCCATGTTCTCTAGTATTCAGTGCCAACTGCAATTCTAATTAACAGCAGGATACTGAGTTTGGCCCTGGTAATTAAGTTTTCTCCTGAAGTCTGCAGCTGAAAACTGACTGTGCATATCTGAATATGTGATGATGCTGATATTTCATTTAGATTTCTCTGATTTGGCACTAAGCATATTGACTAGGGAAATGGCAGCAAAATAAAATAGTTTTGGGTCCTACTAGAAAGTTTAAGACAGTGTAGATGCAGCAGTGCACTGCGGAAACACTCAGCAAGTGAGAGCTGTGGATGTTACCATGTCCGTGGCATCGCATTGACCTGGACAAGAAGATTGGTGATCTTGGTTTTGTAGTGGAAGGCCCTGTTTGGTCTGTATTCAGTACTTCTAGATGCCTGGAGTGTAGCTGAGGGCATGCAGTTATTAGTATGCCACTAAAAGAGGAAACTGTCCTTAGGAACACGAGATAGATTTCCCCCTCCCCCATTTATTAAGGAGGGAGAAACAATAAATGTCTTTTCTAAACTGTCTTTCCAAAGGAGTGCCCAGAATTATAAAACAGCATGTTTTCTTTGCAGTCACAGTCTGGAAACTGTATATTATTACCTTATGGCTTGGGTTGAAGACCTTTAAGGTATTAACATCTTAGCACTGAGATAGTGACAGGTACATCTGCTTGCCTTTTCCCAGCTGCAGAGTCTCTTTTTTACGTTCCAGTGCATTTGTCCTTGAAAGCGTGTGTTCTGAAGTTCTGTGCCTGAAAACTGTGGGTGCGTTCTTCTGTGTGTTCTGCTTGCTCCATCTCTCCTGAGCACTAGATGGTGCTGCTCCTTTCCAGCTGCTGCTTGGACTCTTCTGCCGGTGATGGCGTAGGTCTTGAATCACTGGAGTGTGGTTTCATCCGCTCACAGGAAATTAGTTACTCTAGTTTGTTCATTCGTGTCTCCTCAGAAGCAAATAAGCAAGCAAGAGTTCCCTAACAATGTTAGTGCCCAGCCTGTGAAGCCAATACTGTGCTCTGTAGACAGAATATTGAATACATTTTTGCACTTTTGCTCAATTGATTATAGCATGGTGCCAATGATGCTGAAGTTGTGGGGTTGATTTCCATATGGACCATTCACTTAAGAGTGGACTTGGTGGTCTTTGGGTCCCTTCCAACTCAGAATATTCTGTGATTTTGTAATACTCTATATTGAACACCATATTCTATATTGAACTTCATGTATTCGCAATATACAGATGCCAAAAATCAACAGTCTTTTTGAAAACATTCAAGTTGAAATTGTTTACATGTTTAAATCTTGGTTTGGTCTTAAAATTGTTGTGTAAGAGCAAAACACTTTTTGTATAGCTACATACAGTAATGACTGTGTGGGGAAGCTGCTTGGACCTAGGTTTCCACTGTTTCACGTTAACATACTGACCCAGGGCTTACTGGCTATTTAGTGACATCTGTCTGACTTTTCCCCCATTCTGAGCCGGCTAAACTTATTTTTCAAAATATCTGTCTTCAAACTTTCCCAATTTTAATGAGTTGGCATTTGCCAAAAGGTACTAATTGCCTTTCTCAGGGTAACTCCTTTCCTAATTCTACTGAGATTCTTTTATTCAACTGAAAAAAACCAGCTTTTTTGGCCTGTCCAGACCTTGAAAACTTCTTCAGTGTCAACAGAAGTATCAATCAGCTGCCAGTATGTCTAGACTTGTTTTGCAAACGGATTCAAGTTGACGAACTATTATTTGAGTAAGTTAGTGGAGGTCCTCGTTTCCTTTGTGCAGATACTGGACACTAGCAGCTCAAATCTTCTGTGAGCAAGGCTTCTCTACTTACTGATTTCCTGATCTGTACTCTCCCTGAATGCTCGATTGTACCACGTCACCGAATTCTTAGGAAAAGAGAACATGTAAAAAAGGAATGAACTTTGCTCTCAATTCATGTAACCTTACTGATTTCAACAGTGTTGTGTTCAGTGCAACGGTGTATTGCTACAGCTTGACCAGTCCACTTCTGCCTACTTAAGGTGATGACTCATTGCAGGTGAAGGTCTTCAGACTGCATCCAGAATTTCGTGCAGAAAGGTTATTAGGCTCCTCTTTTTGCCTGAGGGCTATGAGGCTCTCTTGATAGTTAAGAATGTTTTGGCTCACCTTAATGTTATCGACTTAAAACATCTTGAAGGACATTAGGAGGCACCTGCAGCCTGTAAATTGCTTTTTGCTTTGTTTTCTTTTTTGCCTAACATATGCAATGCCCAAGGCTTATGTTTGCATTGGGCAAGTAATGATCCTGCTTCATGAAATAAACAAGATCCTGCCTTTGTTGTATTAGAGGTGTTTGATCTACTTCAGGTTGCGCTGTCTACATCCCTCAGTGCTCCGGGGCCCTGGGCAGTTGAAAGTAGGACTGGAAATGGGCTGTGACAGCATACATGTGTTCTACTGGAATTTGTAGATTCAAGGAGAAGTTCTGCATTTGATCCCTGATCAGTAGCACCTAGCTGTCTTTAATAGACGTGCTGCCTTTCAACAAGAATGACGGTTTTTATCACTTCAATTGCCATAGCATAAGGCCTGCTGGGCTAGGAGCATGAGACTTAAGAATTTTCATGAGTAGTTCTTTCTACTAGTGCCGATCATTAAAACATAACCTCTGACTGGTTTTGAGCCGTTTTCCTTAACCCATTGTATTCCTGAAAGACAAATACAGCATTTTATGTAGGCTGCCCTTTGGGTATAGAAACATGGCTTTGTGGCATCATGGCACATTGTTGCTGAAATGTGCAAGGCATCATTTGATCCCTTCCAGTTGGCTTTTCAGTGCAAATTAGGCAAGATTTTGAATACTTCCTGCTGAGACCTTCCAGAGTGAGTTCTGCTGTTGAATGTTATGCCTTGAGGATAATAAGGCATGTCTGGTTAGTAGAAGGATTTTTTTAAAAAAAGTATTCTGGTGCAAGATCAGCTTTACTACATAAAGATATGCTTATCAAACTGTCATCATAGTCAGTTACGCAGTACTAGCTCTGTATTTCTTGCTAGTTTATCAGAAATCAAGTCTTCTGTGACATCTTGCAGCTTCTGTGCTCTGGTGCTGCTGTTATGGGTTAAGCTTTGTTCAGCCCCAGAGAGAGCTGTGTTCCCATTTGCAATAGCAATGGGTGAATTCAGCACAAGATTCTTGCAACGTCTGGGATCTCTGAGGCTAATAAAGTACTCTAGTAGGTTAGCATGATAAAGTAAAATAAGATACGTGGCATATGGTGATATCACAGCACACACCAAATTCTAGCAGTAGTGAAATAACGACAAGAGGAAAAGGCCTCAAGCTGTGCTAGGAGAAGTTCAGGGGTGAATATTAGGAAAAATTTCTTCACTGAAAGAGTTGTCAAGCATTGTAATAGACTGCCTAAGGAGGTAGTGGAGTCACTGTCCCTGGAAATCTTTAAGAAAAGACTGGACATGACACTTAATGCTGTGGTTTAGTTGACGTCGTGACATTCGGTCAAAGGTTGGACTTGATGATCTTGAAGGTCTTTTCTAACCCTAATGATTCTATGATTCTGTTCTATGATACTGACAATCCTGTAATGTAGCACCACTGATGCTTTTGAGGTACCTGTTAGAGCTGTACCTTAAGCGCTCAGATTACACTGACTTGGAAATACCGTATGGAAGTCATTCTGGGAAGCAAAGGTAAGAAAACTAAAACACACGTCGTTTTTACAAGGTCCACACAAAAGTGTGGAACGGAAGGGAGGCACAGTTGATGATGTGCCGCTCCAGGATTTAAAAGAGAATATAGTTGAGAAACTGCTATGTGAGGTGTTTATGAATGCACTAGTGCCAGTTTGAAGTGGCAGCTGGCCCACTGTCAAACACCTGTGAGGGAGGGTTCACAGGCAACACCCCCTTTGTATTTGTCCAAAATGCTTTAGGGATAACCTAAATGCTATCAGTGAGAACCAGCTTGTACTGAGCCTTCTGAACGTCGTCGGGAAGAGGATATATGACAAAGATGTATTACCTATGCCATAACACTTAAGATTTACACTCAGCTTAAGAACACCCAGGTGGGGTTTTTGTTTTATTTTGGGGCATTTTTGTGGGTTTGATTGTTTGGTTTTTGTTTTTTACTGGGATTGGATTTAACTCCCTGTGCTAGTTATCCAGCTATAGTTTCACTATGGGGAGTGCATGAGTGCTGAGTACACTTACGTCAGTGTGGCAACTCTGTATTGAATTTAATAGCATTAAAACTTTATTCCCTAAAGTTCATTATAAGCTTCACAGTGTCTCTACAGTATTCATCACAGCATCACAGGAGCTCTGCTCAAGGTACTGTTGTCTAAAGGCAGTGAGGCAGCTGGGATCAGGACTGTGATCTGTTTAGTGTAGCACATTTTGATGAGCTTTATCTTCCTAATTTTTTTCAAGCACTCTAACTGAAATGAATGTGATTTCTTCCATTAGGAAGCCAAAGTTCAGGTCATTCATAATTATAGAGCTTTTTCTTTTAACAGACTCTAAATGTTTCCTTTCTCCAAGTTTGTGTCTTCTGTCTCTATTCTAGCAGGTGCACAGGCCAGTAAAGACACATTCTTTCAAAGTCTGTCTTTGAATCTCAGTCAGAGACCATTGCTCATCTAAATGAAGTCCACTTAAGATGATGTTGATATCCATGTTTCCATGTGGTATCAAAGATGCTGTGTATAATCCTGGACTCATTAAGCACTGTCATTAGTTCTGGAGTTTGTTTTTAGTCACCAACTGTCACCAACTTGGGGGAAGAGGCAAAAGGAATTTGAGATAATGAAGAAAGCTATGAAATCAAAAGTATACAGTGTTAAAAGGGAGTGTCTGTGAGGCAATGGGGAAAGACTGTTATAACCAACCGTATGTTATTTGCATTGAAGGATATGTGGTGCTTCCCTGAACTTGGGGTTGTGGATTTTAATATGAGGGTTTATCAGCCCACTGGCAACTGCTAACTTTAGAGGTGAAGAGCCTTGTCTACATTAAGAATTCTGTCACAGAATAATTATGTCAAAAGAAAGCCTGAACTGGCATACTGGTCTAATGAGGAGAAAGGTTACTTTGATTAATACAAAGTGTCCACAAAGATCACTATTGTGTGAGAATCCTTCTGCTCCACAGAGGTCATAAATGCTCTGCTTTTTTAGCATGTGGTTTATATATCAATCAGAGAGTCAAAATGATGCCTTCTGGAAGGGTTCAGCAGAAGATATCTTTCAGACTAAATTTTTGATGGTCCATTTTGAGTGGAGAGACCAGCATTCAGCAACCTGTTTCTGTCCCTCTGTCCTCTATAGCTCTTGGACATAGATCATAAGTGTCACGTGTTGTGATACTGCAGAACATGAAAGTAGCCATCCTACCTTTTAGTTAGCTCCACAACCCAAAGACATCGCAGCAGACAATAGAGGAAGTTAGTACAAATGGAAACACTATGCTTATGGTTGTGTTGGTATACTGTGCTTATGGTTGTATTGGTAAGAGAAATATTTGTGCCTTAGCCCTATTCTGAAACTGGTGGAGGTCTGTGGAAGGTGTCATAATTGTGACTCATAAAGTCTGGTAATACATCTACATCGAACTCACGTTTTCTGTGCCATTGTCTTCTGTGAAGAAGAGATGAACTATAAATTGTTCCTTTAAACCATGAACGTTTGTTTCTTCTCTCAGCAGGTTATTTTTCAGAGTCTTAGAAGCCCAGAGAACTGGAGTTTTCAAAGACATTTCCTTTACAGTTTATATTAAACATACTAGAAGTGTGTATCCGGAGGGCTGGGTTTTTGAGGGTAGGGGATGATGGAGACTGGGGTTTGAAAGGGTGAGTGAGAATGGTTTACATTGCTCTGCTCTCACAGGAAAGTAGCTTGTCACTTTAATAATAAATAGTCTAGAAAACTCACTTTTTAGTTTTAGGCTCTTATAAGAGATGTAGTAGGTCTTTAAGGGAGTTAAAGTATTTAGAGATATATGAACTAAGACTGATTGTAATGTACTCTTCTATCTGTGTTATTACCAGTTCATTTTACAGGGACCTTTAAGTACTTTGTGGCTTTGAAAGATCAATCTAATGGTTTGGTACTTGAAATCCAGATTTAGACATTGAACTCTGGGCTCCTGATTTTATAAACCCTTGTCTGCAGTTGGTGTGTGCAGTTTCAGGAGAAGACATGCCTGGTTAACCGTAGATCTAAAAGGTCGAATTGTTAAGAATTACAGAAATCCCACCTTGAACAGCTCCTGCTACGCAGACTGAGTTATGTATATTAAGAGAAATCAGCCTCGAAAGAATCTTATTGCAGAGTAAGTGGGTTTTGTTGCTGGAAAAGTACAACCATATCCACCTTTCTTATTGCAAGAATAGGTTAATACCTACTTGAAATTTTCTCTATGTGTAAATGCAAATACACTTCTATATAATTTTTAATGTTATATAAAAATCTCAATTTTATTTGACCTGGGCAGCTTTGGCTATCTCTGTTATATTATCTTGTGTTGAGTCTTCAAACCATTTAGGTTGTGTCAGACCTTGTACCTGTAGCAAACAATCAACACACTAGGGTCTAGGAGGGGAGTTTCTAGGGTTGCCTTTATTAAGGCAAAAGATTTGGGTGGCGGTTCTGAACTCTTACCTTCATTAACTGACTGCTGAGATGATCTGCCTGGGCCTGACTGCATTCAAAAGAGAAACTAAGTGTGGTTTAGCCATTGAAGAATCTTTAATTTCTCATGGGATGACGGGTAGAGATCTTATATCTGCATCTTGCAAACATTGCTGGATTATATCAAAATGACGCTTTTTTTTTTTTCCCCCCCTGTACCACTCCTTTCCTTCCCCCTCAAGAAAAAAAGAGTGTCTGGTTTGTATGGATGTACTCTGCTGGCCTGATCCCCTACTAGCTCGTTCTGTCTGACAGGATTTGGACTGGCAGAATGTTTGAAAACAGACACATAATGGCTTAAGTTTTAGGAAACTTAATGTGTGCCCTCTAAACTTAAAATGACAGATGATCTGCAAAGTGCATTAAAGGTATGGAGAGCATGAATGTTTTGGTTTATATTATTTATATGGATTTTTCATGTTATAAAAGAGGTGGTAGTGGTTATAGTATTTTAGTTTACTAGAGATTAGGGCTCTGTATTTAACCACATTTTCACTCCCACTTCTTTGGTTGAATTTTCAATGAACAACTCTTTAACTATGATTTTTTTCCTGAGGGTTTTGTGTTTTCTGAGTGTATTTTTTTCACATTTTTTCACATTCAAAACTGACACAAACATACATCAAAGTCACAAATACATTGAAGACTTTTCTTAAATGAATCATCCTTTTTTTTTTTTTTTATGAGCCAGTGTTGAAGAACTGCTTTGTTTTGGATGAAATTTGTATTTTGCTGTGAAATTCAAAGCATGGATGGTTCATTTTTATTCAAACTTAGATAGCTTTCTGAAAGCTATCTATATTGGCTTGTTTTATGGCTGACCTTCACTGTAATTATTGACGTCCAGAACAAAAGAGAGGGAAGGACTAAGTGTTCATTAATTCCATTTTCTGTAGTGATGCTTTGGGTAATGTCACGCTATGTCCACATGGTAAGGATATCAGAGGCTCTGCCTTCCTCTTTCAATGAATGCACCTGAAGGTTGTTCTTTTAAATACATGGTGGTGGTTGTTGCAGTAAATGAATCTCGGCTATTTTTATCTGGGACCATTTAACTCCTTCAGGTAATGTCACTTAATCAAATGGTAAGACAAAACTTTTGTCAGTTTTCCAAATATTTTGTGAAAATAAGGAGGGTTTAGAATTGTAAAGTTTGAGTAATAGAAATGCAAAAATTATTGAAATGCATTATTGAAGCTGTTAGGTTGATAGCCTAAGACAAGTATGTGTATTTAACCCCATATCAGCCTCTCTCTGTCCATGTGAAGTGATGTACATAGTAGTCCTAAAACTTCTTAAATACTCACATTTCAGTGACTTCTAGGTAGCCTGGGAGTTTCCCTGAGATGTATCATCTATAAGTTTCCCCCTGAAGCTGACTTGGCTGCCAGACTGGAACAGCTGGAGAGCAGGATGCTTTCTCCATCCGTTTTATCTACCACTGATCTGACAGTGCCGTTAGTAAACACTTCAGCTTTTCCAGAACTTGGAAAACTTACCCCTGCTGGGGGTTGCCTGGGGTTTCCTTTAAAATGAAATGCAGGAGTGTTGCCAAGAGATTGTCCAGCCCCTCAAGCAGGTGGCTTATGTGCTTCTTCCCTGAGATCAGATCACCCTCTAGCCCAGAAGAAAGGGAAGAATCTGCTGCTTTACATGGGAAAGGCAGTGCTTTGCACAAGAGATAGATTTCCAAGCAGCTGTCAGCTATTGGCATTGTCTAACAAGTTTAAAGACTCAACAGAACAATTGAGATGAATTCTCACACATCTATCCAAGAGGAACAAGTCGGTACCAGCAAAGCTAGAATATTGGATTTACTTCAGTTCTCTTGCAAGAATAACTTGAATTTCCTCTAGTATGTTTGGCGGTGGTGGGACAGTTTTTCCTGCCCATATTCTATCCTGTGTGGAATTTGGTTTTGTTTTGTTTTTTTGTGCTAACTAATGAATGTTCATACTCTGGGGTTGTTCAAGTGTGCAGTTAACAGCTGAATACTCTGCAGGAGGACCTCTCTGTAGAACATTATTGTAGGATTTTTTCTTTTTTTTATGATGGGAAACCTGATAGACATCTATGCTTTAGGTTATTCATTTTCTCTCCTGGAAGTCCATTCTGAAGAACTGCTTCAATCTCAAGAGGCTGGGATATGTACTGGGAGCAGGAATTGCAGATTGTCATCGGGTCTTATGTTCAGGCTGTTTCTGGTATTTTAACTTTATTGAAAGACGTAGCTCCTTGTTACCTCCCCCACCTCCAAACCTCTATTTGTGGTGCTTTTTCCCCTCCCACTCGCTGTAATTTTTGTGCATTGCACACTACTATCAAAGAACATACTCTTCTGCAGTGTCCAGTCTGGAAAAGACTTTATCATTCAATTGCTTCCTTGTGATATCTAACTCTTAATACTTGATCCAAGCTTTGCAAAGGCACCCTGTTTGCCTGTGAGTTGGTGTGGTAAACAAACTATGTGACTGTGCTGCAGTGCTTAGGGCATTGCTCACCTGGGTAGTGGGGCTTCAATAAGCAGGGTCCCTGCTGGGTTAAGTGAAGGACTGGGGGGTCTAGAAAACAAGCATAAAGTGATCAGAGAACCAGCGAACATCTGTTCTGGGGATGTTGTTGTTTCCTTATCCCAAAACAAAACTCTTATCTTGTCTTTATGGCTGTTGATTTAGTTAGGTTAATGCAATTAAAAGTGAGTGTTTAACCAAGCCTTCTGAATATTGCTAGAGCAGTGCTGAGCTTTGCAAGAATGCAAGGTCCCTGTAACACTCAGTATCTCTGTGAACACTCAGAGATACATGCTGAAGTGTTTACTCTCCTGGGGGCGTGTGGTGGGGGATATGATATGACCCTGTCCTGTGCTGACAGAATTTTGCAAGAGGTGAAGTGGTCTTTCTGGTATCTTTTTACGCACACTGAAGGCTTACGTTTGGTGTCAGTTGCCCTCTGGCCGTCTGAGAGCCAGCATCTGCCACTCGCATAAAGCAGGCTCCGGTGGCTCGCACCCCTTCAAAGGGGCGACTGTAATTAATAAGCCGGTGCAGTTTAAGGGCGGGGAGCCGTGAAGCGCTGAGTTCTGCCTCAAGGCCGGCTCGAAATACGGGCGACAAAGGCGGGGAGCTCCAGGGCACCAACCTGCCGCTGCCCCTGCGTAGCCTCTCGGGAGCCCTGGCCCGGCCGCCCGCCCCGCTGCCAGGGATGCTGGAGGCGGCCCCGCCTGGCAGGGAGCGGGCTGGCTGGGACTGCGAGGGACGCTGCCACCTGCCATGGGGCTATGTTCCTGCAAAGGCTGCCGTGAGGAGCCCAGAGGTAACTAACTTCCCCCTCAGAGCTGACAGGGAAGCTCTCCTTCCCCTGTGTCTCCCGGCGGGGCGGCGGGGAGTGCGCGCAGCCCCGGCTGAGGAAGCGCGGCTCAGGAGCCGCCGGCCGCGGGCTCCGCTGCCTTCTGCGGGAACGGGACAACGGGGAATGGGAAACGAGGCCGTGTTTCCCCTGTGTGCAGTATTCTCTGTCTAGTCCTTTGGGAGGCGTCGCTGCTTCTTTTGTGGTTCAAAAGAAACCCCTCAAGAAACTAAACCAAACCCTTAAAAACTATCTCGATGTGATCTTATGCTTTAGACGCAATTCATTGTTTCTCCTTTTTCTCCATTAACAAGTAAAATTTGATGGGAGGGAAACTGATTGTTCCTTTTTCTTTTCAGAAAAGCTGTCAATATGGCAGTAGCAATAGCTGACAGTCTTTCCTCATTATTCTATGTCCTGATGGACTGGAATACTTTCTGAAGGGTCAAGCCTGTCAGTAGCCTAGAAGCTGCTTTAGGAGGCAGGAGAGGCAGTGTCTCCAATCCACTTAAAGCTACTATAGCTCTCCCATCTTTACGGATTTTCAGTTACTTCCAAGGTTACTTCCTTGGATTCATTCGTTGGCACCAGCCTCTGAAATGCTGTCTGTTTTGGGGAAACTTTGTAGTTGGGATTCAGGAGCTCTAAGAATAGGTGATGTGTGAGTCCAAAGAGAAGTGCAGCTTTTCTTGGTAGAAAGCAGTCTCCTTATAAGACTAGTATTCAAAAGCATTAACATTCTTGGAGTTTGTAAAATGGATTCTTAACTGTTTTAGCTTTTTGACAGCTGAAAATATGTCTCTTTTAGTAATCAAAATCCTCCAAAGTTGGATTCTTGAGAAAATAGGGGAAGAAATTACTTCTTGTGCAAAACTTTAGAAAAAGCACCCTTATAGTCACTACATTGAAAGTATGATTCCAAAAATGGTAGTAATCTAGCACACACACTCTGGTTTTGAGACAAAGGGAAAAATAAACACATTAGTGGAAATCTGGTGAGTATGAGGCCGCTGTCTACATCACAGCTGTATCAGGGTAAAGGTTACAAATATAGGTAAGCATTAAAGTTAAAGAATGCAATATAAAAATAAAGCTAAGGGAAAAGTGTGCTAATCTGAATTAATATCAGTAATGTCAGTTATATTAGAAAGAAGTAAAAACACTGAAATAAGTTTTCCCTGTCAGGACTCGAGAAGGCCAGGTAAAGGTATATCTGGTATTTCGGTTATTACTGAGTTGACTATGCCCACATTGTCAGTGCAGCACTCCGTGGATGGATCTAAATTTCCTTCTAAAGACAAGCTGAAGAAAAAAACTTGGAGCAAAATATCTCTGAATTTTGGATTGGGAATATTATAGGATTTTTCATATGCTTCTGTTTTTAATCTTGAGGAAGGGAAGGCTTAGATTGGGTATTATCAAAAAACATTTGTCCTAGTTCCTGGCATAAACCCAGTCATCTCATTCACTTGAGTGAAATTGTATTTATCTTCTTCGGGGAGAGCCTCTACAAACAATGGGTATTTCAGCTAGCATATTGCATTCAGGCTTGAAAGAACACAGTATGTTTGTGTCAGCATTGCACATTTGTGTAAACCTGCAGACATTGGTGAAGCCACACCATTCTCTGAGAATTGGTACAGCTGAGATGGATATTTGGATTTGGACAGTTAAGCTGTACTTTGCTTGTGGAGCCTGACTATGTAATACTAACAAACATTTAGAGGACTTCTTTCAAGACTAGCCCGTTAAAGGTCCTGCATGATCTTTTTGTCTTATTTGGAAAATGCATTTTAATTCATTCCTTTGTAATGGCATAAATGTGTCTCTTAGTTGACTCTCATACCCCATGTATGAGGCTGAAGCTGGTTGCACAAAGGTTGTGCACGTGCAATTTAATAAGTCTCAAGTTTAATATAACTTTGCTGTTAGTATTAATATGATCAGCAAGGTTAAAAGTCTGTGCCCTGACTTGCTGGTCCATCACTGTGAGGGAAGACCTGAAGTGCTAAACTGTTATTTATTATTTGTATTCTTAATTGGGACCAAATTTGGCTTTGTATGACGCTGCTGAAACTTACTTATTCCTTGGTGCCTGACATGGGCCCCTTTAAAGCAGTAAGCTTATTTTCGAGTGCTTTTCAGATACCTCTACATTTATGAGATATGGAGAGAAGCCCCTAATTTGTTTTGCTCCTGCTGCTTTGCTTTTTTGGCTTTAAGGAACGGTGTAGGCTACTGTTGCACTGGCCTTTTGATCATGAGCTTCAAGTAGTCCTGCTCTGCTGTGAGAATACTTCCAGCACATCTGGGAGGGGTGTGACTGGGGACCGAGGTACTGATAACAATGCGCTTTGTGTTACTGCATTTCCCTATCAGCTTTTTCTCTCGATAGCCTTTTAGCACATGAGGCAGAGATGACTGATGAGTAGATTCGTACTTCTTAGAAGTTGCGGGCTGAAGGGTCTCCCTGAATGCAGTTGCTTATCTGCAGATAGCAGAGACAAGCTTAATAAATGGGTGGATGTTTAGGGATATTTGCATTTGTTTAAGGCCAGAATGGACATGGAGTGTTGTCATCCTTTCCCACTCACCTCCTTCTGTCCCCGTAGTAGAATTACCCTAGGGGCTAGAAAGTAATTGATTGCTGGACTGGAATACTGAATTGTCCCTTTACCCTGTCCTTTAGATTCACTGGTGTGCTGAAATCAGAATGTGGGAGAAGTGTAATTGCTGGTAGGAATTGGAAGCGAGCTAGAAATAAAATCCTCCTTCCACCTCATCCTCTAGTACTGTTAGCTCTTACTAGCCTTGAACCTGAAGCTGGTGGGAGAGTGTTTTCCATGTGCTGGGGTTGATTACTTACACTTTACTATTTCCTGAGCTTCCTTGTTTGAGTGTGATTGTGTTTCTTTTTTTTGGTACTTTTTACTCTGACAGTTGTTTCCAATCAGATGATCCCAAAAAATCTTGCACTCTAGTTTTACAAAGATTTCTGGTGACTTTCCAGTGATGCAACATAAGCAAGATTGACTTCTTCCTTCACTTTCTTTAATCTGGTCATCAATTGGCCGTGCTCAGTTTAGCTCTCCTAGGGAAACCTGTGTTGTATTCACGATGGTAAAAAGTTTCAAATTGGTGCAAACATGAAGGATGAAGGAGACCTCTAGTTCTCAGCCAAACAATATTTGCCCTTTCAGTCTTGTCTGGTGTCAGCTACCAAGGTGTACTTTCTCTTATCATTTTGTACTTAAGAAGGTGCAGGGAATATAGGGCTTGTAGGACAGGGAACACTGGGAAAATGAGGCTTACCTGAGATACCAAAGCTCACTAGGTTTTTTGATAGTGGTTGTGCTTTGTGTAAAAGGAATAGAAAAGGAAGTAGAAAAGGTCAGTTGCATCTGTAGAACGACCTTAATACCTTCCACTGTAGAAGCAGAAAGGGTAAGGATTTAGGGAACGACCATACTTAGACGTCTGTCACTCTTAATGCAAATAAAATGTGTTCAGTAGCTTCCAGTCTGTTATACTGAAACACTTTAGAAATGTGGTCTTAGGGTTCATCGTACTACCTCAGTTAAGGAACTAATTTTCCTGTTAAAATAAAAAAAAAAGTTAAATTGTTTCCTCTATCTTTTTATTTTTCTGGATTCATTTTGAGCCTCTACAATAACTAAAAATACCTTCTAACAGAAGTCCCAAATGAGTTCTCACTAGAACTGTTGCGTAGGTTTTGTCCATAATGTTACACATTTGATTCTCCAGTGGACAGTTTGATTGGCTGTGCAGTCATGTGAAGCACGTGGTGGCACAGATGCAGTATTTTAGAATTAAGCAGTCCCCAGATGAGAGAGCATGTGTATGAATAAAATTGTGTGCTTATTATTTTGCACACTTTCCTTCCTGTGAGGAACAGTTCACTGTGATGTGACCTAAGCACTGTGAGAACAGTCTGTGTTGGGTGGGAATGTATATTAAGTTAGCATGTGAACTCATTACTCATTTCAACAAGGCGTCAGTTTACATTACAACCGTAGTAGCAAAAAGGACTTCCAAGTCTTCTGCATTCTGCATCCTTTTTGAAAACCCAAGATATAACAAAGGAGATAAAGGAGGAATTCAGTCTCTCTCAAAATGTAAGAAAAAGTGGATTCTCTTAATGAGTACAGCAAGGTATGTCACCTGCATGGTTCTCCAGCTGGTGTTGCCTCGTGTGCACCCAAATGTGCTTCCTCCTCCTTTTTCCATGTGCCTGTAGCTACTAAGGACTGCATTTTGGAAGTATGTCTTGGGGCATGTGGGAGACTTTACTTATTTTTACTGAAATTCAAAAACTAACTAGACATTTGAATAGCTGATTTATTTTAGGAAGAAATATTATCCTGATGTTATCTGGTCAATTATCTCTCATGTAGAAGACTTCTCTGTGACTGGTTTTGTCAATGAAAGCAGAGAGTAACCTTTGACCTAACACAGCAGAGCTGTTGCTGTGTTAGTTGATGGAAAATCACTGTTCGCCTTTATGACTGTAGAACTGGAGATCAAAGCAGGTTGGCTATTTGATATCCATTCTCTTTTCTAGCCCATACATCCAGTTTGGTCTGGAGCATTTATGTTACTATGTGGATAAGTAATAGTGTTCTTGAAAGCAAACAGGTAAATAGCTATTGCTGATTGGGATGATACAGAACTTGTTCAGTACATATAAATGAAGCAAATGCAGTGCCTGGGTTTTTTAACCAGTGAATGATGTGGAGGAGAACCCTTTACTCAGATGTGTGAGAACTGAGCAAAGAGGTGGTGTTTGTCCAAACTCGGTGATTAGAAGCTGGCATGGCAGGGTTTCTTTTTTCTTTCTTTATTTTTCCTAAATAACGATTAAATAACAATATCACAAACCATAATCTGTATGCTAGGCACAATACTCAGACTGCATTGACAGTAATGGAGCCTTGTGTGGAGCAGTTGTGGGCTGCACTGAGCAAGGTTCAGCACCACTGGATCCCCTGCTACCTTCTGGGGGAGCCCGGAAAACCCAATCTCTCCTCCCCAAAGAAGAAAGCCCTGAGTGTTTCTGCAAACACTGGAGATCATACCCATGCAACTCAAAACGTTGTGGAAGGTGTGTTGGTGGTGTCTCACCTGCTGCTTCTCCCAAGACATCCTGAGATACAACCCCAGCGTTGCTGTAGTCCCCTGGCTGCTGCAGGTAGCAGTCATCAGATGATGCATCAGTACATGCAGCCTGTGGAGGACAGTCTTGTCGAAACTTCTTGGGCATGCTTGCTGACTTGAAGGAGTTAAGGCTTCCCTTTCACACGTTGAAAATAGCTGTACGTGTCATTGTCAACAGGTTTTACTGTAATGAGTATTTGATGCTTTGTTCAAATGTCAACACTGGGTGCTTTGCATCTGTTTCAGGTGATCACATTGCTGTGGGCAGCCGCTATAAATGAAGGGGGTTTTCAGATGAATTAGTGATGGTGTTTAGGGGTGTGACTAAAATAAAAAGTTAAAACCAAATCCTGTTTGTTGAATGTTTATTGAAATAATAAACAACACTATTTTGTTGATTTTTATTTATTCTCAGGAAGTATAATGTTAGCATTATTAGCAAGTCTCAATCTAGGAACAAAAGCAGGAAATAACATTTTAAAGGAATTATGTTACCAAAGGCTTTGAGCATCTTGTTTTGACTTTCTGAAAGTTGCCTCATGGTATAATCTGGCAGTTTATTCCATATAAGAAAGAATATTGCTTCACAGTGGGACATGCCCCTCACTGCTCCCCAAACCATTTCCATAAGTTATGCTTTTCCAGCATTTGAACAGAACAGGACTTAAGTCAGTTTTTTTTCTCCGTTGTTAATATTTGTTTTGAAAGAAGTTTGAACTAAAAGCAAATACAGATAATCTGTGAAATCAGTAGCTTTTTGCTCTTGTGATATGGGAATTGACACTTTGAAACAGGATGTTAGTCTGTGTTCCAACAAATCTATGTTTTAAAGCATAAACCAAGCTATTAAAGGGTGCACGATGAGAGAACAGAAGAACAATGAGTGGTGTTATAATAGGATAAGTGTAATAATTATTTTGCCTTTTTTAAGTGGCATGGGAAAAAAGTTCAGGAACTGTTCTGGTCTTTGGGATACTTTGTAGCAGCAGATAGACTCTTCATTTTACTACTTTAGCAGGTAAATTGCTGTTTTACTTGTGACTTTAATTTCAGCAGTTGCCTGTATGTAGGTAGTGAAATAGGAGCCTTAAAGGTAAGTTTTGCAGCTCTGGTGTAATCAGGTTGTTTCTGAAAGGAGTAAGTCATTAAACTATAACCAAGAAGAGGGAATGTCACATAAAACACTAGAGCAGGTATGTGCCGGGTGACTGCGTTTTCTATTCTAGAGTTGGTTATGCTACGTGAAAAAATGAGATGGAGTTCTCTGTAGCTTGACCTCACAGACAGGACACTCCTTTTGCACTTATAGGAATGCTTGTCTTAGAAAGTTGGTAGTAAGGAGATAGAGTTCAGTGTGCTCTCTCTGGCAGAGTCTTTGATAATTGTAAGCGATTTGAGGAACTGGTTCCTTAAAGAGCAAAACTGAATTTCTGTACTGTTTTGGGAGCAGTTGGGGTTGCAGGAGAAGGCTCTCTGACCTCCTACAGCCTTTGCAGCAAAAACGTTACCTCTAGACTTTGAAAGTGCAGTGACATCTCTGGGCAGAAGTGAATATTCAGTTATGCTATGTTGCCAGGTTTAATGAACTGAGGAAGTGAATCTGGCAGGGAGTTGAGAAATGAATGAAATGAACTATTTGAAATTCTCCTTTTAAATTAACTCAGTTCTAACATCTATAAAAAGGCCATTACCTTTCAGCTTGGAAGTATAATGTATGTGCCAGTTCATTAATAACCTGTGACACTGAGCTAGTAATTGAGGCCCCAGCTGTGCCAGGGAGTATGAGGTACAACCATTGCTTCCCAGTAATTTCAGATATGGCTTGTCTTGGCAAGACCAGCTGTGACTCAGTCATTTACTGTGAGTTGGCCATTAACAACCAACTAGATTGGGCTCTGATACTGGTATGAGTATGAGGGGGGAAAACATCCGGTATAAAGGGTTTTTTACCCCAAAATCTGTTTAATGTTTTGTTGTTGGATGGGCAGACAGACTTGTCTAGATTGAGTGGTTACAGCAGTATCCTAGCACTACCAGTGATGGAATAGCCTTATCTCACCCTTTGTTCATAAAATCAGAAGTGCAGTTGGTAGGGGAAGTCATTATCTCTGTAGACTGTAAAGCCTTTTCTACTCAGCATCCTGTTTTTATGAGGTTGCTGGGATTATGCAGTGAACTGCTGCCATCAGAGTGAGAAATGGAAAAGACTGTGTGTCACCATGGTGTTTTCACCTGTGTTTTTGCTATTGAGTTGATGGTCTTTATCAATAAAGACTAGTGTGTAGAGGGTAAGAGAATCTAAGAAAGTCCAGTGGTAACAGCACTGGTTTGGGAGACCTAGGTTAAGTACCTGGCTCTGCCTCAGTCATTGTTGTGACCTCAAGCCAGCTGCTTGGTCCTGTAAGGCCTCGCTTCTTGTTTGTGAAAGATACAATGCCTGGGATTGAGATTGAACACTAAAGATTGTGATTTTTTCAGATACTGTTGTAATGGGAGCTACGTTATTGTCACAAATTTGTGAGATTATGTGTTGGTTGTGTGAATAAATGTGTTATGGGAGAATCAGAAAGAAGAAGCAAACTTTATGGGCTGAGATAAGAACAATTTAATAATTGTAACAAAATATAATAACAATAAATACCCTAATAATATTACTAATAACTTGAATAATAAGGAAAGAGAGAGAGAACAGAATTCAAGAGAAGCAAGTGATGCACAGTACAATTGCTCACCACCCACTGAACAATACTTAGCCCATGCCTGAGCAGCAATTGGCCCTTTCCAAGTAATTTCCCCAGTTTGTAACCTGAGGATGGTGTTCTGTGGTTTGTTGGGGCTGTGCTCCCTCCTGGCTTTCTGTGCAGCTCCTCACTTGCAGAGCGTGAGATGCTGAAAAGCCCTTGACTCCTGGCAAAGACTACTGAGAAGAGCCAAAACATCTGTGTGTTATCAACATTATTCTCGCACTAAATCCAAAAAACACAGCACTGTACCAGCTACTAAGGAGAAAATAAACTCCCTCCCACTTGAAACCAGGACATGGCACAACATTCAAGTAACACATAAATATAGTAACATAACAGTAACTGATTGTTTTAGCAGTGGTAGGCAGTCTAAAATACATATATTTTTACTTTTTCTGTGCTGCAAAGTGTCATGATTGTAAATATAATCACACTATTTTGCTCCTCATCTTCAATCATTTATGGTCCTCTGTAAACTTTACAATGGAGATGAAAGCTTTCTAGACTTGCGACTTTTCCATGGGAAATTTGTACTTAGTATTGAAAGATTTATGGAAAAAAATTCAGACCAAGCACTGAGAGCAGAACAAGAATGAAAGCTTTATTTTCCTTGTTACCAGTAGTTTTGTGAAGTTTTTAGAATATCTGATAATGGCAGGAAATTATTCCTTGATTTAGAGAAGTTTCTAATGCAAAAGCCAAGAACTTAAGAAGGTAGTTTTGATTATGTAATTTGGGTATGCTGTTTAAATAATCATGTTTGTGTGCTTTGAAAAAAAACCAAAACAAACCCAAAACCAAACCAAACTCCTGAAGTAATTTCCTTAAATATAGTGAAAATGGACAACAGCAGGGCTGTCTTCTGCCCTGAAGTGTTCTCTTGCTCTAGGATGTTCCACGCTTGGAAGTTGTCTCTGTGCTCATGCTTGTAATCCACATTCCTTTAGCATCCAGCACCCCACCTGTATATTCAGTGAGAACCATTAAGTTGTTCTGCTGAACTCAGGTCTGCCTATTTAGCTTTACAGTATTTACTTGCCCTTTTTGTGGTGAGGTTATTTGTATGTAACCATTAGACTCTCTGATGGTTGTCCCCTGACTTTGAGGAAAGCGGTGGGGTTCTTTTTGTTTTGGCTTTTTTTTGGGGGGGAGGAGGTTGGATTGGGGATTTTTGAAGGGGGGGTTGGTTGGGNAACCCAAAACCAAACCAAACTCCTGAAGTAATTTCCTTAAATATAGTGAAAATGGACAACAGCAGGGCTGTCTTCTGCCCTGAAGTGTTCTCTTGCTCTAGGATGTTCCACGCTTGGAAGTTGTCTCTGTGCTCATGCTTGTAATCCACATTCCTTTAGCATCCAGCACCCCACCTGTATATTCAGTGAGAACCATTAAGTTGTTCTGCTGAACTCAGGTCTGCCTATTTAGCTTTACAGTATTTACTTGCCCTTTTTGTGGTGAGGTTATTTGTATGTAACCATTAGACTCTCTGATGGTTGTCCCCTGACTTTGAGGAAAGCGGTGGGGTTCTTTTTGTTTTGGCTTTTTTTTGGGGGGGAGGAGGTTGGATTGGGGATTTTTGAAGGGGGGGTTGGTTGGGTTGTTTGTTTGTTTTTTCTTTTTGGTTAGTTTTTTTTTTTGTTGTTGTTAACTTGAACCCTTATACTTGTCAGCTGTACTGTCAGCACTAACTGCTCTTGCTTCTGGGATGAAGGCCTCCTTGTCCTGCAGCAGCTGCTGTCCCACATAGCCCAGACTGCCCCCAGTGACACTGAAGGTAGTTCAGGGCACCATTAGGAACTAGGTAGGGAGCAGGGTATGTCCCAGAGTTTGTTACCCGCCACAGTGTGCTACCCAAAATGCTTTTGCCTAGAGCTACTTTGGATACAAGAGAGGTGCTAGGATGAGAGAGGGCAGTCAATCCCTTAAGGAAAACTCTTGGATGAACCTTCCTCTTTACCACTGTCTCCTCCTAATCTGTGATTTCTGGTTTCTTTTTCATATGGAGGGCAGCATCTTCCTAAAGTTAAACCACTTAAGCACCTCTAAGTAGGTGGAATCTGGGACTTCACTCCCAATGCCCAAAGCATGTAGGCCTTTTGTGTCTAGCTCTTGAAATAATGCTTTGAAAAATCAGTGTTTTGGCTTTCTGTGTGGGAAAATCTGTGTGCGCCAGTGTGTGTGCCCTGCTGATTAGCCCACTGGGTCAGACACCCCTCCGGAGCAAAGAGTCGGACTGAAGGATGGTGGGAGGGAGGGCTTTGACTCCATCAATCCCTTTCTGTCTGTAGCTCTCAGGAATGCTGAGAAACCATATGCAGTATTGTTCCCCCCGGCATATTCTCATGTGCTTTGACTAGCTTGGCTGTAAGCAATTCAAGTGACAGGCATCCAGCTCTCCCTTGGGAGGCAAAATATAGTTCAGCCATCACTCTAGGAAGTAGAATGAGATTCCGAGGAAATGAGGGGAATCTGCCTGAAAACAGCAGTGATGTGAAGGTTCTTAGACTTTACTGTCAGGGATTTACCCAGTCTCAGCCAGAAACTAACTGGCAGTTTTGTACCTGCTGACGGTGGCAATGACTTAGGGCTTTACTGCATGTTTCTGTTTTATGTTGTCATTTTCCTCTGGTTTTGATTCTGAAGATCCAGTATTGCTATATATATGGTAGAGAGAGACTTCAGTATAGGAGAAGCACACAAGGGAGTGTGGGAGTTGAATTAATCTTTTGAAGCAAAGGGGACTAAATTAGTTGAGGTGGCTTACGCAGCTGTTTAAGGGGCTGGAAAGGGTTCCTGAGAACACTGATCGTGAGATGCTTTGTGAATTACTGTTTTTAAGCATCCTGGTTCATTGCTTATTAATACACAATGTGTATTGCTACATTACCTGGCAGTATGAATGTGATTCTGATTCATGTGATCAATTGATCAGTGTTTATATTGAAAAAGGTAGAGCAAATAGTAGGGTTTCATGCTGGTACTTCATGCCTGTGGAAGTAGGCTATGCCTGATCCAATATAAAGAAGTTTATCCTTTCACAACATTTTAGCATATCTGAATATGGCAGACAGAATTTGCACCCTTGTTTTGTACTGTGCAGCTGGGATGTTTTCTGATGTTATGAAAAATGCCCTAAAATTTACTTTACTGCCTCACAGGACAGTAGCCTTTCAAGTCTGGCATCACACACTCCAGTCTCTTTCTCCAGTCTCTGTATCTTCTTGGCTCTACACTACTAAGCCTCCCACTCATGTGAGAAGATATCATCATTATGGTAGTCTTAATTAATCAGGTCATTCTCTTACAGCATCCCGATAATTTACCCATACCGAGTTGTTCAACATGTTAGAGACCCAAACTGGTGTTACTGACAGATATGGCTAGTCCAGGGAGGGCTGAAGAATAATTCTCTTGTTTCTCTGAAGCTGTAGGTGAGCGGTTGGTAGTGTATAACTGAGCGATGAACATTTTGAGTCAAGGAATACAAGGAAACCTCTGGAAGTTTGTAGTTTCTGCTCAACAAAAGTGTACTCTGATTTCATGAGTTTTGAAGCTGTTCTACATGCCTCTCACATGCTCTCACCAGTCCTTTCTGAATTATCTAAAACAGGAGTATTATCATACTTGAAGAAATCTCTGCAGCAGTAGCCTTTTTCTGGTAATAGCTAAACTAAAACATGATCAAGGTCTGTTTTCACTGACAGTTCAGTTTCCCTGGACAGAACCCTTGCCATACTGTTAATACCAAATTATCAATTCTGTTGTTTTCTTTTTCTGAGAATGCAGCAGTTGCTAGACTGGGTCTAGCCCAGGGTCTGGTATTCTGTCTCTGACAGTGGCTATCACCAGACGTCTCTGAAATTACTGGGCTCTGGAGCAGCAGGTGGGAGTTAATCTATCCCTACACTAGGTTTTATCACATCTTTAACAGCTAGAGATAACTTAAGCTCTGGAAAAGACATTTCAATATTTCTGCTAAATTTCTGTTGTTACAGTGAAGTGATCCTTCTGGATAGTCCTGCTAGCACTAGGAGTATACAATATTTTTGAATCATAAATTTTGTGGCATTTTACTTAGTCTTTTTCTTTTTTCCCCTCTTCTTTGTGGTTTGGTGCCTCAGAAGATTGTCTCTATGTGGTGGCTCCTGTTCATCGAACTGTCAGTTTTTCCACTTGTTCTTCCTAGCTCCTCAGTGTAGTTGTTAACTCTTTCTTATGAAAGAAAAGTTTTCTTCTTTATTGAAGCCAGCTCAGCTGGAGTGAGGGTAAAAGTGCTGTGTGCTCTTTACTACTTTTGGAGGCTGCTCTGCTGAACACTGTTAACCTGTTGTTACCTAGATGCCATCTGGTCACTTGTGGAAGAATAATCAACATTACCTGCCCTGGTCTTTTGTCAGCTAGAGTTCAGTTCAGTAAAAATAGCTCCACTTCTATAGATGAAGAGTGTCTGTATTTTATAGAAAGGAAAACGGAGGCAGAGACCAAGAATGTAGTTTTATCAGCTGGAATTTGAGCCAGGGAGTGTGGTATCTCAGGTCCACTAATGGGCACTATTTCTTAAAGGAAAAGTCTGGTTTTGAGACCTTGATCTGTTAGTTCAGCTAAATAAGAAGTGTATGATCTGAGAATCAAGAATTCTGAGAATGAGTAGCCTCACTAGCACTGAGCACCACCCAAATGTCATCACCTAGTCTAGTTCAGATTCAGGTCCCAGCAGGACCTATTTTGTTACAAATTTTAGCAGGGGTTATTACGCTAGAGCTGCTTGTGAATATCCTAGCACAGACAGCTAGAATAATAACTTGAGTTTTCAGAGCTGTATTGCTTGAAAAGACCTCCTGCAGCAGCTGTAAATCTGCAGTTGTTGAGTGCTCCGTTGATTCAGAGCAACATAAAGGCAGAAAGTAAATGATGCCACACTGTGTTTGGGAGTAATTCAGATGGAGTATGGGTCTAATCTATTCCTGTTTTACTGATGAGATTGCTGAGACACTGAGCAGTGGAGGGGCTGACCTTCAGAATGCAGTTCAGAACACCCGCGGAGGTCAGTGGGAGACAGGAGGGTACGGCAGCTCTGAAAAGCAAGACCCAAGTGACACACTCAAAGTTGTGTCATGCCCTTGGCAGACTGTGGGAGAAAAGCTGGGATTCCTGTCTCCCAGCATAGATTAACGTTCAGTGGTCTGTCCAGGAGAATACATGCTTAAATGCAATGTTGATAGGTTAATGTCTTAACCTTTGCTGTGTGACAATGCAGGTTTGTTTCTGTCTGTTCAGTTGTGGAAGGAATGCAGAGCCCCAGAGGAGAGACGAGGAAGACTTATGTAGTCTCTTCTAAACAAGTGTCTTTGCTGTCTTCAAGAATCAAAAGGTGCACAGACTGTTCTTTCATGGGGTGAATATGTGGGATATTTTTTGATTAAATGAAACATACTGAGACAATTCTCCTTAAATAGCAGCAGTGCTCCATGGGTCTTGGTGTCCTATTGTCCTGGAACACTGGGAAAGTTTTGCATTGAAGTGAAGACATCCTGAAATAGTTTGCTTTTGTCTGTTTTTAATTTTCTTCATACTGTGCACAAAAATCCTTTCTGGGTTAAGGTGTAACATGGCTCTGAGGAATGATGGTTTAATACTGTCAGGGTAGGTGGCAGTCCCTGAAACTAATGCCTCTAAGTGAGTTCCATAAGACATTTAAGTATAGCTGAAGAATAGATCTAGAGGCTTGTAGCACAGTGCTTTTTACTCTTAACCCTTTCCTTTTAGCTTCTTACAATTCAATTCAATTACAGGTTTGGAACTGAGCAGAACTTGTGTGTAGAGCATGAAATGATCTCTGCATGTGGCCTCTTGGCAAAACCTCTGCTGCTGTTAGCAGTCTAGGTAAGCCACGTTGGGATGTNGTTCCATAAGACATTTAAGTATAGCTGAAGAATAGATCTAGAGGCTTGTAGCACAGTGCTTTTTACTCTTAACCCTTTCCTTTTAGCTTCTTACAATTCAATTCAATTACAGGTTTGGAACTGAGCAGAACTTGTGTGTAGAGCATGAAATGATCTCTGCATGTGGCCTCTTGGCAAAACCTCTGCTGCTGTTAGCAGTCTAGGTAAGCCACAGAATGTTGGGATGTTATATTCATCATCCCAGGAGGTAAGTCCAAACCTGTGTCATTTAGTAGCACAAGAAATGAGATCTATCTACTGTTAGTCTTAAGTGAAATCCATCTTTAGGGCAGCTGTAGCCAGCTGTTACTGCCTGGGTCCCAGTGAGACAATTTGGCTTGATGGTGGGTTGGGAAGGCATGCCAGTCTCAGCAACCAGTGTCTGATCTGCAGGGGAGCCATTGATATTTCAGTAGCAATTTCCTAAAAGAACCACCCTTTAGTGTCCAATACTGATGCTATAGTGAATGCTCTTCATGTCAATAAATATCGTGGTCATCAAAGTCAGGGGTATAGGACTTGATAATGTGATTCAAAAATAATGATAGGAAGGAGAATCTCCCTTCATGTGTGATTGCATGGGGGGATGAGAAGTATGATTTTCTTGTATCGGTTTCTCCTTGCGGGGAATCAGTTCTGACATCCTCAGCCAGTGTTAGGATGTTGTGTCCAGTCAGATCTATAAGAGTAATAGTCCCAGTAGTCTTCTGTTCTGGCAGATCTCTTGTTTTATTCTAAAATGTAAATGCTAATTGAAATCAATATGAAAGAGATAATACCTTTCAACGAAACATCCATCAAGGTCTACTCTTCTGGGAGCTTTAGAATGACTACCACATGAGTGGACTTGATGCTTTGTGAATTGTGTACAGAGCTAGTCCAGGTTGTACAGAATTCAGCAACTATGAGAACTTTCAGAAGTGGCTAAATAATGCATTAAAATAAGGGTTTTGCCTTATACATCCCCATGATTTCTGCATCCCTAAAAGAGAATGAGCCTCAGAAAATGCAGAGAAGGATATCCTCAGAAAAAGCAGGGAAGGCAGCTTTTGCTTGTGGGTTTAGAAAAGATTGTGTAGGTTTGGACAGCAATTTGAATCCGTGCAAATGAACTGGAAAGCCTGAGACACAGTATTTGAGGTTCAGCTTAGAATATGTTACAGGAAGGAAACATAACTTATATATAAACTTTGCCTATTGCAATCCTCAAATATATTCATAACTATGAAATTCCCCTGAGATACTCAGAGCTATTTAGTCTACACTGAGTGTTAGACATTAACACCACATCATCATCTGTGGCAGGCTTTTATTTAACACTCTGGTTCATTTTGTGCCGCACGTCAAGAATAACACAGAGCCAGTTTATATCCTGAATAATCCATGCAAATGTTCCCACTACTACTGGCATTTCTCTACTTACTTCTTTACATGGGTGGCAGCTTCAAAGCAGCCATTCTGTTTCTACAAGTGGATCTTTCTCCTTAATGTTAGAGAGCATCTCTGTTTTTATCCATTGGTTTGTCCAAAACAAAGGAAAAAATCTTCCTTTTGCAATCTCTGTGAATGCTAACAGAGGATATATAAAGAATATATGAAGTCTCTGATGCTTTCCTCATGTGGAGGAGGGTCTTTTCTGCAGGACAATATATGGAGGACAGTGGTCTGTTTCCTGGGAAGACGGAATCCAAATCTTATGAGTCCTTGCTCTTGGACCTGTGGGAACTTGTCTTCTGCTTCTTGGTCACTTTCATTTCTCCAGTGAATCAGATGCAACTTTCTACTTCTTTACTCCATATGTATAGTTCAAGCTCTCTTGTCAAAGCTTTCAGCACCTCTGCTTCCTTATCTTGATTAGTAAGATCTCTTAAAAATAAGAGTAAAGTGAGGTGATTGACAATAATCCCTCCTCAGTTCTCTTCTGTTGTAATCATCACAAAATCTATTATTTTCTTTTCAGGTAAGCTTATGTTTTGTTCTTAGTATGAGGATGGAGTTCTACCATCACTGGCTAGCAAGTTAATGCATCTTAAACTTTCATCCTCCTCAGAGGTATGATAACTTATGGGTGTCACTGTCTGGTGGAAATGCAAAGTAAAATGCATTAGCTGAAGAATATGCAGTGGTGTGTTTATGTATCTCCATTAGAAATGAAGACTGCTAGATATAAGGGCTGGTAAATCCTTATGTGCTGAGTAGGTGATCTGACCATAATGTCAGGATTTCACTTAGTCATTGTGTGTGCACTGCAGGAGGTGCCTCTGTTCTTATCTGTTTCTTTGAGGCAAAGACCTTTGCTTTGGTTTTATGGTAATCACTCAGTGATATGAAGGAACAGAGTTATTACCCCAATAGAGATTAAAGTAATTTTATCCATTTTTCCAGACTAATCTAAATATGCAGCAGATATTCCAAAAAAGTAGACACTGCTTTTGAATAGGTTCTTGAATAGGTTCTATGCTTATTGAAATGAGGCACTGTTTAAGAGGCGTACATAAATGCAGTAACCCAAAGTGTCTTCCCAGTATGGGGATAATTGGAGGGGCAGGATGAGTTGTTCTGCACATAAAGTGTATTTGGCCCTTGGCGATACTGGCAGTGTTGTAAAGGGCTTTCAGAGCTAAGTCAGACTGGTGCTGTGGGGTGGTGCTTGGTGTTGTGTGTCAGCCTGCTCACAGTGTGCTAAAGGAGGTAGGTTCTACGCTGTCCTGTAAGGGAAGAGGTGTGTTCCTTTCTGTTGCACACTGCTAATCCCCTTTACCTTCATAGTTGGGTTTGGGAGGGACAGAACCAAAACCGAAAAATTCTCAGTTCCTGGTATCGAGCCACCTAAAATGTTAGGGAGTGCTTTCACTTTATAGCTTCTCTAACTTCTTAATTAGTTACTGCATCTGAGTGATTTAAGTGCCACCCAATCTGGGCAATTCAGTGAGTGCTAACAGTTAACATTAGTGATGTTATCCTGATGGACTGGCTAAATTGTGAATGTGCAAATAGCTGTTGTCGTGATTAATTGTTCAGGACTGGCAGTGCTTCATAATCAGAGGGATGAGGCTGCTGGTTTTGGCAGTGATTTTTCTATTTCCTTTATTTTAGCATCCATGGTGAGGAGGTGAAGGTTTGGTGTTGAAACCCTAGTTCTTATTGCCTAGAAAAAGTTTAAGCAATTGAAGTCTGTCATAGTATTATGATCAGGTTGGGTTGAATGGAATTCATTGAAAGCACGAATTGTTGAAGTGCAAGTTGAAGCTCTGTCTAGAGCCATTATAGAAGGCAAACTTTCTTAGCCATACTTGTCAGTGCCTATGCATTCTCGTGCTGTGGAGTTGGTAAGTGAGTTTGTGGGTAGATCAGATCAGCACATCATGCACCATTGCAAAAGAATGACTTTACAGGTTTGCTTCAAATCCAGTGAACCTTCATCAGAAGGACTCTCAAGAAAAGGCAGGTGTAGCATTACCTAAGGGCCCTAGTCATTATCCACAGCCCCATTATTCTCAGCACAGATGCCAAAGAAACATCAAGTTTATAAAATAAATACAGAATGACTGTGTGAATAAATAAAAATCTTTAAATGCTGGAGAAAAATGGAGGAGTACTTCTTCAGACTCTAAAGTACTTTATAAACTCTATTTAGGAGTGAAGGCTTCGAGCCCAAGTTATACCAAAAAGAAGGGTTGAAGAGAAGACACATGGGAAAGGATAAATATGTTGCATATATGAATGAAATTTTCACCTCAGTATCCAAACTGATTAGAAGCTCTAGATCAAGCTGGTTAATTTTTTTTAATTCTTTGATTAGTTTATGCTGAAGGCTAGCTCTGGTAAATCCAGAGTGGCAAATTATCAGGTCTATCTTCCTAGGTTTCAATGTTTATTTCTAACAGACTGGTGGCCTCTTAATTTATATGCATGTCAGACAGGAGACATGCAAATATTCATGTGTTGCTTGCTCAGTATGCTGGGAGTCAGCAGCAGCAGTACAGCTCTTCCTAGCATTATGCTGGGCTTGTTTTCCACATCCTTAAGGACAGTTCTTACCCTTAATTAGGACCTAGATCTTTCTGGATGTCTGCCATGACTGCCTGGATTTGCAATTTCTGACCTTAGAGTACCACCAAAGTATGTAATTTGCATATGGTTCTTGTGCTGTTTGCTTGTATTGAAGCTTTCCTACATGCTGTGTCAGATTATAAGGTCTACTACTGTAATTACATTCCAATCTCATGGGGAGATTTCTAGAGTAACAATTTTAATATTTAGTACCTAAACATTAAATAAGGGAAGGAAAGCATGAAGTAGTTATGCCTGTGGTATTCTATTTTTTAGTCTGCTTTATTTAATTCTTACAGTGAACCTTTATAACTAAATCAAAATTCTGTATCCAGCCAATGGCCCCCACTGGGTTACTTATATTGGCTTGCTTGCTATCACTTTGGTACTCATTTGAAATACATTTAGAAGAAATTGGCTGTTATATTATAACTTGTTAGGAGAAAAAGTTCACACATAGCATGGAACCTGTAAACTGTGGACAGTGGAATAAAATTATTGTAGTTTGAAGTAATATGTTGTTGGCTTGTTCTTGAGCCTGAAAATGTGATATACTAAGATTGCTCTATATCTGGGATCTGGGGGATAAATTTTGTTTTCAGTCCTTTGGCCTGACTCCATCTGTAGACTGTTTAAAGCTGCAGTTGTTTAAAGAGATGTCTGTCCCTGCAGTGATACCGTTGTTTCCTTATCCCAGTTCTCAAGGGCATGTTGGATTAGCTTGAATAATGAATGTGTCTAATTGAGGGGAGTTGACATTGGATGTAGCTTATAGAAAATAAGGTTGGAAATGGAGTGAGTATAATGTAACCTTTGAGAGGACATAATAAATTTTCTTTTGAAATGTATGTCATGAGAGAGACTATTATTACAGGTGTTAACATTCCATGGTTCTTAATATCCTATTCTCTGAGACTTCATGGATACTAAAACCGGATTTGATTTGTGGATCCTCATTTTGAATTGCTTGGCAACAGAGTGAGCAGGACTGACAGTTGTACTGTAATCTGGTCTCTACATCTGCATGCAAAGAATGGCCTTTGGTCCCTCTGCTTCCCACCTGCCTAACACCTTTACTTGTATGCTGCTGTTTTTCCATAAAAGCAAATCTCACTCCTGCTAAAGAGATGAAAGCTTATAAAAAAATGAGCTTTACATCATAGTAAGTACTGTTTACAACACAATCACAATGGGGCAAATACAAGAATCAAAGGAGATCGTTTAAAACCATAGCTACAAAGAAAGGACGTGGTGTGATAGGATCTCAGATTTCTGGTATCAGTGCTAGTGTAATGCTAGTGCCACTATTAGAAATGAAAAGACAAGGTAGAAGAGAGCCTCTGCTTTGTTTCATAACAGCCTTTGTTTTTTCCTTCTGTGTTGACTCAGCAATGTGTGCTGGCTCATGCATAATGTTGTTTACTGAATGTATTGAAGGTTTTGCTTTTTTGAAAGAAAAAAAGTGAGTCTCTTTGCCACAAGAGGGAGAGCATGAGAAATGCCAGAGAGAGGAAACTGCACCGTGACGGTTCTGCTCATGTCTTTGTTTTAGGCCCCACAGAGGGAGTGGGAGGTTTTTGGAGCTGAACTCCTCCATCATTATGCCCCTACTCACTGGAAGGCAGAGATGTTAAAGATGGTTAAAATTTAGCAAAGCCTTGCGTAATCAGTGTTGCCTGGTGGTTCTGGCATGAATTGTGATTATATTTCAGCTTGAGATGCATATCACTAAGATATTATGAATCAAACTTGCAGACTAATTCATTCAGCAAGTGAGTCATAGTGCTGGAGCTGGGACTTGGAATCCAGAGAAGAAATAACATCAGTGGTTAGAATTCATCATTGCATGTGTCTGGTTGGCACTCTATTACTGAACCCATTTAACTAAATGGATATTGATTTTTAGTTAATTCACTATCCAACCAAGTCATGCTGATATACTTTTAATGTACTCTGACTTTAGGTATGCTGAAGGGCCACATCTATTTTAAGTGTGTTGGCTTTTGTGTCAATTTTGTTAAATCTGTATAGAAGTGAGTATTGATAAGCTCTAAGTGTTTCTTAATGGGATTTTGCATTGTAAGCTCATTCTCCCATCAGGTCAGGTTTTACCCCACCTTCGGTTTTACATTTCATCTTTGGTGATAACATTTTCTAGGTTTATCTTTTATTTTGTAAAACTGGCACAAGAGTGAATACTAACACTTCAAGAATCAGCACTTCTAAGTCAACAAATAGCCTAAATCTGCTTTTTGTTTTACTTTCTTCTTCTTGCTGCAGATGTGCTGTGATAATAGACATCTCATTCAGTTATTGTCTCATATAATTCTATTTTTCTTTCTTCTTTGACAATAAGTTTGAAAAAGATACTTTCCAATCCTGTAGTATTGTGATTGACTTGCAGAGTCCGTGAAAGATATCTGTAAAGGTTAATTGCACAGCTCCTGTGAAGTGACTGGAATATAAAGCAGAAAGCAGATCTACTGGGGATGTGTTTATTTGTGTGTGACAGGTTGTGGATAGTGGATTAGGCATGACATGGAATGGAGCAATAAGAGTTCCTTCTCCTTCTCTGTTGATGCCTGTTGTGAGGCTGTGAACACGCACTGCTCCTGTTGTCTCCCTGCAATTCCCTGCCTGCCTGTTCTCTAGTCTGTTATGATGATAAACTGCAGGGCATGGACCAACTCTTGTTGTGGTCTAAAAAAGCCAGGCACATCCTCATTAGTTACCACTCCCTCCTTAGACTATTTTTAGTCCTTGTTTGTCTCAACCAGTTGTTCTGTCTTGCAGACAGCAGAGACTGCCAACTGCATGTTTAGACAGCACCAAGCACTTGACATCCCAGAATTGGTGAGCATCTTTACTACTGCTGCTCTCTTTCCTCCACAGCTGTATATTTTAGAGAAGTATGACACAATGGAGTTCTGATATCACCTAAATTTTAGCTGTGGCATTTGTCACAGCTGCTTCAGTGGTGGCGTTATCAGCCATACTTCAGTGCATCTCAGGCATCAAGTTCATAAACTAACTTGAGAGAGGCAAAATTTGAGGCATAAACTGAGGGGCCAAATTGCATAGTAGCAGTGGTATGTAAATGAGCATGCTGAGTTCAATTTCCTGAAGAATGAGGGGGGAAAAACTTAACTTTCTTTAGCCAAAGTAAAATCTTCACAGTTTATGCAAGCATATTAATTTAGGACATTTCATCCTGTATTTACAGGTTTTTAAAACTGTGAGGACAGCCTGAGGTTTCAAAAACATTAATCCAAGGATGCCAAGCATACACCACACAGGCCAGAACATTCCCCTTCTGTCCTGTTTGCTGGTGGTTCTTCAGCTGTGGGAGGAAGTGGGTTGAGGACTGGAGGGTTTATTCTGTTAGTCCTGTCCCTGTGCTATGGATTTTTCCTAGCATATGAACAAAGTAACTATTTCAGGTGAATGAAATTCTAGCTGCTGCTCTGCATACAATAAGGACACTTCTGGTGGTGTGTTGGAAAATGCCAGGAACCTCTGTGTTTGACTCTGTATGTGCACATCCCATTACAAGATGTCACATGTTCCTGTTGTGTGACACTTACCTGACATGTGATTTTTCTAATGACGTGATGGGGTGGGTACAACGCTTGAGAGCCTCTAGAAGATGCGATTTGCCGCATCATCTGGATATGTTATTGAACCTTGTGGGACACCACTAATAGCAGGCTTCCACCTAGATCCTGATTATGATCCTCTGGGATCTGCTGTTCAGTCAGTTCCCAATCCGCCTCACTGACCACTCATCCAGTCCACGCTTCCTGAGTTTGCCTATGAGGATGTTGTGAGAGGCTGGGTCAAAAGCCATGCTGAAGTCTAGGTAGACAGTGTCCACTGCTCTTGCCTCGTCCAGCTGGGTAGTCATTTCATCATAGAAGGCAATCAGGTTGGTAAAGCATAATTTACCTTTAGTGATTCCATGCTGACTGCTCCTGATCACCTTCTTGTAATCCATGTGGATAGAGAGGGCCTCCAAAATGAGGCACTCCATCACCTTCCTGGGGATTGAGCTGAGGCTAACTGGCTGGTAGTTCCCTGAGGGCTCCTTCTTGCCTTTTTTGAAGACTGGGGTGACATTTGCCTTCTTCCAGTCCTCAGGCACCTCTCCTCACCACCACGACCTTTCAAAGATGATTGTGGGCAGCCTCACCATTGTGTCTGCCAGCTGCAGCACTTGTGGATGCATCCCATCACAGCCTATGGACTTGTGGATCTCAAATGGTGTTCTCTATCCCAGTCCTCCTTGACCTAAGGAAAGTCTTCCTTCCAACGTTCCTCTACCCTGATCTCTTGAGTCAGAGCACCCTGAGGACTGGTCTTGTCAGTGAACACTGATGCAAGAAGGTGTTCAGTAACTCTCTCTTCTCTGCATCCTCTATTCTATCCATCCTCTTCCATCCCCTCCATTTAGTTACATTATCCTTAGTTTACCTTGTTATTTACGTATTTGAAAAAGCCCTTCTTGTTGTCTATGACATCCTTGGCCAGAATTTAATTCCAGATGGGCCTTCCCTGTCTCATTTCTGCTTACTCTGACAAACCTCTCTACATTCATCCCAAGTGGCCTGACCCTGCTTCCATCTCCTGTGTATTTCCTGTTTATGCTTGAGTAATGACAGGCAGTAACAGCAGGAAGCTGTGAGCCTGAGGGAGCTGCCGTGCAGAAGAACTGGGCAGGTAGGAGATCACTGTGACTCCTGCCTGCTGCCCTCTCTCCAAGAGCTCACTACACGCTCAGCAACTCCAGTGCTGCAAGCTGGACTTCACGGTGGAGTTAGTTGTGCAAGGTAAGGGGTGTGTGCATAAGGGAAATGGTGCTGTGTCCTCGGGGTCCTTGAAATGCAGCCTGTGCTTCATAAGCTGAAGTCTGTAATATTCATCTGTTTGAATTATTAACCTCTACTCCAAATAACTTGCTACTTTTTTCTTTTTTTTTTCATGTGGTAATGGCTGCCCATTTTTCTGTGAGCTTATGGGAAAATCCAGTATTTCTTAAATTAAAAATAATTCTGAAACTGTTGAGATAGCTGCATCCATACAAAGGGCAGCCCAGCAGCCAATGCAGTAGCAAGGGTTTGTGCCAACGACCATGAAGAATTCCAGCTGTGAGCAAATGTGAGAGAGCAGCCTCTGGGTACCCAAGCACTGCTCCCTCCCAGCTATCATTTCTTTCACAGCTGTGGGAATGCTTAAAAATTATGGATGGCTAGGGAGGAGGGGAAAAAAGATCACATTGACTTTCAAATATTTGGCTGAAAGCCAGAAACATTGTGAGCAGAGATTCAGCATTACAACTGCAGCCATGATAGAGATTCAGAAATGATTGGGATTTATTTTCAAAGTGCACTTAATTCCAAGCTTCTTTCTCAGAACATGGAGCCCTTGTTGGCATGCTGAGGTCCAGCCTGTCCATTCTCACTCTCCTGGGAGTCTCACTCTCCCAGTCTGTCTCATTGATTCCCCTCAGCTGTTACTAACAGAGACCACTTAGTTAATTTTTCATTCTTTCTGCTATTCCCATTCCACTTTCAGTGCGTTAGAAACTTCAGACAGCTGAGATGGAAGTGAGGAAGCTGGATTTATCAGAGAAGTTAGGTTGCTGTCTCTGAAAGATCCTTACCTGCTATGTTGTAATACTAATCCTCCCTCTACATCTCTGGGGAGCTTTTAGGGACTTGCTTGGAACAGTTGTGGTTAGTGAATGACATGACTCAAGCTGTCCTTCCTTAGGTATCTGTTTGAAATGCTCAGCCCATGTAACTGGTGTTCTTCTTAGTTCTCATCCCTTTGGGTGTGAGAATTGGGAGAAGGGGGTATCCAAGATATGTGAAATCTCATTGCTAGGATTTCCCTCCATGCATCCAAATACTTTCTACGTTTAGCTTGTCGTCAAAAAGGACTTTATCATCAGAGTTAGATTAAGAGATAATATTGTAGGTTTCTTCATATTCAGAGATTTGTTTGTGTTTAAAAAAATGGGGGATATAATTTAAACTTCCTTTAAAAATGCTATTTTTGACATGTCTTTGAATGAGTGGAAATTGTATGGCTGGTTTTCCACAGAATCACAGAGTGGGCACGGTGGTTTGACAGCTCCTTTGAAAAGTATCTGAGCACTAAAGAGATACTAGGATAAAAGAATGTATTTACTTCACAACAAATACTAACATTTATCCACTTACATTTTAAATAGTTTCTAAGAAGATCCAGATACTCCCTGCATTTGTAACTTCACAACAAATTCGGTTTCAGTGCAACTTGGGCAGAAATGTTAACTGACCTGTTAGCTTTTGTAAAGGTGTTGGCCTGTGGGCCGTCATCCATCCAGACAGTAGGTAGCATGTAGTTTCCACTTACCTGTAACCATAGTAATTATCATTTCTTAGAAGGACCACTCCTTCCTGGGTCAGTGGAGTGCAGTATTAAACACATCTCTTAAAACCAAAATATACTTCTATAGAGAGTTAAAAATACACATCCGTATTTTTATAGAAACAGATAAGTGAGAAGGATGAAAGGAATTGATTGTAAGGGTATCTGACTGAAATTAGACATAATAGCAGCCACATCAGGTTGGGGGTAAACACTAATCAAGAAAGTTTTGATGGGCAGAGAAGTTTAAAAATTAATTCGATGAAGCTATAGACATCGGTAGTCAATTATTTTATTTACATTGTGTTCCCTACCATACAAGGATATTGAGAGGGCAGAATCCACTCACAAGCAATGAGGTGTAGAGATGGAGTAAGACTGCTAAAATATGAGGTCAGAGTAGATTAAATCTTAAACCAGCAATGAGAAGGTGAGTCAGTCTCTTTAACTGTGACTCAAAAGACAATCTTGCTTTTACTAGAAAAAACAGTTTTATTCATTGCAGCACAATGATTTGTTAATATTGTAGGAATTGAGCCTTTGAGATTACTTTTTGTCATAAGCAGGCAAGTGGTGTGCATATATTGTAATGAACAGTTACAAACAAGTTGATTAGGAAGTGTGTGTGTGCCTCACTGCTATTAACACCAATCCAGCCAGAGGGGATAGAGAGGCAAGGAAATGTTCCTGTGGCTTCTAGCAAGGCTTGGTTCCCTGCAGGCAGGGAGGAGCTGAGGGTCAGGAGAAAGGAGAGAGTTGGGGGGAAAGACGGATTTTACATTGAATCATTACAGTTCTGTTTTATTGTTTTCCCATGTCAGCCCAAAATGCCATGCCAGTTACTTTTGGTGGGAGAGATCTTGCAGGAACTGAAGGTCCTAGCAAGGCTCATGAAAGGGCCAGCTAACCCTCTCTCCCTATCACTTTGGTGCTCCAGGTTGTTGGCTTTCAGAACACTTTGGATTTTTTCTGACTTACTGTTAGTAGCATGGCCCTGTGATGTTTTCACATCCCTTTTAATAAGTTATGCATCACCTTTTTTTCTACTCATTTCTTCTCTTGAAGCCATGGAGTGCTGTAGGGGAAATGCTTCAGGCAGACATGATTGCCTGTTCAGGATGAGGGTCAACTTGAATTGTTCCTCATGTATATTCTCTGTGGTTTGAGGTTTGCATAATGTCCTCTGGCTTATTTCTGGGTAGTATTGTAGATGCTAATGCTGAAGATCAGTTTTCTGATCCCATTTTGGAAGATGCAATCTTAAAACCTAAATGGATAGCTTTACAGAAAATCCCAGAGAATCATGAAACAGCATTAAGGAATGTGTGTCAGTGAAGGACAGTAAGGTTTATACCTACTGGTGACAACTCCAGCACTGCCTGCCTGGTTAAATAGCAACTCGGAACACTCCATAGTAGTTTATAAAAAATCCCTCCATGGTATATGTGCAGAGAGAAGGGGTAGAATTAGTTCTGAGTCACATAAGTAGTTGTGATAACTTTGCCAAACTGTTAGTTAGCCTGTATATAGGCTATATAGTAACAGAACGGCCAGTAACCATTTTATTTAACCTTGCTTTTTCATGGGTAGGTCACTTAGTAATTTTGTTGAAAACTAAAACTTCCACAGGAGTCTGATTTTTCACAGAAATTAGGCTTTTTACAGTTTTAGTAAAATCACTTAATTCAGACAAGTGTAGCAAGGAAAGAAGCCTGGCCGTGAGGCTGGGGAGGTGTCCAGCTGGGCATACAGCAGGTAAGTGTATAACAACATCTGTGTTCACAGAGCCACGTAGTAATATGTTGGAAGAGGACTGACAATGTGAGATCGCTTATTTTGCAGACCAAACAATGCCTTCTTTGCTGCTTTTATCACATACAAATTCCTTTGTAATTAACCATTCCCTGTCAACTCTCATGGTTGCCAGGATTCATTCTTCCATAACATATGCATTGTTTTCACGTAATACATTATTTTTCATCTCCTGTGGTTATTTTTGTCTTTGTAACCTAATCTAGGATTCTTTGTTCTACTTCTGTCACTGCAGTTTGCAACACTTGTACTGTCTTCACACACTCTCACATTTTTCTGTTTACAGATCTTTATGAAGATATTATCTGAACACTAAATAAAACATTAAAAGATTGTGTTCTCTAGGGAGAGAGAAATGCTGGAAGCCTCTAAATGGAGATGCAAACAAAAATCTAGATGCAAGACCTGAAGCACAGCTGGGACTAGAGCCTCATACTGTGTGTATTTGATGAGAGATTTAACATGTACTGAAGAATTGACAGTCTGAGGCTGTTCAAAAATGGAACATGATTTTGGAGGTGTTAGTACCAAAGATGTAGGTATGTGATCCCAAGTACTGTTCTGATACAAATTCTTTTTGATGTTTCAAATATTTCAGAAAAGAAAAATACATCTCTTTCAGGCTGTAAACTAGCAAGCTTTATTTTTACTCAGATATGGTTTGCTTATATCATTCCAGTTTTGTTGGATTAGGTATCTTTCCTCCTGCAGCTGGCATAAAGCTGATGTACAGTATTGTGTGCTTTCCCTAACTTGACAGAAACGTGATTGTGTCTGTGTCTGATCTTGCTCAGTCATGCTTTATTAAGTGATTTTTATGCTTAGAGCCAGCATTAATTGTTGTGCAGCCTCTGCCATGTTACACAAGACTGAAATAAGTTGTCCTCTTCACTGTTTTGCATACAGGGAGCTATAGCAAAGGAATCAAAGCCATGTTCCAGTTCAGAGCAGAACTGGCCTCTCTGAGCTTCCTGCTCTGCTGCTGGCTATTGTATATTTCTTCTCAAGTTTAATACACGGAGTCCTATGAAAATGCCTCTTTGAGAAGCCCTTCTGAGTTTTGAGTACCTCTGACTGTGTCCATGTTTCAGACAACTTGAGTTACTGTACTAAGGAATTCAGGAGCCATGGATACGGTAACAAAATCCAAGCATGTTGCCCCTGCTGCACTATTTTGCTTGTTTTACAGCCTTCTTGTATCAAGCCAGCCCATTTTGTCCAGAATACATTGCCATTTATAAACAAACACTGTCTCTGAAATCCATCATTTACCATCTTCCTGTTCATTAGTGATTAGTTACATCTCTAGTACTTACGTTCTTGCTTGGAGGACTGGTCTGGCTCAGACCAGTAATTATATGGACTATTTATCTTTCTTTTTATGTCTGCCTGTAAAATGTAAGTCATGATAACATTAAGCTTTATGGGCAGCTGAAAGTTTTGCACTTCATAGTAATGTAAGCTTGATCCTAATGTTCAAAGACACTGTCAGCCCCTGGTTCCTTTAAGGTAGAATTAGTGACAGGTATAGAATGCAGTTTGCTGTCCACCCAGCAAACACACTGTCATGTGCCGAAGGTCATCAGAGCAAAATTAGGAACCCTAATTGTCAGAGATACTGTGTGAGGCCCTGCAGGTCCAGCCAGCAGTTTTAGCTCTGTTCTGTCAGGTCTTGGATGTAGTGGGCCAAATGCCTGATAGTTCTCCAGAGACCCAGACTGGGAATTACTCACTGGCCTTAGGAAATCAGTCTGGGGGAAGAGCTGTAGAGGAAAGTGCTGATGAAAAAGGTTTTGCTTTAGAGGACAGTAAGAAAGACCTGAAAGCCAATTCAGAAGGAATGGCAGGTGAGAAGGCTCTATCTCCTGATCGCTTTACTATCTCAGAAGGATCAGTTGCAGAGATGCTCTCCCTTCCCCAGCTCCCTCTCTAGGCAATTCAGTCAGACTCTTAGCATGTATGTGATATGTTTCCATGAGGACCGAAAAACTTGGAGTGCTGTCAGTACCAGGCTGGAGTGGTGGATCCATCCCAGGCCATGAAGCCCTTACCGCCCAGGTTGAGCCGCGCAGCCTGCGAGACGCAGGCACCCCTGTGCAAAACAGTTGTGTTACAGGCCACTGAAGGTGTGTTACAATGCACAGTAATAATGCAAAATGCTGCATTTAATCCAGAACTGAACGCAGGGAGGCTGGGCAATGTCGGATTTTAACCCCACTTATCTTGCTCAGTGGATTATTGTGATATGTTTGTTTAGGCTAGCTGGTCTGACTTAGAGCAATATTGTTGCCTATTCTTTTTGTGGCACTGCTGTGGAGGCAATTTCAGGGAAGGTGGATGCAGCTGAGCAGTGGGTTCAAAAAGGCTCCTTGTCCATGGATAGCGGATAGATGGTGCACAGCACCGTGTCTGCTGTGCATTCTCAGTTGCTGCACAGTGAGGCGTCCTCTGCAACGTGCATCAAAATAGGAAAAGTCTGAAGCATTCTTAGCTAAGGTACTGCTCACTGTCACTCTAATTAGTGTATCAGAAAAAAATCTAAGACGACGACTCCAGAAAGGGAGTCTTTCAGCAGCCTGTTCAGAGGTCCTAAATGTAGCCAGCCATGAATCAAAGGCATGAGTGCTAGGACTTAAAATGTGGACATCCTACTGCCAGACTCTGAAACCACACGGTACACATACGTTGCAGGGATGGGGAAGAAACAAGAGAGCAAAATAAATTACGTGAGGAAATGTCTTGTTTCCCTTGTCCACCATGACACCAGCAAGATGCTGATATCCTGGGGAAGATCATCAAAGTCTGATGGGTAGTTATACCTCTTTTTGTCCACTTTTGTTGAAGGTCTGATTTCTCCAGTGAAATGCATTAGTCGTCATCACGGTCATGTTGGTATTGAATATCAGAAGCTTTTGCTATATTAATTGTGCGTGTTGAGATCATTTTGATTTCACTTGCACTTTCTGTGCTGTATATACATTTCTCTTAAAAGAGAAAACGGAAAAACTAGAAGTACTTTGTAAAAACATAAAGCAAAACCCAACGTTCAGGAGAGAGAGCCTGCTGTAAAAGAAACAGTTACCTGAATTTTTGATGCTGCCTTGAACACCTTTTTTTCACAGGGATGGTACACAACAGACACAACTCAGTATAGCACTGCTGACTTGAGTAGAGCAAGGCTACCTGGAAAGTTGAGCTTGTAGGGGCCTGCCTTTCATCTGCAGATTTACAATCAGACCTGGGGTTTGTGCTCCAAGCCTCCCTCAAGTGCCACAGCAGGATGTCTGTTCTGTGCTATAATAGGAGATGGCTGGAGATTTGTTGACAGCTCTGCATTCATTTTAAAAATAGAGACAATACCTTCAATTATGCAATTAGAGATGTTTTCTTTCTGGCAATTACTTAGTAACCTATTTCCTCAGGTCATCTGTCCGTTTTTAGTCTACACAGATATTCTGTCTTACAAAATGGGTTAAGGACAATAACAATTTCTAAAAGGTACATACCAAATGTAAAAGCAGCCAGAATAGTTTCAAGTGGATGGCTTCCATGGAGGAAACTGCCTAGATCATGAGAATAGGTGATTGAGAGGTGGATATAGTAGAATTGGATATAATTTTGAACAGTGTGGGCAAAACAAAAGTGGAATAAAGTATGCATAGTACAGTAGCTATGATCACTTAAATGATCAGAATTCTTGTTTTTAAAAATGAGCAAGAGAGTATTTTTTTACTTGGCAGTCTACAATTAATTTACAGCTTTTCTTCCATGGTTTGTTATGGGACCTAAAACCTAAATGGCTCTAGAATGGGACTAGAAACTTGTGGGATAACAAGCCCTGTTAGTAGCTGTAACATACAAATGTATAAATACTATATACAACAAAACCCCCCACATCTTCTACTTTTTCTGTGCCTTCTCCCCATACATCCAGCTCTCATCTGACTGAATATGGCATTCTTCTGCTGTTTGAGTTTAGTTTCTTTGTTTTGACTAAGGTCTCAAGTTTGTGTGATGTTCTGAAACCTGTTTTAGCTTGCTGCATTGAGGAGTACATGATATACACTGAACTAAACAATTTATTTACTGCTGATACTGAGGGCTGGACTTGTGAATCAAGGTGTTCCAGGCTGGTTCATTTTCCAGATTGTTAGATAAACCCGTGGGATCCAACCCTTCTGAGCCTAAAATATGTGAGGCTTTTGAATACTCCTGCTCTGATCCTTCTTCCATCCTGAGACCTGAACCCCCTCCCTCCCATCCTGTGGCTGCATTATGTACTTGACGCAAGTTGTTGATGCCTTGTTAACAAATCTAATCAATAATGATTTCCCTGTCTAAATATTTAATTCTCAGTCTTTGAAGTAGTACCATGATGGAAAAACAATTTCTTGTCAGCTGTAGGGAGCAGTTGTCCCCCACTCTAAAGTGTCATTGTGCAGCTGGTGATGGAGGGGCTAAGTGGGTGTTTGTGTGCAAGTGATTACCAGCAAATCATCTTAACCTGTTATACGAGGATATTTGCATCACCACTAGTGGGTTTTAGAGTTAACATCTCATATCCTAGCTCTTCAGATGTTTGAGGGTGTATCACTACACTGGCTTCAAGTGTGCTGGGATGGTTTTCTGCCATGCAATGGAGGAAATAAACTCAGAGGAGCCAGAGTGCAATTTAAAGCAAAATGGTGATTAATTTGCATAGTACATCAAGCCTGACATCTATATATTCAGCATAAAAGGTGGAGAGATTGTTTCACTCAATAGGGACAAATGAGTAAAGCAAAGTAAAGCAGAGTCTGAGAAGTCACACCTGTGCACTGCGAACCTGCGTGCAGTAGAAGAGTGATGAAGATGCTGACAGTCCTTATCAGTGAGGCTAGTGGTGTGAAGTGTTTAGCTGATGGGTGTTGATGGATCAAAGCATTTCGAGCAGAGAGTGTGCAAATGTCTCAGTGCCCTCCATCTCTACTCCATTGGGAAAGGAGCGGTCTGAGCCCCTGTAACGCTCTCAGCTGCAGGGTCTTTTGTGAACAAAGAGAAGCTCTTAGGGCTTAATCTAGATACCTTTGGAGAAAAGGAAAAGCTTTTTTTGTTGTTTGTGGTTTTGATGGTTTTGTTGTGGGTTTTTTTTGTGGGGGTCCTTTTTTTCTTTTAATTTTTTTTTACTTACTTTTTTTCCTAGGAAAGTGATGATATCAAGGTAAGAAATCTGGGGAAAGATATCAGTTAAGGTTTCCTGGGGAAAATCAAACAGAGATGTTGAAATTACTTTTAAGCAAAGAAACAACAAAAAATTCATTTTGGGTCATCCCAAGACAGCAAACTGGCTTTCAAATGGTTTTAGTTTATTTTTGCACTGATTGCTTTTGCCTGAGCTTTTCTTCTGTTGATCAGCTTTTAGATAAGAAACATATTTATCAGTAAAGACACTGAAATACTTTATGCAAAATGTAATATTTTGAGAGCCAATTAATTTAGGCCAAACCTGTTTGCACTGATTAAAAAAACTGCTCTGATCTTGAAATAGAGCTTTGTTTTCTTCAGGCTCTGTTCTGTTGTGAGGATGCTTCTGTGGATAGCAGTGTACTTAAAATTACTCTAGTTGCACACTGTACATTATACTCTCTTTACTGGTCAAGGGTGAAAATAAGTGTCCTTTCTGATGAACACATCTGCCTTAGCAGACATTGCCAGTGCAGTTAAGTATCCATTACCTGACTTGACATGAGGGTTTTAGTGTGGGCTACAGGATGCATTATGGTGGCAGATCTGCAGCTCTGTTCTGATCTAAGCTCAAGATGTACTACAATGATCCTTCAGTCTTGTACTGGTACCGCTTTGGCAAGCATGGAAAAGCTCCTAGTATAAATTTAGCCCTGGAGCTCAGTGAACAGACCTAAAGCTCTCAGCTATGGCTTTGCTGGAAAGAAGTGGGGTCAGATCCCTCAGCTGGGGATAAATCAGGGTTTGCTGACATCATTATTGCTGATTAAGAATTTGGCCCAGTGTCATGACTGTATTTATCTCTCCTGCTGCACCTTGAAATACAGGCAGCTTTTGCTTGATTGAACAGGTCTGTGTTCTAGCTGGAACAATTACTGTTGTAACTTCCTGTTCTGAAGAGAAGGTGTTTGTTTGCCTGCTGTCATCTCTGGTAGAGGCAAAGGAAAACAGAGAGCTCAGTCACGTTGCTGCCCTGGGGAGACGTCATCCAAAAAGAAGGGGATCCTGGCCTAAGTGCAGGACTAAAGGGGAGTGTAGGTCCCAGGAAAACTGTGGTGTATCCCTTAGAGAAGATGCATGCTTTTAGGAGTCTTACAGGAACCTGCACTGTTTCTGTTTCGTCACATTCGTGCATGAAAGAGAAGTTCTGTCTCAGTCTCTGCCCAATGGAGGGATGTGAAAATAGAAATTCTGATGTATAATACCTTGATTCTTCTGCCTGACTGTAGCATAGAATTCAGATTCTGTCCCAAGCCAGTCACTTGCCAAGGCAGATGTTTAATGCTTGAATGAGTTTTATAAGATGATCAGGACTCTGTTTATCAGCGTGGCTTGCTTAGAGCAGTGCTCCAAACACCCAGGGAAACAGGAAGAAATTGTAATTAAAGGAAGCTTTGAAATTCAGTATGTGACTGATTTGCATTTTACTATTTTATTCCTCTTTCCCCTTGCCCCTGTTAGAAGCCTGGAGAGGTTTGCATGGTGAGACTGGCATCGCTGTTTTGTATTATGTATGCTTCAGGGACTGTGGAGTGGCAATTGTGTAATGAGGATGAAAATCAGAGCTTACTCTGGAGAGAAAAAGAAACTTTTCCCTTAACTGGTGCCCAGGGGCTTTCATCATCTTGGTTGTGCATGTGCGGCAAGGTTGTGGCTCTCTGAGCAGCTGTGCTGGAGGATCCCGTGAGGCTGTGTGGTGCTGGGGGGCTTGTCAGGGGCTTGTGACCAGTGGCTTTGCTGTCCCTGTCGTTATTTGCATGATACCATTTAGGGTGGAGAGTACATGTGTCTGTGCTAAACTTCTTGCTAGTAGGACTAGGAACAAAACTGTACCTATTCCCTGTGCTGAGGCTGTAAGCAAAGGCTCCTTCCCTACTCTCACAACACTCACAAGTTTAATGATTTATTCCGTTCGATTTTACCTACTGTGTCACTAAAAGCCATGTCTTGCACTCATTTTCAGCAGTAAAAATGTGTTACTAATCGGTTGTATCAGTATCCCTTAACTAAGTTCTACAGACTTACCGCTTTGTTCTGTTCTGCTTTGTATGTGCTATAGATACCTGTCCTCATCTTGGTTTAGGTACCTGAATAATTTAATTTATTTCATTTCTAAAGTGAATTAAGAAAATGTAGCAAGGCTGTGGAATTTTCTGTTTAGAGTGCATAGGCCTGAATTCATATGCTGTGTCTTATTATATATGTGTTTTCCCATGAAAATCCTAGTTCTGAATGCTATGATTATATAAAGCTTGCAGCTTTCATTAATAAAGAACAAGTCTCTTAACGCTTGTGGATTTAAAATAAAGATACCAAAGAGGATCTGTAAAGGCTCAGAAACCAGAAGATAGATAATAATGAAAAACTCCCATTGGTTGGAAGCCCATCTCCTGATTTTGGTGGGCTGACCCTGAAATTTATGAATGCCTGGAGTGGCAATGTTTCAGAAGCCAGATTGTGTTCAGGCTGGTTGACCAGCAAAAGTCACTGTTACTGTAGAGACATGTCATTTAAAAATCAATTAAGATAAAAATGCCTTTTGGAAGCTACCAGCGGACTTCCAAGTACCTAGTAATCTTGTGAATCAAGCAGGTTTTCATCACATCACCCACCCTCTGCATCACATTTACCCATTGCATCTATCTACCCTCTATGTACTAGGGAAAGAGCATCTCTTCCCCTACCGTTGCCTGCCCTGTTAAACTAGAAAAAAAAAAAAAGAAAAGTAGGGCAAACTCTGTAGCCTTTATGCCGGGTAAGTCCCATCAGCTTCAGTGGGAGACTTGGCTCCGGGAGACGTACAGGAGACGGGCCAAAGTTTTCCTTTTGGTTTTTAGGAAGCCAGTATCCTATGTTTGTAGATTAACACCACACAGCTCTGCAAAAGCGGCCAGTGAAATGCCTTAAACTCAGTGGACTTGTGGCATTTAATTCCTGCAACCTCCCATCGTTATGTTTTGAAAAAATCTTTTCTTCGTTGGAACGTGTTTGCCTGAACGTGATGTTAGGAATACAGCCAGCAGTGCTCCAATATAGTTACACATAGGCATGAATTAAACCCCATTCTTGCTGGGGGACAGATAAGCATGAAGGGTCTCTGTGTTCTCAGATGAATCATACTTAGCTCATCAGTGGATGCCTTGATTTAATGAAGCCATAGTATGTTAATGTTAACACTGGAAAAAAAGCTGAAAAGTTACAGGCAGCCATGCGAACTAGCTACAAGCATTTAAAAGCTTGGGCATGAGCTCCTACTTGGCTATTCTGGCCATAATTAATGATGACAAGTATGTTGGAAAAATAATTATTTTGCTTGCTTTTAAAGACAATTACTTGCTTGAGGCAAGTGAGGGGGTGGGATTTATGTGGCTGTAATAAGCATATGTAGATGGCATCTTCCCAGAAGAATATTATAGCCACAGGATCTTTTTAATTGACCTGAGATTCCTTTGTTCTGCAGATACAATTTATGTATGTGGTCACAGACTAAAATGACCCTACTTGTTCTAGGGCAGGCTGAGTTCTAAACTGCTGAAAGGAAAAAAAGACTGCTTTTATCAGCCCAATCAGCAACAGATAGAAATCTCTCCTGGTCACTTTGTAGGGGGGAGAAATCTTTTTAAATTGGTAGCCTGAGTGCATGCTTTTTTCATCTGATAAGGTAGGAGTCGGGGGTATGGAAGCAGGCTGAGGTGAGTATTACTGCAGTCATCTGGTATCCCTCCTGTGTCTGGGCCTGCCTATCACAGCAGCTTTTGCCTGGCACATGGCCATGCCATCCTCTGACGGCCACCTACCTGCCTGCTCATTTACCATGTTGGGCTGCAGAGCCGTGGTCCCTTTCCAGCCTGGACACGACGGAGGAGTCAGGAAGGGAACACCTGCTTCTCCGTCGGCTGCCATTTCAGAGCATGGTTCTACTAGGTGGGCACCTGCACTCCTCCTTGCCACCACTCCCTGGCATCCCTGGCATTCAAGGGCTGTGAGAGCCGCGTAATCTGTGATCAGATCCTGTAACGAGAAGGTGGAGTCTTACTGCCTTTCACTCTGAGGTTCCTGCTAACTGTGCCCAGGTGGGAAATAACAGCAGAAAATCCCCCAAGGCAGTATTTCAGTGGAAAATTCCAACATGTGTAAACAACTAATGACCTTTAATAGAAAGCAGGAGTTGTCATGTTTGTTGTCAATCATTTCATTGTTTGTCTAAGATGGTAAAATCCTCTTGGACCACAGGAGAGAGAAGAGGAACCAAAAAGCTATATGCTGCCCACTTATGTATCAGAAAAATCTCCCAATTGTTGCCTTTTTTAATCTTGTGGTAATTGTAGAGAACTCACAATCCCTTTCTCCAGTTCCCATCTGTAAGATGGGGAAGATGATGCTGTCTTTCAGTAAAGTGTTTTGAAACCTGGTACTGAAATTTGTTACAGAAAATGCAGTATGAAAAGTCATGGGTACTTTTCTCCACACTAGTCAGCCTGCTGCTACAGTAAAGGTTGTGCTCTGTGCACTCTTAAGTCAATCTCCGTGAATTGGGATCTGAAGTCGGAGGAAGGAGGATGAATAAAAGAGGAGAAACCCACTAATCATATATTCATGTGGTTTTGGTGTGATAATACATAACGGAAAAAATATTAGATTTCTTGCAGTTCCAGTTGTATCTAGCCCTTTCTAAAAGCATTACCAAAGGAAGCAGACTGAACAGTAGGTGAATGATAATATTTAAGGGTCTGGATCCAATTCACTCTATTCTTGGTATCTGCAGACCTTTCTCAGGACGGAAATTTGTACCTGATTCCAGTCTGTTTGGAGAGCTGAGTAAGGAAAGCTATGCCTGAACAACAGAAGAGTACTAGAGGATAAAGGAAAAACAGTTCTCCACCAGGAAGATAAAAGGTCTTAGAGTTCCTTTAAAGCAGGCTGTGGTGGTAGGAGGTGCAGAGTGGAAGAGAAAGGTCCTATATTTCATTGCCTTGGAAGAGAGATACAAATGTTTGTTTATACAAGTTCAAAGTTCTCCCTGGAAATTGCAAGTCTAACAGGAGGGTAACCTCTGCTTCTAGCTCCAAGGGCAGAGTGAGTTGGAATGAGGCAGAATATAGGGTACTGGAGTTAAAAGCTGTAGGGTTTTGTGCAAGGTCATTAAAGGGCCAGATTCTTAGGCAGCTGGGAGGGATTACTGCATTAGTCTCTATTTGACCCTGTGTTACACTGGCAGAAAAGGGAGTTCCCTTGTGGTCATGCTGTGGTTTTTACTGGGTATTTCTTTTTCTTTTCTTTTTTTTTTTTTTCTCCTTTTTATTCTTTTTTTTTATTTACCAAGTGCAAAAAGGCAGACTTAGTTCATCATGAACTCCAGCCTGGTGTGTCACTGAGTGTGGGACATGTCTGCTGGCATAGAGGAAGCTGGTGTTTCGAGGGCTGTTAGGGCAGGACATCTTTTCCCATGTACCACACAATGATAGCAGGAGGAAGTGTCGTGAGGTTCAGGGATGAACTCAGAGTTTATCCTAACTGCTGAACTTCTCCTTCAAAATAACTAGATTCTAGTGCAAATCTTTGTTTAGGGTCTGCTGGAAGGAATTAGGAGTGATGGAAAGGGCCCACCCACCCAAATGTTCCAGATACCCATGGAAAGATTTGTGAGGCCATAAATCATGTTAAATCTGGGAGAAAGTCTGAGTTTCTTTGACGATACAGGATTAAGATCAGGCATTGTCTCTTGATTAAATATGATGTAGACTGGTTTTACTAGACCAATTCCTTCCATACTGGCATGTCATGGTGTCCCCAGTCTGTCGGGCAGAGATGTGTGCCAGTGGGATGGAATGGATGGAGTGGATGCAGTAGGTACGTGCACGTTAATGTGTGCAAACCTTCCAGCTTCTGCAGCAGGTGGTATTGGGCCGTGTCCAAGGGAGAACAGCATCACGCTTGCCCCTCCCATTCCAAGGTGATGTGTTGGTGTAGCAGCTGAGTAATGCAGAAGTTCTGCCTGAAAACAATGCTTCCTCCTTACGTGATGCTGTACGTTCCCCAGGTCCAACCCACAGCCTGCAGTGGTTCGCAGGTGGCAGTTGCCTGTGTCGCTGACTTACAGGGACTCTTTTCTCACCTCTTCTGTTTTTGCTGTTCCTTTCTGCTCTATACATAAAATACCAAATAGGTTTTTATATAATCGAGTTAACCTGACCTTAGCTTGAGGTGTGCTATGGAAGAATTGTTTATCTGTCTGAAAGCATATCAGCTAGTTTCCAAGATATCTAATGAAAGAGCAGACAGTTGGTGTGTTGTTTGGTTTGGGTTTTTTGAGTAATGGTACAGATACAAGAACAATGACATCCTGTTGAGCATCCAAGGATTAATGAATACTAGGCTGTGGTGAAGCTTTTCAGATTGTGCGCTGGATTTTCCTTGAGCATAAAATTTGTCTTTCCTAAAAAAAACTTAATATTTATTTCTGTGCTGGTAACAAATAGTTCAAGAAAAGGCACCACTATTACCTTCCTATCTTGTTGAGTCCACCCCTAGTATTTACAATCTTCATAAGAGCAATACTAGTTTCATTTGGATCAGTTGCTTTGCCAGTCTAAAAAGCTGACTTCAAATCCACTCAGTAGGTTAATGGTTATAGATTATAAGTGTTTTCCCTTACTTACAAGTAACTGCTTACTTATATATCTTAGTGCAGTGATGACTTGGCACTATCCTAGAGGCTGGAATCAGTAAAAGCCAAGAGCTAAAGCACCTGTGGAAGTATCGCTCTTTTGCTTTTATGCATTTCCCATAAGTCCATGAACCTTTAAAAGAGTGTCCCATCTTTAGTCATTACACATGGAAAGACTTGAGGCACAGAAACAGTAGTATGCCCGAGACTGCGCAGTCAAATTTCTGGCGTTGTCCTTTGTATTCCCAGGAATGAGGTGTTGCCTGCCGGAGCAATACGCTGTGGTTGAGTGAATTAGAGGTAGGTGACTAGGAGGAGGCAAACACAGGTAAATGTCGTTGCCATTAAATGTACTCTCCCAACTCTGTGGAATTAGAAAGGATATGAAGTGAGTACCAAACTGCCTTAAAATCTCCAGAGAGGCAGCAGAAGCAACAGGAATAAGACTGAATTTCGAAATCAGGTCATCTTGGCTGAATAAAAGCAAAAGATTTTTAGGAGACGTAAAAGCAGCACGGTGGTAATAAACAACTGTAATCATGTAGGGCAGAGCAACGGCATTAAGCCCTGGTTCTTCTTTTATTTTCTACTGCTCAAGAGTTTCAAAGTTTTTTTAAAACATAAGCATTGTCATACTGTTGCTCCATTTGAAAGACAGGGAAACTGAGGCATAGGGTAGTGGGATGAGTGACTGGAATCAAAACCTTCTGAAACAAGACTTCTTTTTTTCCGAAGGTGCCTAAGGAGGAAGTGAGGAGATAGTCCAGGGACTTGACGGGAGGTTTACAGTGATACAATTTCCACTCAAGACAAGAACTGGTTAATAGAATCAGAGGCTGGGGTTTCTTGTGGGTTTTTTTGTTGGTTTTTTTTTATGTTATCCAAACCTGTTGTGTTTTTTTCTTTCCTTCTCAACATATCGCTGGTTGCTGTAGCAGCTGAGTAATGCAGAAGTTCTGCCTGAAAAAATGCTTCCTCCTTATATGATACTGTACATATTGTCATGGAAATTGTCCTCATTTCCCCCGAGCACACTTTAAATAACTCGAACAGCAGTGCTAATGAGCAGAAAGATATCTGCAATCCCCACCGTGCAACTTGACATACTTTATCCCACTCTGAATTCCCTTTGCTCATCTCTGAGCATTTTGAAAATCCGGTATAATAATTTGGTTTCTCTCTTTGGTCTGTTCATTTTGCTCTTAGCACTTGGTAATAAAAGGTCAGCTTTGGCTGAAACCTTCGTGTTGCAGCCATGCCATTTTTTACTGCCAAATATCTTAAGAAAAGCAAGTGTCTCCGAAAGGGTAAGTCATTATATTTTTGGTGTGTTTAGTGTTGTCTGTTTTGCTTTAAATCACAGTAAAGGATTTATTTTGAATTGACAAGCAGTGGAAATGGATCTATTCATTCTGCCTGTTGTTTAGCACTGGGGGTTTTATTATGCTGTGTGCAGTTTTGGTTCAAGATACAGTGTATGTTATTATCTTGCATTTTACATTCAGAAAAGCCGACTAAGCAAGAGGATGTTTAACCCTTTTAAACATGAAGCATATGTTTTGCACAGGGATTAAATCCCTGATGTAGAACAAAACAGCAACAGAGAATGTGTTTGTTTTTACACATAAGTTTAGGTAGGCAGCTGAGTAATGCTTTTGTTTCTTTTTTACGAAAGGAGCATTTTATTTTAAACCTACACTGAAATACCAACTTAAATAATGCTTAGTGAAGGAAAAGTGTATTTCCTCTTAGCATCTTTCCCATGTAGCGTTACCTGACTACACGACTACATACAGGTTTTCAGCTTACTGTTGGGAGGTTCACTTTGTGAATTGCTCTGTGGGCTTCTTCAGGAAATATAATTGATTTTTCTCCAGGTACATACAAAACTTTATGAGGGCAGTCTGCCTCTTGTGTTATAGAAATTGACAGTGTAGTTAACTCCTAGTATAGAAACATGTTGATTGTGATTATTTCTTCCTTTGCACATGTCTTTATTGTGAAATTTGTTGTTTAGCCAGCAGTCCAGATGTGGGGTTTGCATAAAGGCAAATAGCAGTGATTTCTTGTGTCTGGGGCATGCCTTAGTTCCAGAGGATCTGTGGATTCTTGCTTGCTCACCTGACTGATTTTATATATATATTACCTGGCATTTATGTATGTATGTGTTTATTTAATATGTGCGTTTCTCTAATTCCTTGTTTGAATATAATTTTTTTTTTTAGGCATAGATGCAAATGTGAATTGTACAGGTTTTCATCACAGGTGTAAAGTTGAGGAAAAAAAGCAAATTTGCTTTCCTTAACTCACCTTTGTGTTTACTACTAGGTTCCTGTTTTAAAATGAGATTGCACAAGAACTCAGAGTTGAGATGTGATAATTGAGTTAAGCTGACCTGCAGACGCTGGTACCAACTATTTAGTATTTGGTATTGAATGAAATGTGTCCACGTGTACACAAATTTGCACAATAATTCAGAAATTCTTGAGGATAGAATCATTTCAGCAAAGCTTTTTTTAGAAAGAAGGAAAAATATTATAATTGAATTATTAATTTGATCTTGCTAACTTCTTTTTCAGTTTTGTATGTGTGTACATATAAATGCCACTTTATCAGGCGGCATGGGATGATTTCTGCCCCCCTCCCCGAGTGCTGGGGGCACTCAGCTGTGCGGTGTTGCTCTGCCCTATAGCATGTGCCACAGCAGCACTGTGTCCCTAGGCTGAGGAAAGGTGCCCGCCTTGCCTGTGTCTGCAGAAGGCAGTGCGTGAAAGGGCTAATGGTACAGCCGGGAAAGGTGAGGCTGGGCCTTTAAGAGATGACTGAGGGATGTTCGGGGAACAGCAACCACTTGTACTCTTCGTGAGTCACTACCAACGGGAAAATGGTCAGCTAACTGAGCTGAGGGTGTGTCCTGTCTGAGCCCGTTCCTGCCAAAATCTGTCTGATCTGTGAAATCCATCTAGCTGTTCAGAATAGCTCCTGAATCAGGTACCCACTCTGCTGTGTGCTGTCCTTTCTCTTCTTGCTTCCAGGACAGTCTAGGAAGCGAAGTGCCAAAGCATGAAGGGAGAATCTCTGTGTCTGAGTGGGGAGTGCTGAGCTTCTCCATGAGCTGTTTGGTGTCAGTCTGTCGCTAGTCTTGCTCTGAAGAAGCTGAACTCCTGACAGCTTTTGAGCCACTTTCCATCCAGTTACTTAAGGCAATCCCGTTTAGCTCCCTTTCAGAAGGCACTTCATTTGCAGATGGTTTTACTGTCATCTGAGTAAGGACATCCTTCCCAGTAAGTAAGTGTGGTCTTTCAAAGGCATTAAATGATTAGAGTGCCTTGGGCATAGCATCAAAACTGTGGTTGCATAAAAGCTATAGTAGCCACAGGCTCCAGTGGATCTGACTTTGCTGTTCTCTGTGTCTCTGAACAGGGAAGGAGCAAACCATCAGGAGCAGTGAGGTTTGTGTTTGATCTGTGATCTCTTTCCCACAGGTTCAAATGGTCTAGGGACAGAAGCCGGGCTATGGCTATATTTCATGGCCAGAAATACTCGTTGCTTGGGAAACAACTCCCAGGTAAACTGTCCTGGTTCACCCTTGAGAGAGAACTTGCCAGATTAATACAGGAAGTGATCAGCAGAGATGGGAACTGAAAACTGATTCTCCAAAATCTTATAGCCTGAAATCCCAGGAACTGCAGGATTTTGCATCTTAGCTCTTTTGTACCAGGTTGTAGCTGAAGCCTCTTTCTTTCCAAGTGACCTTTATTCTCACGATGCACCATTTTATCTCCTCACTAGTATTCCAGGCCAGGCCACACTGTGTTTTGGATTAATTCTTTGTTTGTTTTTGTGGAGGCTGCATTTCCAGACATGCCTGAAGTGAAACAGCCAAGCCAAAGTACAGTGTTCTTTCTTGCTGTATATATATCCTTTGCTTTGCAGACTGTTGTGCCTGTGGAGGCTTCCTGCAGGTCTCATTTGCAGCTCTCCTTAGCCTGCTCATACCGACATACAGCAATGACAGATTCTGGAAAGAATCTGTTACCATTTTTAAACACCATCAAGCTCCTATCAGTTGCATCCACACACCTTAAATAAAGCATCAAAACAATGAAACCATTTATTAACCTCTGCAGCCTGTTGTTGAAACCTACTGTTTTCTCATCTGTCTTGCTCCAATAATTTTTTTAAATTTTCCTTGGCCATCCCCTGAGCACTGACTTAATACTACTCAAAATTGAGCTATAAAATGTCATATAGTCATAATTATCTCTAATGTGGCAAGGCGCGGTTGATTTTTCACCTATCTCTTCATTTCTAGTGGGCAAAAAAGAAAGTATCAGCTTCGGCAAAGCCTTTTCCACTTTAATTCAAAATAAATTAATAACGAATGTTTTATTGCCAAGTGGTCCTTACTTTTCTGCAGCTGTAGATTTACAGGACTTCAAAGCTGGATGATTAAGGTGCAGTTTTAGTTTTGTAGCCAGGCAAGCCAAACAATCTCCACTTCAAAGGAGGGGAGTGTTCTTTAATGTTGTGGGCTTGCTCTTTGTGTTCAGCAAATGGAGCTGCTGGGGAAAACGCCATGTGCAGCAGACAAGTGATGTGGCTGCCACTCCTGGGAGGGGGTCTGTTGGCTGCTGCCTGAGAAGAGGAGCCCACACCCAGCAACCTCAGGATATTTGGTGGCTGACAATTAGGTCATTTTCACATGATGTTGACCTATGAGTCTTTCAGTTTTGCGTTTAGAATTCTTAGAGCTTCTGTCACTGTGGACCTCCAGGGGTGGTCATGCTAAAGTCAGGATTTGAACCTGAGCTCTGTTGCCTTTCCTGCTTCATTCTCTCTGTGCCTGATTGTTTTCCTCCTCCGATGTACTCACAAGGTGGATGGTTTTATATACATTAGGGAAGTTGAAAGATGCTATCGTGGTGAAAGTAAGCATTTAATCCATACAACACTGTGGTTTGAGGGGTGTAAGGTCCAGGACTGGAAATGAGGATACTCTGCATCTGTGGCAGTCATGTTGAAAAGGGGCCACTGTGATTTTGCTCTTCTGTTAGTACTTTTTCCAGTCAAGCCAGCCATACATCTCCAGTTCAATGTAGCAGGGTTAGTGGCAAGGGAAGAGGAGAGTTACATAGCCAAGCAGTGAAGCCCAAGCAATGTGACCTAATGCTTTGTGTTTTATTAAACTCCTTATGCACTTACCTGGTGGATGTTCCAGTTTAGAAAGTAGAACAAAAGCCTCATGATCAGGCAGAAAAGGGACTGGATAACTGTTATGTCTTGAACTGGTGTAGTATTTACTAGGACTGTTTCCTTGACTAGAAATCATTCTTAAAACCCCCTACAAATACATTCATTTCATAGGTTTGGGATGCAGCAAGGTGCAAAGATGTCGTGGTGAGGTATCTGGGATCAAAGCAAGGTGCTTGGGTGGAGGATGATTCCACAGAGAGTCTGGATCCTGACTGTACCCTTTACTCTTTTGAGTGGTCGGAGCCTCCTGGAAGCAGTGTGCTGGACTCCATGGGCCTGGAGATACGAAAGGAGCTGGCAGGACACCACAGAGACACGTCTGTTGTTCAGTAAATGACTTGCAGTGCCATGCGGCTCTGGTGCAAATCTCCCTCATCAGTATTAAAATCTGAGTGGAACTGGAGTTTTATCCAATCAGTATCTAAGCTTTTGTGGGATCTGGGCCACTCTCTCCACAGGGCTCTGGGATTCAGCAGCCAGAGAGGCCAGTGCTGCCAAGAATTGTAGTGCTCGAGAGGCAGAGTTGGCCAACACACTGCTGTGCCTCTCAATGACCCGTGTGCACACTGCTGAGAGAGTGGTGACTTCAGCTCACCAGTTAAAGCTCTCCACAGAGAGGAGGTGCCAGGCAACCTCTGGAGCTGCTGAGCGAAGGAGCAGCTTTGCAAGACATGCTACACTCCTAATTTCTGGTGTGGCTTTCCCATTTCGAGAGCACTGTTTTGATGAGAAAATGGCCTTCTTTCCATCCTATGCTGGGGGAACAATCTTCACACTGTTCAACCTGTTCCCTCTCATTCTTCACTTTCTACTTTCTAGGGCTGGCACTGCCTTTGCAGTAGCACACTACCAACCTTCTGAGCAGTATTCATTGCTTTACGAGAATCAAAATTTGATTAATACAGGGTGCGTAGATGTGGTAGTTGTGTTTTTCATTCTAACTCTGCTAGTTAGCCAGTATCATACTAGAAATCACTTAGTGTCTCTGTATCTTGGTTCTCCACTGCTATGTAGGAATTTCTCACTGTGGAATTCAAAGGCCTTTTTATTTATTTTTTTTAAATACGAAGAAGGCATTTCTTCACTGATGTGCAATACAACCTTGGAATGTAATTTCAGTCTCTCTGTGCCTGTTCTCCCAAAATACTAATTCTGTGTGAAAAGCATATCCTAGCAATGGAGAATCTTCTTTTTTATTTCTTTTAATTTATTGTTAGTAGCTAAAGCATACACTGAAACCCCTTCTGCTTTCATATAATTGTCAGAAGATTGGTTTGCACTTACTGTTTTGTGACTATTCGTTATGAAAAAGGCAGTCCAAACTGTGTTAGATGGTTTTAATTGGGCAGAGAAGTAACAGAACTGGACTGGATTAAGCTGATCCTAGGATAAGGAGTATGGTATAAAGAGTTCTTTTTACTGTTGGCCTCCTGATAATCAGTCTTACTCACATTTAGACTCTCATATGGACAGGACTAGAATATCTACAAACAAGAGCATTTGAGGCTTACAGGTGTTTGACTGTGCATTTACAAATACGCTCCCTCGTTATCATCATTATAAGCATGTAATGCTTTTGTGATTAGGTATCCAGGTCACCTAACTGGTGATCTTAAATTAAATAAGGCAAGAGAATTAAAACCTCTCTCTGGAAGGCTGAAGAAGTTGTGGTCTCTTTGACAAGTGCTTGCAGATGTGCTTCGGAGTCCACAGATTGAGTTCTCACAGAGGTAACTGACAGAGACCAGACTTTGAAGACAATAGTTTACTGCTGTCTTGGGTTTCTGTTTTCACGCTATGGACCATTTAAATTAAAAATATGATAAAATGGAACCTTCTGTGTCTTTAATGCTAAAGCAGTGAAATTGGCTGCAGTCACAAGCCATACAAGCTTATAGCTCTGTAATTTTTCCCTGCATTTTAGATTTGTGTCCCCTTTTAGGGACTTTCAAACTCACCTGATTGCTCTCTATTAAAAAAGTGTGGAAGGCAAGAGTAGGGGGCACTTGCTATGCTCCCATCACTTCCTCTGTTACCTGACTGGGGCTCTGACAAATCATGAAGCCAGCAGTAATTTTTTTCTAATCTATTTTTTTCCCAGCCTTGCAGACCATTATCCCAAACGGTTCTTCGATTTCCAGACCATGTCCTCCCAGCTCCCCGTGTACCACAGCTTCACTATAGATACATAATTCATTATCTGGAAGGCTGCTGTTTTAATGTAATATTAAACATGCAGCAGCTCAGCAGGTGTCCCCAAGGTAAGGAAGGCAGCATGCTGCTGGCAGCAGCTGCTGCCTTCAGGCTTATCAAGATTTCTTTGTTTTGAAACAGAAGCTGGAAGGCTTTTTAATATACCCTGTCATTGGCTGAGCAGAGCCTGGTTTCTGGCTGTTATTCTGCCTTTGACTGCAAAGACAAGAATTCTTACAACACATTCTGCATGCAATGGCTGCACACAGTTCTGTGCTCTCGGGAAAGGAGCAGGCTGAGGAGAGAGAAGGCTCACAAGGCAGATATGCGTACCCTGTTTCCTGCTTGCGTTTTTCTTAGGGGACCAGCTGGGCTCAATGTATCTGTGCAGCAGCCTGACTTATGTCAGCATTGTCAGAATGGGCTTTCTGCTTCTATCAGCATGAAAATACACAAATATATTGCATATAGAGGGCATTCCAAACAGTGAGGGTGATATTCTGCTGGTCTCATGCAAGCTCTCACTGACCTAAATCTGTGTAATTAGATTTATGTGTTTAATATCACTCTGGCAAAATCAGCTCAACTGACAATGGTGGCATTTCCATTTGAGTAGTATATCACAAGGTGCATTGAGCAAGGCTTTCTAGTTCCTTGGGTTAAGAACTTCATCCTCTGTATTTGAACATCATAAAAATTTTTTGATGGCTGGGTTTCCCCGGAATATGTGGGTTTTAAATTGTCCATGTGTAAACTGCATGTGGTAAACCTCTTCTGTTCCTTTACCTGTTACTTGATTCTGAGCTTAAGGGAAGTGGAGATTTTTCATAAGGTTATGTTTCTTGCTCTAGTGGTCACTGGAGTGGACTTACAGAATTTGGCTACACAGTGTGAACATTTGTGCTGCAAGTATGCTCTCACACCAGGAGAAAGTTGCACTATCTCACTTGTTTGCTGTACATACCTACGTTAGTCTTCAGGACTTTTGGGGCAGATTCCTGCGAGTGGGAATGTCTCCTGAGCATTTGTCTCCTTTCTGTGCTCCTTTGTGGAAATCCTTTTAGTTTTCCGTGTTAGTAAAGAGACTCTGTATTTCTAGGACTGTGACCTAGCTTTGGTCAGCAGCCTTTGCTTGAAACATGACAGACCTGGAAACTATCAAATAACAGAGATGTTTTGAAGGACCAGCTGGCAGCCCTCAGTAGGTGACAGTGTGCTCTGCTAAGGGACTGTGCCTGCCAGTATAGTGCAGAAGAGGCTGCTGATCCAGATTTTCAAATACAAGGGTTTGCTTTCTGCCAGCAGACCATTCTGGAGGGAGGCTATCAGGACAGAACATGCAGGCTACAGTGCCCTGCAGACCTAGGAAGACCAGCAGAAGTTCAAGGATTTCTGTAGGAAGGATGTCACTTTACTGGAGTTTGCCCCAGTCCACAAGTGCTGAGATGAACAGGCAGCAGCAGTCATTCCAGCTCAGAAGCTGTAGTTTGGAGGAGTGGGACAGCAAGTAAGGCTTAAGGCAGTTGTGCTGTGCTTGATGAAAACTGTGAATAGTCCCAAACCATAACTGTGCTTGTATATGCAATCTGCCTGAAATGTGGTCTCATGTTACACACCTGAGCTTTAATCTGTGCCTCTGCAGTGCAAAAGGTGGCTGTCTTAGCATGTCGGATGAGACACTGCCTGTGTGCAGGCCTTTGGACTATGATGGAGACATACAAGCATCAAGATGGGATGCAGTGGAAGGGTACATCTGTGTGTAATAGTGGCAGTGAATGCTGCAAGACAGAACTCCCTATGGGAAATCGAGAGTCTCAGAGAAAAGCATTCTGTGCAACATTCCCTTGAACTTCAGTGGGAACAAGTCCACTAGCTGAAGACATCTCTGAGGATGAGTTGTTGTTTACCTAACAGGCTCTTTTCATTTCTTGTTTAAATCTGATCTAAACTAGCATGTTTCCGAAAAGTGAGGTTATATCAGCTAATCATTACCACTTCAAAGGAACTTTAATGGACATTTTGATAATGCTGTTAACTGGGAGGAGTTTGTTCATTGCCAATGAGTGGGCAGAATTAGAATCGATGTTTCTGAGCATTGTTCTGGTAGCAGTTTACTGACAGTTGCTCTAAAGTGCAAAGAATTGAGCCCTGCTTTTTGTATCGGCCCAGCCTGGAGTCGTTCAGCCATCCGTGGTTCTGTTCTGAGCGGCTGTTGTGCTGCTCAAGTGACAAGTGTGAGCTGTGAGCTTCCCATCTTTTTCCTAAGAGCACCGTTGAGACAGTGGAGAACACTGTGTGTTGGACAGTCGTGTTTAGAAGATTCGTTGGTTACTCAATGCATAGCCAGAATCAGGAGGAGTCTGCTCTAAAACTGTTAGTCTGTGCAAACTATAAGAAGACTACAGACCTGGATCAGAATATCCCTGAACTCTTACGTTTGGATGTAGATCAGTAGTACCTCCATCTGCATTGTCTCATCATTATTATTGGCAAGGATTGTTTCTTCAGACTTGCCAACATTTTGCCAAAGGCCTACAGTATACGTGATTTTGCATTTCAGTCCTTTTTCTGTGTTAATGGGACAGATAACTTTGGGTTTTTTTAAAAAACAAAGTCTGCGACTATTGAATCCTTAATGATAGTCCATTAATTTACTGCTGCCAAAACCGTGCTTGTAAAGCTTCAGTTACTTTACTAAAGAAGATAATAACGTTCGTAATTGGTTGGCTTGGATTTCTGCAGTACTCTGTATTCAGTCTACAGAGAATCAGAGTCTTTACAGGCTCAGCTAAAAGCTCTGGCATCTGCAACCTAAGCTTTACCAGCTGATGGCTTCTTTTCCATTCTCCTTAGTTCAAGGTCCAGAGTACTGGCTGAGATGGGAGACATGCAGCTCTTAAAAAATACAGTGAGGATGTCTTTGGTTTCGTGGGGGATTAGGTGCAGGAGAAAGAAAAAATAGGCTTATGAGGGGCAAGGAGGAAGAGAAGATGGTTCATTCCTGCTGCTTCATTCCTGTCATTGAGAAGACCTGGCAAATGTGAGCACAACAGTTCCAAAAGAATGCAGAAGTTGGATATTATCGCTCCAATATGAAATTATTAAAGAAAAATAGATAACAATGCACTATTCTGATGTTATGGTAAGTAATTTCTTGTCAGAATTTAAACTTTTCCTCAGCTTTTGTCTTCAGTGTTAAAGATTTGAAGAAATTCATGAGAATTAGAAAATTGCTTGTGGTTGCATGGTAATGCATAAAAATTATCCAGTCATTTTCATTCAGATTTTTCAAAGAATGAAGTATCATCATCTTTGGTCAGGAAGGAATTTCCTCCCTTATAATAGCATGTAAACATAACCACAGTTGGAATATATAATTTGATACATTCTTCAGAGGTGTTGAGCACTTGCTGCTTTGGAGAACCACGTGGAACCATGTGGCCTGTTTTGCTCAGATGTCCTACTACTTTCTGAGGTATATCTTTCATAGGTACACTGGTAACTTTTTTTCGTGCCCTCACATTCACAGTTGCCTTAATTCAGACATCTCCTGCAATGTGCCGTGTAGGGACAGACACACTGCTCCTGCCAGCTGGCCTAAATTGTCTGCTTGTGATCATGTGGCTTCTGCTGGCCTGAGAAAAACTTAATTTCCTTTCCATCCAAATCAGAGGTCTGTGAAATGACTGTAGGCACATGGTCCAGGCAGTTCCACACCATCACCATGAAGGACTGGGCTCATTGTAACTTTCTAGATCTGAAATACGTTGGGGGAAGACTGCAAGGGTTGGTTTTTAGGAGTGGAAGAAAGAAGGGTAAGGGAAAGTAGCCTGCTGTTGGTACAAGGCTGTCTATGGAACATGTTGGGGAAAAAAAAAGCTGTGCAACTTTTTCTTGCTCCCCCTTGTCATCCCCCCTGCAGTAGGTACTGCTGTGAGCGGCAGTGAATGTGCCATTGCACAGTGAGAGCTCCACCTAAAAAGTTACTGTCCCTGTTATGATCCAGGGTTTGAAGTGAACATGCTCAGTCTCCCAAGTAACTTCCTATCAGGAAACATTATTTGAGTCAAGAGCCTATGGATTTAAATGTCACTTGTTTGATAGCCTAACCCCTGAGGCATCTTTGGACATAATTGGAATATTGGTACTCTAGAATTGACACTCAGGATGAAACATTCAAGTCGCAGCAGAGGAGGAGTGATGCCGTGCAGCTCCTAGAAATTGCTGGTGTAGTAGTTGTTCCTCATGTTAATTACTGTTGATTGACTTCTTTTTGGCATCCTCCTTGCTGGGCTCCTAAACTAGCTGTGACCATGCTGGAGTGTGTCCATCTCTAGCTGCTAGCTCGTAGAAGCTGATAACAAAGCAATTACAATACAGTTTGCTTATAGGGATACTGTATGGGATTGGGGCACATTTCGCAGGCTCCTGAAACCTCTAAGTCAGGGAGGCAGTGTGATCATTGTTAATGTCTGTTCCTTTTATGGAGCAAAGTAATTGTGGGCAGAAGGTGGAGGGAATGGTGCCTGAGCTGTGTTGGTACAAGGGAGATGCTATGTCCATGGAAATAAATGTACTTAGCAGTTGCATGTTCTGCCTGGGCTCATCTGTACTCTAAATATTGAGCTGCTGCAGAAGTGGCCTTTCTGCATTGTGAATTCAGGGCAGCCAAACTAAACTATGCTTTGTGGCCTCAGTGAGCAGTACATCCTAGGCAACATGGTAGCCTCTTCACTGAAATTGCAAATTGCTGAAAGCAAGGAGACACGAGACCATTGGTGTACTAGTACAATCAATGTGTTTTTAATGCCAGAAGTATAACTTTAAAATGTCCGAACCTTTTTTACTGAAACTTCCCACGGTTCAGACAAGGGCAGATAAAGCTTATTAAGGAAAAATCAGCTCAAGTAGATTCAAGCATTACAAAGCACTGAACTCATGTAAGCAGGTTTTACAAGCAGGGGTTCAAGGTGAAGTTTGTATGCAATGCTACTTACTTTTCCTTTAAGAGTACTTGAAATTATTTTTCTCCCTTCCTCTTATCTTGCATCTTTTTTATCTGCTTGCCATGGTTCCTGGAGTGTGACATCACTTACCAGCATTTGGCCTACCTGGAATATCAGTTTGTTTATTTCCAAGGCATAGGTTTATTTGAAGTGATCAGCAGCCTTAAACTGTTCTTCAGTTTAATTAATAGATAAATCTAGAGTGATAAGTGCACATGCATTATCAAGAAAGGTATCTCCAGGCAGGAGAGTCAAGCTAGCCAGATACACATTTTACGTATAACAGGCCACAGATCAAACTAAATTTTCATTTCTTGTGTATGGTTTTAGTAATCATATATTGATCCTGACAGCTGAAACAGATCTCTAGCCTTAGGTTTATAAGGGTTTTCTGTAGTTCGTGTACCAGTACAGAGAAGCTTTATTAGTGGCTCTGTTCATGTTAAGTCTTGTCAGATTTTTTGCATAAGAAACCACAATTCTGAGGTCTGTTCTCTGTGTTGGTGCATTTTTAAAGCAGTGTAATGGCTTCTTGAACCACAGAAGGCATGGGAGGGGAGAAGAGATCACAGAGGTTTTAGATTGCTTTATAGATGGCAGTGGCTGTAGTGTTTGCCTGCTTTTGCTTTATTCTCTGGGATGAGGTCTAAGATCTGGGATCGAAAAACCATTTACAGACTCATCAAAATCCTCTGCAATGATTTTTAGTTGAAAATTTGATCGTCTTCTACTTGTAACTATCATTAAACTTGGTGAATTGAAAAGTGCTTAAGGAAATTAGGCATTTATGTTTGACTGAGAAGTCAATGAGATTTTAGTGCATGCTTGTATATCCTGCCCTAAGAAAATCTGAACTGTGTCAATTCATGAGCTGAACTTCCACAGTACAATAAAAGGTATTTAAGATTTCCCTTTCCTCATTGACATAACCAAATGAATGTTGAATGTTAGAATCCTCTTAAACTCCTTCCGAACTGTGGAAATGAAACACCTTTCACCTACTAAAGGTGCATGTTTCTTTTGGAAAAATTGCCATTATATTGTCCATTGAAACTGTGACACAATGAATATATTTGGATTCAAAGCTTGTTTCTTTTATTTCTTATATTATCTCCACATGATACTAAATTGTTGTGCCTTGTTTTTTTCTTAGTTTTGCTTGCTTTTTGAAATAAAATCGTGCATTTACTTTTTCAGCTCCAAATCAACTTCCAACTCGTATATACATAGATAGATGAGTGGGTAGGGATAGATAGGTAGGTAGATATAAAAAATCATAGCAAGCACACATCACTATTTGCTGTACCTTTTAATTCCTCACAAATCATACCCATACAGGGAAAACCCCAGTTTTCCTTATTTTTGTCTATCACTCCTTGATGACTTCAGATTTTTCTAGCTGTTTTTTCTGTTCTCAGGCAGTCTAAATGGGAGATTTCAAGATGAGTTTCATATTCACATCAAATTTTCCCCTTCTATTAAAGAATAATTCAGAAAAAATGGGGAAAAAAAAGCAGCGCAGTTGTTGCTGGTTGTAGTGAAGTTTAAACTGATGCTGATGGCAGGTTAACCCAGGATTCGTCTGTGACAGGGTCTATCTCTAGCAGTCAGGCTCTTGAAAACCTTTGGTTGGGGTGGAGAGTGCTCAGGGCAGAGGTCCAGCATTAGCTGGAATCAAAGGCAAGAAGATTGCAGAAATGGAATTAGGTGTCAAGTGTCTACCCCAAGCATTCTTAATGAACTTTTGCTTACTCATTGATATTTCTTTCATCTCTTCATAAGCCAAAGATCATGACTGGTTTTCTTTGGGTTTTCTTCCTGCTGTGCAAAGAAAGATTCCCCCTAATAGAGCTGCCCTTATTCTTGACAGAATACATGTCCTCGTTTTTCACCTTCTTTCATTATCAGGGAGATCTTTGAGCCCTGAATACTGACACTCGCCTTTAAGTCAATCATAAAGAGCAGGTCAGGGAAGAAAGATGAATCATTGCCATTGTTCTTTTCAGCGGTGCGTGCTAGTTTTTGTCCATTTGTCAAGCTCTTTGTTGCTGCTTGCCTGCAATCAAAGGCTTCCTGTCACTACTTGCTTTAGTAGTGAGGGCAAACACATCAGGTGGGCCTTGTTTTACCCACCAGCCACCCTTCCATAATCCAGCCCTTAGCTCCACCTGCCTCCCGCGCTGCAGCAGCACCTACACAGGGCCTGCTGGATTTCACTCTCACTGGAAATGCTGCAGGTACTATCCACACCAAAGCAATGCAAACACATAAACATGTAAATGTGTACACATACACAACTTATTGCAGATGAGTAACTTCTCAGTAGGGTTCATATAATGACAACACACAAGCACATCAGTAAGCAGAATGATGTAAGAAGTGGGTGAAAGGCAAACGAGATGGGGGGATAGGTGGAAGGAAGAGAAATCATCTAAGCAAAAAGAGAAGCTGCCGCCTTCAGAACCCAACAGCAACTTTACTTGAGAATATAAAAGTTTCTCCTTTTACAGGCAATGGGGCAGTAACATCTCCTATGCAGAAGTACAGTCCTATTCCCCATGGACTTCTCTTCCATACAGACCAAGGGGATCTAAGGCTTGGCTTCACAAATGATCCTAAGAAGGTTAAGTTTGAGTGACTGAAGTTCAAGGCAAACAAAAATTTCAAACTTTTCCTTGTTGGAAAAGGTGATATAAAGGGAGAGATGCAATGAATGTCAGTTGCAGGTTCTTTGAACAGGAACACAGGGCAGGACAGGTAAGTGTAACAAAATGACACCTTAGTTTGCACGTTCCAGTGAATGCATACCAGACTAAGGACGGTCAAAAAAAAGAAGAATTTTCGGTAAACAGGGCTTTGAAGTGTAGATTGTGACTCCTGCTGCTGCTGTAGCACTCCATCTGACCTTTAGGAAGTCACTTAGTCCCAGCCTTTTGGTATTTTACATTCCCTTTTGTGGGGCATGGGGGGAGAGAAAGGAAGACTGTTTCTAGGGATTACGAGGTGGACATTACTCTGAGGTGAATGCTATACAGATGCCAGTAGCAGCACATGGCTCACAGGCCATGTGAAATGCAGAAACCGTGTGAGCAGAGGCACAGGAGAGCAGTTCTACCAGCTTTACCTGGTCTGGACCTGGAAGAGAGAGCATTTGTGCAGTGCAGCTGGGGGCCTGGAGCTATACTGTTCCCTCCAGGTGAAGATACCTACCGGAGTATGTAAAGCACCTTGACAAAGGTACCTTGATACAGGGGCGGAAAAACGTTCAAATCAGCTGGGACCTGCAGCCCTTTTGACGGTGAGCAGTAACAAAACAAGTCTCTTAATCATTCTAGGCTCTTACATTTACTGTATATGCTTACATGGTTGTCATCACCTTTTCCACTCTTGAAGTTGTTCAGTTTCTGTATGCCTCAATGAGAGGCAAATAGAGCTGCCAACTTGCTTCATGGATAAGGATGAAATCCCGTGCATCTTGTCCAACATTCACTGAAAGTCTGCCACAAACAGGCAACTGAATGCAGGATCCCCTGGTCGTAGGCCAGTGCTGAAGCAGCTGGACTTTTCATCCCCACAGTTAAGTCCCCCTGTTCCTGACACATCTGTTGAGGTGCTTGCACTCTGTGTTTGCAGACAGTTTCATTTTTTCTCTGGTCTGGAGATGAAAGTAGCTTTGAGCAAAAGGACTGGAATGTCTGCCCATGGCAATCTTGAACTATGCAGAGTTGCTCTCTGAGACCCAGTCTTGTTTGTATGGAAGCTTGATTAAAGATGAGTGAGAAATTCTGTTCAAGGGTACGAAAAGCCCTTGTCTGTGTTTAAAATCATTAGCAGAGTGTTCTTCCCTGTCGTGGTGCTGAGTAGCCAGAGGCCTTCTTTGAGTCACACAATAGAAGTAGTGCTTGTGTGCTTCAGGGTTAAACAGCAGCCATGGTAAGGGCTGAAGCTCCCTTCGGGGCAGAGAGGGGATGTGAAAGCAGTAGCTGAATGTCAACTTCACCCTGCTGTGAGAGGTAAAACTAAAATTCCATCTCCAAGTGGTTTTGGGAGGGAAGCTTTGAAATTGTTTTCCTAAACGATTCCTAAAGTCTGGTGAGTTTGAACTGGTACAGTGTTGTGTTTTCACCTTAAACCTGAAATCCATAACAAGATCCTGTTTTGTTCAGAAAAGAAATCAACTATGAATTTCAGGGAAATTCTGGACTTCTGTAGAGGTTGCATGTGACATTGTTTCCTTGGGCTTTTTGTTTGTTTGGGGGGATTTGTTGTTGTTATTGTTTGGTTGGTTTTTAAGGAAGATCTGGGTGAATTTGGCTGAGACTCAAAACGTTGAATGTTACAACAATGTAGAAAGATATATCTCAACTCTGGCTTTTAGGGACCTCTAGTTCTGCTTGTTGCATCAAGGATGTAGTGAAAGGAACCAGCCATGTGTACAAAAGGAATATGAGTAAAATGTTATTAAAAAAGAAGAAGGTTTGCAGGTGGGTCTACATGCTGTGCCACTGCATAGGCACATCATGCTAACATAAGAAGCAATTCTGAAGTGCATTCTTGTTTCTAAGCTGGCTTCGGTGTGCAGAGTTGCCTTCATTTGCCTGTACTTACATGTCTAGTCACTACTGACTCCCACAGGCAGATTGTAGGTCATGACCTTGCTCCTATTTAAAGTTTCAGTGGGGAAAGCCAAATGTGGAGGAACTATATGTAGTCTTTGGCAGAATCTCAGGTCTAGTGTACACAGAAGTCTTTTTTTCCCATCCAGTTTTTACTTTTTGCAGACTCAAATAGAAGTATAAATATTTTTTCCCCTAAATGCTTGCAAGAAAACTGTCAATGAAGGTTTAGAAAACAGCTGGCTGGTCCACATCTTAGGGGAAGGGGACTTGTAGTCAGGTCCCTATGGTACAGTAATTCCGTGGGAAGGTGCTGACACCACTTCTGCAGAAGTCCAGTAAGTCATCTTCATCCTTCTCTGCTTACTGTGCTTCTTATGGCAATCTTTGTATCGGTTAGTTCAGCTATTCCACTAAATTTACAGTTTGTAAATTAGATTAATTCTAAGCCAAGATTCTGGTCTCTTCTTGTCCTTCATGGCTTGGGTGGGCAAGATCTCAGCTGGTCCCTTTAAACTTAAGAACGAGATGTATGTCTTACCTTGACCAAGCTCAGTTGTTTGCTGATGGTGTGACCCATACAATAAATGTTTTTTTGAGACTGTTCCATTCCTTTGAAGAATGATGGCCTCCCTTGAGCTCAGGCCATCTATCTGCCAAATATCACATCCTGAACCCCTTTTTTTGATGTGTATGGTGGGCTGTGAAAAGCTTCTTTGTTTCAATCGTGTCTCCTATAAAGTATTTGATTGTGAAAAAGGGCATGTCAGTAGGTCTGCTGGGTAAGGCACAAGAATTAGACTTCATGACCTCTGCTTTCACCATCAGGCTGAGTATGTTGGTAAAAGATTTAGGCAGTGATGCGAGTTTAACAGACTGCAATTTCCTGCTCTGACAGTTCTGTATACAAAGGATGAAGCATGTCATCCTTGCAGTGGAGTATGGTGGAACATTGATCTGTTCAGATCCTGCATCCCTGCCTTGAGCTAGAGAGCTGTTCTATTCATATACCTTAAGGAATATCAATAATTCAGTAAATTAAAAAATGGGAGACTGTCCAAGAGAATGCTGTGAGGAAAAAAAGCAGACTTTGGGTATGTGTGGGGAAAAAGCATCATGGCTTTTGTTTCTTAAGCTGCATGACCAGTCCCAGGTGGCTGTTGTTTCTCCTCTTTGCTGAAAGACTGCCTCAGTTTCCCAGTTCACTGAATTACTTCTCGTAGAGCCACAAAACATTTCCCAACACATCTCATTTTATCACTTTCGTTTTGTAAATCATCATACGCTCCTTGAGTGTGTCAAGGCAAGAAAACAATTAATAGCAAGAAAAAGTGCTTCCTTGGCTTGCAGGCAGCTCCCAGCTTGCTGCTTTCCCCAGATTAGCAAGGATTTAAGAAGCACATGTTCTGTGTGCACTAAATCAGCTCTGCTGAAACCACAGCGTACCATCATCCTGCTCTTATCTCTGAATTCCACGGACAGGCAATCTCAGCTGCTCAGCACAGGCTGGCAGCTTTAGCTTGCCAGTAGGTGCTGAAAGCCATGTAAGCGTGGAACTGACAGTGACACGACGGCTGGGATGTTATCTCCCTAGGAAAGCCAAAGGCAGTTTCCATGGTGATGGAGAAGCTCCAGGCTGCTGGTGATGCAGCTGCTGTGTTGGACAGGATCAGTAGCCTTTTCACACAGAGGCTTTTCTAATAAAGCTTTTATGTGTTTATGTGGCACTCGTTAGGTTGCATCCATCTCTAGGATGTAAAATGAAGGGTGAGGGGAAGATTTCAGTTGGCTGAAGTGAGTGCTGACCTAAAAAGGAAACAGGAAAAGAAGGGTCAAAATGTTTGAAGACTTGGAGTATCCACAAGGGACAGTTTTTTACAACAACTGGAGTGGATTGGATATTCTGGTCAGTACTTTTCTGAGATCTTGCACACCAACATTAATAGCTCCTAAAGTTCTCATATCAAGTGGAAGAGCCAGAATTAATTTCATACTTTTCCTGTAGGGTCTTACTGCCTGTGCTTTCACTTTTCTTATTGCTGAGACAGCAGATAAAACATCTCCAGGTTCCCACCCTGGAAATGCATGTTCTGCAGTTCTGCTTTGGTCTTCTATCAACCTGTGCTCTGTGGGTGCCGCAGCACATCAGTAAAACTGCTCAACTAAAATGATAATTTGATTATTTTGACCCAGATTTTTGATGATTTTAAACATTGCTTGCTCTCTTCTGAAGTAAATACTAAAAGAGATTTGTATTCTGTCTTTCAGGTGGTGCGGGGGACCGGGAAAAGATGCCTGTCAATCATGAGGCTTTCCTGCTCATGGCTAATTCCCAGAACGAAATGGAAGATTGGGTGAAAGCCATCCGACGGGTTATATGGGCTCCATTTGGTGGAGGTATTGCAAATAGCTCACATGCACATAAATTAAAACATTTGCCTCAAGGTAAAACATATTCTTGTGATACTAGGATATGTGTAACACTGTAAAATCACTGAGATGTCTAGATAAGTTCTTGATTGTCTGAAGTGTTTTGAAGCAAGGGAATGGGGTTGGTATTTTTTTTTTTTTTGGCCAAGGGATGGACGGGAATGAAAGGGGAGTGCACTTCCAGACTGTATAACTGACTCAGTCAGAAATGAATGGTGATAACAAACATCCCACTGCTGTCAGTATTCAATCCTTTACAGCAAATGATTCTGTGGACTTCATGGGAATGATGGGTTCTGTCCAGTTATCTTAATTTTCTACCATAAGGGCAGATGCCCATCTTGAACATTTTTACAGACAAAGGTAGCAAAACTTTTAATCTGCTTAATATAGGGCCCAGTTGAGAAGGCAGAGCTTTCACTGGCTGCAGTGGGGGTGTAGCCTGAGGAAGAACAGGGTCAAGCTGAGGGAACACCTGTAGGGTAATAGAGCTGTTGACAATCCCTGTAGTTAAAATTAACAAAAAATCCAACTTTCAATGTTGATATTATACCACAGTCTTCAAAATCTCAAGTCAGTAGATTAGATAGGAGTTGGTTTTGTGGTTTAGCATAGAACAGGGATTCACAGGTATTTTCTTCTGAGTTCACAGTTGGTGACAGCAGCTACTGGCTTGGTGCTGGGCACTGTGCTTTGAAGTGACGTGTGTCCTGCTGATGGAGTTCATGCAAATAGTGGTATCATATGCAGATAGTGCTGTCGACCTCTTCTGAGAGGTACTGATAAAAAAGTGCCAGATAAGGATTAGGTAATACTTCTGCTGAAATGAAGCTTCTAGTTTTCCTGGATGCAGGGGGGAAAAACGTTATCTTGATGCAATTGAGGGAAGCTCAAATTCTGCAAGGTCGCTAAGAAGACCCAGTGTTTGTTAGTCACTTTTATCTTGTTTCTCTTTTTTTTTTTTCTTGTAAGTGACTCTTGAAATTTGGAGTCTCTGTGTAGCAGCATTTGATTTGTCTGGAGGAGATACAATCTCTACTGATGCAATTTTTTCCTAGGTCCTTCTTTCACTTACCAGGAAGGGTGTAGGTACAAAAGTTAGCTTGTATCTGATCTGAGAGGTTGCGTACGATGCTGTTGTGCTGTGGGCAGAACAAGCCCTCTTCACTAGTAGAAACTGGTCTAGTGTGATTTCACTTCAAACATGACTATGTGCTTGTTTTGCTTCCCTTCTGAATTCCAGTCCACCATGAAGGGTCTTGTGGACTCTGAGCTCAGTGCAGTTTCTCCACTGGAAGTTTCAGAATCTCTAAGCTGGTATTTCTGTGGCCATTTGTAGTGGACTTTATAGTGTGTATTTTGTAGCTTTGCAATGTGCGTCCTAGAAATACTGTGAGGAAGAAGGAGGTGTTCAGTCAGGATAAACAGTACACTCTCTAGCAATAGCCATCTTTAGGGGATGGTATTGTCAGCACTGTTGATATCAGTGCAAATTTGGCTTCTTGTTTTGCTTGTGTTTTGTAAGTCTCTTGAAGTAGTTTCAAAGCAAACGTCTCTGAGTATTTTAAAAAAATCCTAATATTTTAAAAAGAAAAACATGAGAATGGCATAAAGGTAGTGATAGATTTCCTTTTTTTCTTTCTTTATGGGATTATTATTGCCCCAGTTAATCTGCTATGTTTCTTTACCTCTAAACTTCTCTGCAAAGCTATCAGCTAACATTTTGGTTTCCTTTAAATGAGGCAGATACTCTTACATTGATTCCAGGAACTGGGGTTTTATGAGATATCAAAAACCATAAATTGAATCATGAGAATGTGGGAGCAAGGCAGCACAAGGGGGATTACAGCAGTGCAGTGGAGAATACAGCAGCTTGTGCTTGTTGCTATTTTCACACACTGCAGACTAGGTCTGGTTCAGTGATCAAAGTCAGTGTAAAGGCTGTTTTGGCTGTTGGTGAGAGCTGACTTAAGCCCTGTAGAAGTGAAGCACTGCTGGTTGCAGAGTTGGAAAGAATTGTAATTGCGTATCAATGTTTTTCCTCTGTCTGTGGATAAAAACTGCCCAAGAACATGGGCACATCCTGGGCAGTCAGTCTGACCTGAGCTGTCTGTCGTAATACTCAAATTATCAGCCTAAAGCTAGCTTGGCTATGCCTGCTTTATAGTCCAGGCTGCACGAGAAGATTTGTAGGCTGTGGTCACTCCTCTGAGCTGGTGAAGTGCCAGCTACTGTCAGGAGTGGCCTTTTACCCCCTGGCAACCTTGTGTTCCCTCCATCCTTCATTCTGCTAATGCTAGTGTTACGCAGCTGTGCAGTAGGAAATGACCTGGCAGGAAAACCAAACGGGGGGGAGGATTAGTTTGTAGGTAGATTGATTCCTTGGCCCTGTTAGCCATGCAGCTGCAAGGCTAATAATGCCAGCACGATGAGGGCAGTGGGGAGAGACGGTGGGTGGGAGAGGGCAGGCCTGTTCACTCTGACTGCACCCCACACATAAATTGGCTTAAAGAAACCATGGAGCTGCAGTCTCTGCTTCTTTGCACTTGACAAAGAATTTGTAGGAATGTCAATAACTGGGAAACAGTAAAGATGTTCAAACTGTTGTTTTCAAATGTTTTTTAGCCAATGTGGGGAAATGATCAAACCAGTACCTTCTCCATCAGAATCAGAGCAGGGCAATTTCTCTGAGTGAAATTCCAGCTTAACTCAAATGTGGGAGGACAATAAACATAGCTGTCTGTGTTTTAATTGAATGATTTGAACTCTGCTTTGCTACAACCACTAATTTGAGAGCCAAGTCTTATCTATCAACACTTTTTAATATATTAAGCTAAAGGGAGGAATTAAAAAGCAGGCTTCATTATTAATATGCAAATATCCAGCCCTGGAGAAGGTTGATATGGTGTAAAATGAATTATGCCAAGATAAAAGGGAAGGCTTAACCACACTTTAATCTTTGCTGATGTATTGAAGAAACATAAATAAAAAAAGGTTGAGGGTACCTTCTTACGTGTTGATGCGGGCACATGAACTGTGCTTAAAGGTGAACAGCAAAGGCTTCTTAAAATAAAACAGAAAACTCCCTAAAGCTGCTGAGGATCACAAATTATTAATAGAAAACACAGTCAAGTTTAAATGCCATATGGAATGTGTTCTTTGAAATACACTTCAAATATGGCCTTAAAATAAAATCCTAGAGTTCCTAAGTCTTTTGAAGAAGAGCTGTCTTGTTTATAGTGAAAATAATCTCTAACAAGTTTCCTTGAGTTTCAGGCTCCTGAATTCTTAAGTCTAGTACATCTCATTCAGAGCAGAACATTTTGTAAACTGACATTTGAGAGTACTCCATATGTTTTGATTGTCTTTAAGGAAGAAGTTCGTCACAGTGGTTTGTTAAAAGTGAGTTTTGGAGTACATTCTGATAGAGGGTGATTGAAACTGTTTTCTATGATCCTTCTTACCTCTGTGATAAATTTTGCTCCAAGTTTACACCACTGAAAGCTTATCTGGAGAGTCTCTCTGTGTCCTACAGTCATGCTATTCAGCAGCTGCTCTTTAATGCGAAGTGCTTGTAGCAGTGCCATAGTGCTAAATTCAAAGGTGAAAGCAGCCTTGGATGAAAGTGACCTTGCCATTGTCCCCCAAAGGTGTCTGCATTGGAAGTGTCTGGTGTAGCTGGGGGAGAGAGGAGGTCAGTCCTCACTCTGTGCATGTGTGGTGGGGTTGTACTTCTAGTCTGAACAGGTACAGCCACCGCAAGGAAGTTCCTTTCGGTGTGCCCACCTCCCAGTTGTCATGCCTTCCTCATTTATGTCCTGCATTAGCTGTAAAACAGAATGTGTCTAGGACTGAATTTCTGGCCATGAGATACAAAACCTGGGCTTTTTGGTGCCTGAGTTGAATGCCAAGTGGCACAACTCTCTCACAGCTCAGCAAGCAACCAGCATGGCATGGGGACAGAAGCATTCTGTGTTAATCTTGATTTATGTTTGTGTTTGTTTTCTTCTATTTACATATTCTATCTTGCTATGAGCAGTTCCTTGCTCCTCTGCCAGAAATACATGTCTCAGCCTCTTTCTTTCTCTATTACTTTATCCTAATTTTTCCTCCTCTTCATCCCAAGCTTTCATCAGTTGCTTGTGATGGAGGGGAGGTGAAGCAGTTGGAAGGGATGTGTTTCCCTTAGGCAAACATGGAGAGCTTTACCCTGTGACAAGGTACTTGTGTTACAAGAACTTCATGAATAGTTTCTCTACTCAGGAGAAATAGTCACTGTTAAACTGGTAGGATCTGAATAAGTGTCCACTGAGGAAGCTGCTCTACTGTCATTAATTCCAGACATCTTTCCCATAGATAAACCATGATGTGTGGATTCTTTCTTCTTCTGCCATCAAACAGTGCAGAGAATGGAATTTTTGGGAACCAAGGTCCTATGGAAATGATGTCTTGTATTTTTTTTGGGAGCTGCAAAATGGGGGACAAATCTCTGAGGTGTAATTTAATTCCTAGCTCAATATCCTTTTGGCCAATGGAAGACTAACCCTATATAGGCCTAATTAGGGATCCTGCTTTAAATGAGTAAATGTTTTTGAGATAACATCTGCATGAGAGCAAACGTGACTGGTTTGAAAGATCAGATACTGGTATTAGATGCATGTCCACCAGGATAATAGACTGTTTAGGAGCTAGGATATGATGTTAAGTTTTGGGAGTCTTGAGTTTTAATTTTTCCACCTGTAAGATGGGAATTTTCCAGTGAGAGCACTGTAAGCATAGAGCCATATCAGTGAATTTAGATGCTGAGATACCACAGTAATGTAGAGGAGGGAGGTGGCTTCTGTTATTTGCCCAGTGTGAAGACAGAGGGGAGGTTTCTAACTCCCTTTTTTTGTTAGTGAGCTCCCCCAGAGTGACAGTCCCAAGTAAGATTCCTGCCTGGGTCAGGATGAGCTCCTTCACGAGGTGTTAGGGTGGGCTTCCCTTGTGCAGGCTGCCCCAGGTGTGTGGGGAGTGGCACTGGGTGTTTATTGTGCCTGATGCTTGCTGTTATCTGTGCACAGAGATAGCTGGCGCCTGATGCAGCTTATCAGTGTTTGCTCTAGCAGTTGTCTAATGCTGGGAGATGGGCCCGGCCAAGGGAAGAGGAAGAGAAGATGATGGGGGTTATGAGGTCAGGTATCTGCCCAGGACTAGGGGATGCCTGAATCATCTGCAAGAAGGTGCTGGTTAACCTTGTCCCCAGGCAAAGGTATCACAAGTAGATGGTACACCTGTCGATAGAGAAACTAAGATACAGCATGGAACTCAGGTAAGTTGGGACTGGATCTTGCTGCCAAAACTGTTTACAACAGAGAAAGTTTGAGGATCTGTTTCTGCGACATGAATAAGTTCTTTTTTTTTTTTTCTGATTTATCTATTTGTCAGATATATCTGGGGCTTCTATTACTGCTTTATGACCAACATATTTTGCCATCATATTACAGTTTTGAGGTAGGGAAAGGCAATTGTCCTCACTTTTTGTAAAGGTGGAATCTGAAGTATTGAGCCATCAGGTAACTTGCCTGAGGTGACAGTGACTCTCTGTAAAGGAGCCACTCTGAAGGCATCGTTCAGCAAGGCAAATAGAAAGATTACAACCCCGGACCTTGACCATAGGGATATATTTGGAAGAATCCCATGACATGTGATTCTGGAGAGAAGAGGGGAGCAAGAGATCTTGTTGATTTTCAAGGATTACATCCTTCAAGCTCAAGAAAAATCCTTCCTTCTGCAGGAAACCAAGCAAAGGTGGCAAAGGTCTGCATGGATGAACAAGATGCTCCTGACAAAGCTCATTATTTGAAAACGAAGCATAAAAGAAGTGGAAGCAGGGACAGGTGACCTAAGAGGAGGAATACAGAAAAATTCCTCAGCATGCAGGAATGGGCTTAGAAAATCTGAAGGACAACTGGAGTTGAATCTGGTAAGGGATGTGAAGGGCAGTGTTGAGGCCAGTACTGTTTAACAGCTTTGTTAATGACCTGGACAAGGGGACAGTACACCCTCAGCAAGATTGCACATGATATTGGTGCATCAGGTGATTGTGTCGTCATTTAGAGCGGTCTCAACAGGCTGAAGAAAGGAGTGAACAGGAACCCCATGAAGTTTAGCAGAGAGTAATGCAAAGTTCTGCACCTGAGGATGATGAATAAACACAGGCAACAGCACATGTGGGGAGCTCACCAACTGGAAAGCATCTTTGTAGAGAAGCACCTGGGATGCTGTTGGACAAGTGGAACATGAGCCAGCAATGCACCCTTGTGGCCAACAAATTCCTGGGCTGCATTAGAAAGAGCACTGCCAGCAGGTTCAAGGGAGTGAGCCTTCACCTCAGCACTAGTAAGACCACATCTGGAATGCTTTGTCCAATTCTGGTCTCCCTGGGACAACAAAGACAGGGGATTACTGAAGTGAGTCAAGTGTAATGATTAAAGGATTGTGGCAAGCAAAATACTAAGAGAAGCTGAGTAGGCTGGGATTGTTTAGCCTGAAGAAGGAAAGGTTCTGAGTGGTTCTTGTTATGGTTGATGTATAGTGTGTATAAATATTTGATGGAAAGGTCTGAAACTAAAATCAAAACTAAAGCATGTCAAGGTGTTCCTTACTGACATTGAAAGATCTTACTGTTAGAAGTCAGATCCTGCTCCTCTGCTCCTTGCATGTGTATCAGCTCTAAAGCTGCCGGCTCAAGGCTTTCAGTAACATTCAGTGCTAGTGCCTGAGCTGTTCTGGGCTCTGAGAGGAGATCATGCAGTAGCCTGGTCATCCCAGAGCAGAAATGGGTATTCATGGAGTGCTGTGTCAGGACTGCTCAGAGAGGAAGTGCCCCCCTGTTGGTTTCAAAAGCCCCCAGGCAGCAGCACGAGTTCTGCACTGCAACGCTCTGTCCGGCTGTTGTTAGCCAGCTTAATTCCTTAATGACCTCTGAAGGATGATGCAGTTTGGCATCAGGTGAATGGATTTCTGGTGCTTTATCTGTTACCATGGGCAGTGTGGGGCACCAAAGAGCAGGGACTGAGAGCTGGGGAAGGACAGGCAGCTTCTCCGTGCCTCTGCTCAGCCAGATAGCAGATAAACTGCAAAAAGGAATGACCTCTGTTACATTTGCATGTGAGCAGGGTAAAGCTTTTCATGGCATTTGCATGACGGCACTTCTTCTGGTTGGGAAATGCTGATTTGATAAAATGAAACATCGTATGGGTATGTTTTCATTTGAATTAAACTTGTGCTAGGAAAGGTTTTTTGAGCTCAGGGTTGAATTTTTAATACAAGCTCTGCCTTGTATTGGTCTTGTATTCCAGAGGTTGTATAAGCAATCAAGATGTAAAATTTATCCATCTGAAGCCCTTTCCTCAAAAAAAAATTACTTTAAAAAGGTCCTTGGAACAGAGACGATTGCAGGAACATCTTAGATTATAAATCTAAGAAGAATTTGAAAACAATTGAGCAGTCATGTGGTTTGAACCAAGAAAAAAAGTATTTCATGCAGAGCACAATTGAATTGTGAAACTCATTGTCACAAGATGCAGAAATAAAAATAGTACATTGATTAAAATTAAAATTAGATATGTTCGTAGAAGACAAGTCTATCTGGGCAATCAAAGAAAGATTTCTGGAGGTAATTATGAGCTTAATGTGCCCATTTTGTAATGAGCAGTTCAGCTTTAGATAAAATATGACGGGGCTTGTGCTTGCGTCAATAACAGATTATTTTCCTCTTCTCTTCAGTTCTAAGTGCCCTGGAGAGTTGACAGTGGCTGTGCATTTGTTATGACGTTGTGGCTACTGCCAGTAGCACATGGTCTGACCCGTACCACCCCCACACAGGTGGTTTCTCAGTGAGACCATTCCTGTAATCATTGGATTCATGCTTGACATTTGAAAGCTGACATTCTTTACAACTCTGGTTCTCTCTGTACACCCTGGCAGTGTATTAATGGCACAAATGTGTTCCTGTGGTGTTTCTCAGCTTGCAGACAAGTATTTTAATTTCTGTGTATTAGTCCTCTGATGAATGTTATCAGGATATGTGATTACTGCATGAAAGGGAATGGTAGCCTGCTCCTTGCAAGTTGCAGTTCTAACCATTTAGGAGTTGGGAACAAATAAATTCACCCTGTCTCTCTTTCCTTACTTCCTTTATAATGTTACCCTTCTACTCTTCACAGTTGCTCCTTTTTTTCTTTATCATCATGTAATTGAACTTGCAATTTCCCCTCCATGCCTTCTTAATTGCAGGTTAGAGAAGGGAACATTCAGCTCTTTACCACTTTGAGAAGTGTTCTTGAAAGGCTAGCAAATTTACTGAAATGTTCTACCCATTTTATGAACAGGAGCTAAATGCTGTCCCTTCCCCAAGCACAGCCAGTCAGGTTCAGCTTAAGCAATTACCTTATTGCTTGGGTGGTGAAGCTGTAAGTTGGATGAGGATTTTCGTTGGACAGTGGAGGATAAAGATAAACGTGTGGGAATTAGGTAGCAAATTTTCATCACTAATTGAGTTTGAGGACACAAAGTGAAACCATATACAATTTACCTGGTAGTGAGTTTTACAATTGAAGGTTGGAGACTGACAGAGGTATTTATGATGAAATTTGTTTTGGCTAAACATCAATGTGTTCAGTGTTGAGCCTGCCAGCATCTCAACGATTGATTGTGCTTGGGTTATCAGTCTTGGGATATGGGAAAGCTTCAGGACATAACCTTGTTTGGTTTTCTGAATGAGTAAAAGTGCCTCTAGTGTGCTAAATTTTGGTTGTGAGTCTGGATCACAGCCCCTAACAGGTTCCTGGATGGCCAGAAATCCAGGTGAATCATTTCATTCTGTACTAGAGATGAGGATCAGCAACAGGTTTCAGACTCTGTGATCCTTGCATTTGAACCCACAGCTGGAATTCTCATCCATCTCTAGTGACAAGACACTGGTGGCTACAATTACACTATGTCATAACTGTTTTTTGCTTACCAACACCCAGAATTTTTGTACAGCTTTTCTGTGCAGTGGGGGGCATCAACAGCAGCACCAATTGAAAGAAATTATCTGCTGGTCAGGTGCTTTCTACAGACATAGCTTCAGACAATTGTAGGGAAGCTGTCTTCTAAACATAGAGAGACATGTGCAAGACTGAGTAAGTAAAAAGTTCTGTAAAATCTAATCTTAGGTTGTGGGGAGAAGTTTTCCAGGTCACAGTGGTCCAGCTCAATGCTTGCTAAAGAGGCATTTTTTGCTGCTTTTGATGTTTTGTTCTCTAAATGCTCTTGCCTTTGTTTAGAGAGAAGTAGAGCAATAAACACAGGAGGTTGGCTCTGGATTCAGAATGCTGTGGTTAAGTGACATTTAGGTCTGTTGACCATCTTCTCTCTGTGAGCACAGTTACAATCTCAATTTGGAGCATACCCTGTCCATGATAGGGTATTTACAGTGCTGTTTAGTCAGTTCTTTTCCTGGCATATTGTGGAGAGATGGGAAGACACATCACACAGGTTAGGCAGAATCTACTGTGATAGAAGGGTGAGCATAGCTATTTGCTAATCTTTAACCCAGAGTGAACTGTTTTATCGGTCAGTAAACAGAAGCCTGTTTATTCTCTAAAGGTTTAATTTCACCAGTAAAGGTTGAGACCCCAGCCCAGAGCAGGCAAGGGGTGTGGGGACATAATTTTGTTCAGAGAAGGATCTGACCAGTGTTTGGAGATGGAGGAAACTGGAAAGGAAATTTTCTGTACAGAAGGCAGTACTGCTGAAATTTCCTTGCTGGGTTCAGCTCTGTGACTGATCACCCGTAGCCTATTCACTGCCTGCTTTCATCAGATAAAAGATGTTCCCGTGCCCAGGTTTACCTGGGTTAAAAGAAAGGTTCAACTTTCTTGAAAACTAGGGAGCTTCAGCTCTGCTTCTAACTTTGATACTAGGCCCTTTCTGTTTAAATAGAGCAATTTCCTAGATCTGAACTCCCTCAGATCTGCTTGAGTATACCTGCATATTAGCTAATCCTCTAAGCCAGTATCTAAAAATACCCACACCCTGTGGGCACTTGCTAGAGCTGTGCAAGCCAACAAGTTTGCTCACAATCAGAGATGAGGAGGACTACTCTGAGTTCATGCAGGTTCACTATTCCTGTCTGTTGCAACCGGTTTCAAGACGGAATTTCACCTGAGTTAGATGCCAAGCCTGAAACATGTCTGGATTTTCAGAGGTTGTGTGAGCGGTAATGAACTTTCCAGCCAATCTTGAGGCTTGTAGTGATGTGTACAGGCGGGATGCTTCCTACCTGTTCTGGTGCCTGCAACAGAAAAACTCCAGTGGTGCTAGCTCATGACTCTCTCCCTGCAATGACGCCGGGAAAGAAAATGCCTCCAGCTCCCCAGCAGCAAGTTCATGGGAGATGTACTGTCTAAACAATTTTACAAACCTAAGTTCTCTTTTAGAAAATAAGAGCTGCTAAGTGTGGTAAACTTTTCTACAGTTAAACAACTTCTTAGCAGTAAGGAAGGAGGGAGTTCAGTCTCCATTACCTCTTCTCTCCTTGGCACACATGTATGGGGAAATCTGCAGATGAAAATATTGATGGTATTTTATATGCAGTGTGGCCAACTCTTTGGATTTTTTTGCTAGTATTAAGTATACTTTGGAATCTGCAGCCCCTGCAATCCGATGATTATGTGTGAATCTTGGATTTCATTTTTGAGAAATGTGATTAACAGAGAAAGCAAGAGCTAAGTGTGACCTGGAAATTCAAAACACAGAAGAAAAATTACATATATATAATTATTTTAATTCCAGTTGCATCATATTCTGTAGTCTAAGTCATGAATTTTAGCACCATGTTTTTAAAGGATTGAGAGTTCCATGTAAGAAGATAAGTGTAACTGTGGAGTGTGTAGCACCGTGTTGCTGTCACAGGACACCTACACCTGCAGTTACCTTGTGCAGGGAACAACACTGAAGCAGCTGCCATTTTCTCCTTTAGTTCTGGTGCTTATGTGAGCAAGCACGGGCTCCAGCTTTCTTCTCTCAGCAGAGCTGTGTTTGCTCTTTAGAGAAGAGTTTGCATAGGAGAAGATGCTTCATCTCATAGGACTGTAAGTTCTGCTGAAGTCTAATCATGCTTTGAGTCATGCTGTCCTTGGCCACAGAGAGGCTGTGAATTCCACAGGTTAGTTATACTTTGGGTATAACAATCTCCATGTTAAACAGCATGACTTTCTATTTCATTGGATACCTCCTTGCTCCTCTGTTTTGAGAGGTGGAAAACTGAAATGGAGAAGTGAATGGAAGAATAAAATCTGCATTTGCAATCGCCTGAGCTCCCATCCCAAGCACTTGAGTCCTAGGCTCCATAATGTTATTAGCAGATGTGACACATTTTTGAGGTATTATTCCAGGGAACAGGGCCAAAAATCCTGGTGGTGTCTCAGCCATTTAGAAGAGGATTGGTCACCAGTTAGCCTTGTGGTCAGGCTCTCCCTAACCTTCTGTCAGCCTACTGTGCTCACCACAAGGAAAGGGAGGATAATAAAAGAGTGAAGAATACTCAGGACCTCATTTGTACCTTTTGTTTAAGAGTTTCCATCACTTTCCAGATATTCTTTAGTGTGCTTTAAATACTATCTAGTGTATTGTCTGGCCTTGTGCTGTCTAGCTGTGCAAGCACCACACACTCAGGATATACCTGAATAGCTAAGGATTACCTTACTATCTTGCCAGTCGTGGAATATTTTGAGTTGGAAGGGACCCACTAGGATCATCAAGGTCCAGCTCCTGGCTCTGCCCAGGACAGCCCCAAGAATCACACCATGTTCAAGAACTGGAGCTTATGATCCGGGTACTGCCTTCACTTGTGGTGAGAGGTATTCTTTTCTTCAGGAGCTTTTGGTCAAAACCGAGAATGCAGAGAAGTTTGTTGTGAAGCTACACTGTCTGACTGCTGGAATCTCAGAGCTTGTCTGCTGGGTCAGTATCTCCTCTGATTTGTGTGTTCAAACTGGGCCACAGTGTAGCTAAGGAAGTGTTGGGCCGCTAAGCTCAGGTGAGTGTGCTCTGCAGACGTACTCTAATAGCCAAAGCAGATGAGCAGCTGAGGACAGGGATAACCTTTTTTCTTGTTTGGGTTTTTTTCTTGCAGAGGGAGAAAAAGTTAGCTAATATTGATAAAATTACACAGAAGCTCGGTGCGAGGGTTTTGGGTGGTGGCTGCTGCAGATCTGCAGTCACGTGAGTGCATTTTGTGAATGGGATGGAGGGCTGACCTCTGTGTAACTGCGGGGGCATTGCATGGTAAGCACTTTTGTCAACGACAGGCTTCTCACCCTGAGAGCAGGAGCTGAGAGGGGGTGAATGTTTCCCTTCAAGTAAAGTGGCTGGGTATTGGTTCACGTGTAAGGAGCTTTTAGTTTCTTTCCCTACCAGTTTTTCAGCTGAGCTATTAATTATCAGGCAACTTCTCTGTAAAGAGCTAAAGCAGAGACTGTGAGCATCAAAAAACCTGCACAGATCAAGGACTGTAGCTTTTCCTAAGCTCTGTAAAACTTTCCAACATGTCCCAGAGCTGTGGAGGTACTCTCAGAGGCTGCTGTGGGAAAATGCTCCCCTTCAAAATGAGGTTTCTGCTTCTGGTGCTTTGCAAACACATCGGAGGCAGACCAGGGCACCAGGTTGGCTGCAGCACAGCTAATATTGCCTGTATCAGGAAGGATCCAGAGCGTGGCATGCAGACGGCAACAGTTGCTCAGCTTTTCCAGCTATCTAGAATAGATCTGACAAGCAATTAGAGCATGAATATATTACAGAGCCGATGGGGGATGCCTTTGTTAAAACTTGTGACCCATACTTAGCTGCTGTTTACATTGGCGGCTGCTTCGAGGGTGGGCAAGACCCTACCTGCCTGTCTTTCTCCTCTCTCCTTCCCTGTGCGGAGCGAGCCGGGGAGCTCTGCATCTCATTGGATATTTCAAATGCTTTCTGCACAAGTCATAATTAATGCCGAGTTGTGGAGCTAAGACCAGATGTGCTGCCGAGATTATCTCCCAGGGCAGATCGGCTGCTCTCCGCTCTGTAGCGCTGGGTGAATGGAAAGCTGCCAGTGCTGGGACTCAGAATGTGTCTGATGCCTGAAGTCAGGACTTTCTTTCTCTGCCGCTCCTGCTGTCTGACACTGCCTGGTTTCTGCTTGAAGCTCAGCGCCTGTCATGTAGCGGAGTGCTGCACAAGAACGAGAGGTATGAGATGATTTTCCAGAGTTTTGATTTGTTACGGTTTTCTTTTCCTAGAGGAAAAGCAGATATTTGAGTGTAGCCTTAGGCAGAAGCTAAGAATCTCAAACAGGAGCTGACTTTACAAAGCGGGAAAGAGTGGGAAGGACACAGCGTATGACCGAAAATACTACTGGATACTTAGCTAGCATTTGAAGATAGTTCTGGGGAGGAATGTCTCTCTTTGCTTATAGACAGAATATTTAAATGGATGTATGTGGATGAGAGCAGTCAGCTCCTGGTTTACGGACACTGCTCTTTGTGAGCATGGGGTCAGAAGACACCAAGTTCTACCAGAGACCCATCTGTGTGACTTTGAGCAAGTTATTTTGTTAATTTTTCTCGCTTCCTAATTATCTGTTGCTTCCTTTCTTTCCCCCTATTCTTGCATTCTTTGGCTGTATGGATTCTTTAGTTGTTCAGGACTATCTTTTTTTAGGTACATATGGCTCCTACTATGGAACTCCTTTTTCTATAGCTGCTGCAGTAATTCATGTAGCGTGTGCTTGGGTGGGCTAGGGGAGGGGAAACAAGTTACAGATTTGTGTGTGTTCTGTGCTGTGGAAGCATATGCACTTCTGAATGTCGCCCCGTGATTTTTTTCTCAGTGCTTTCATATGTGAGAGGGACAGATAAATGGGAACTTAAGCATGAAAGTGGGAAGGTAAAAGCAGGCACTTACCTGTGCAGGTGAGCACGTACACAATCTTTATATCCATAACCTGCCTGTCTGTGAGGCACCACATGCATGCGCGGGTGTATGTGCTGTTGTGTAGCTGCATCCAGGTGTAAGCCTGATTATCTTCCCACACATCTTTGAACGTGTGTGTAGTAAGCTGTGCATACAGCTGACGTAGGTGTGTCTGGACTTTTCACACTTTAAGCAGATGCGGAGTCCGCAGTCCTCCCCGTGAAGAAAATCTACTCAAAACCTGACTTTATCTCTGTCTTTATTTTGGTTGAAATCAGGGCTCATGAGGAAAAATGTAGCAGGGAGCATATATTTTCCTGCCCACTGCATGTCTGGACAGCATAGCTGAATGTATAGGCTTTGTATGCCTGGAGCTGGTGGGTGAGCTATTCAGGCCAGGACAGAGAGCCCGTCTGTGTCTTAGTCAGTACATCATTCCTGGCTCACTTTTTCCCCAAAGAGTCACCTAAATCTTTAAAGAACAGAGGCAGCTTGTTGGAGTAGAGGAAAAAAAAATCCTGTAGCTTTGCTAGCCCATTTTTTTAGTATCTCTTGAATCTTTCTGAGATTAAGGATGTGGTTCCAGGCGAGCTGTAGTTTTTTTCTGCTTTGAAAGCAAACAAAAGGACCTAGCTATAGATAAGGGTATGACAAGGAAAGTTAACTCTTAGGTTGCTAGTAAGCTTTTGGCTTTATTTCCAGCCTAACTCTGTCTGGAGTGTGACTGGATGGCACTGGCTCCGCTTCTTCTGAATGAAGAAAAAGACTTTAATGTCTTCCAGCGGGATCATCAAATGGAGTGAAGCGCTGCCAAGTTCAGTCGGAGCGCAGAGCCCAGTGATTAAAAACAGCCCTGTGCCTTGAGGAGCCGAGGCTGTGTGTGCCTGGCTCCACATCAGCTTTTCCTTGCAAGGCAGGACAGTCCCTGTCCAAACCAGAGGTGTGGTCACATACTGGTAGTTTCAGGGACATTTTACTACATCAGTTTTACAAGCTCTTCTGAGACCTGACTGAAGTGAGTTGAATGACACAGAGCCGGGAGGACAGCACTCCTCGGTTTGCCCTGTTCAGCCCTGGGAGACTGAAGTAGGCATATCTGCTGCATCTGTTGCCAGTGTGGCTGAAAGGTCCCAAGTGATAATTCTCCTGAGGACAGGCTTCATCAGATGAAGCCCAGATGAAAGATTTCTGCAAGCCTGGAACTGTCAGCATCTCAAACTTGCCTTTGAGAGTCGCGTTCCAGCCCCACTCCAAAGATAGCTATTAGCTTGCTCTTTTTATGAACCTTAACACCACTTTGCTTTTCTAAGCCATGGACAAGTTCTGCAGCCACTGCACAGATGAGTCGTTTTTCCAAGGCCAACTTTCCAGCCCCACTAACTGCAACTGTGCTTTTTCTCTCTAAACATAATGCTTTTACTGCCAAAAGAGTTGGCCTGGGAGCGGTCTTTCTTCTGAGCAGCATCTGCGCTGACCCTTGTCTATGGCTCAGCAAGAAAAGTAGGATAAAGAAAAAGCGTAGAGATGCAGTGTAACTGAAAAAATGTAACAAGGGGAAAGTTGCAGTTAGTAACAGATTTGGTTTGGGTGAAATATTTTGTCTGTGCAATGCTTGGTGATCTCTTTCAGTGCTTCCCTGGAAAATTAGGATTCAAGTTCAAGGGAGAGAGAATAGCATAGATCTGCATTTGGGAGTGGGCTGGAGAGGGGTTGCCAAACCAAGGTGGAAGGCAGGTAAGAGAGCTGGGCTGGGAGAAATTTTTCATCCTGGAAATGGCTTCAAGGTCATCTTCCCCACCAAAAAATGACCTATGCACACTGTGCTATCTCACTAGCACAGCCCTTCAGCACACACTGGCACACAGGAAGAAACCTACACTTGGGCCAGCTCCTTCCACTCATCACGTGATAAGCAGATCACCTTCATCCTCAGTCATGTTTGGTTTCATGCCTGGTTTTTCTTGTTACTTATTTGAAATGGTCTGGAAGGAGGTAAACAGTATTGCAGTATAATAATATTTCAGTGCCTTTATTTCCTCCAGAGTTGTCGTTTTCATCCAGGAGAAAAAGGTGTTACTGACCTCAGTGAGTGAAAAGGAGGAAAGACAGGATCCCCAGCATCTGGCTGTGCAGCAGACACCCATAGTAATGGTGATACTGTGCTTGGGAAGGGTCCATGTGCTGCTCCATCTGAGTCTCAAAGCAGCTCACCCTTCTGTCTCTGTCACCTTAGCATCACATTCCTTAATCTCTGTGTCGCTGGTCTCTACTTGGCTGTAGCCCACTTGTTGCCAGAAGTCACTCACAAGTGGATTGCCCTTACAGAAGGCTGCTGCTGTTGTGATCCAAGTTGACTGTGAAGGCAAGGGCTGACGCTGCCTGCAGTGTGTTAGAGCACGTGGCTGAGCACAGAGCAGCCAAAGCTGGGGAAAGGTAGACAGAGCTTCAGTGGAGATTATGCATGTAGTTGTTCTGGGTGTGCTTGCTTACGTGTGTGGCTGACACTGCTTGTGTCCTTGATCTGAGTTAAGTCTAGAACATCAGAACATGAGCTTATAAAAAGCCATTATGTGCTTTATGCCTGGGCAATGCAGAGCATTTACCTCTTCCCCAGAGTTTTCTCTAGACAGACCCATTAGGAAATAGATTCAACAAGGAGGGATTTGAAAAAACAGGGCTGCTGTTGCCCTGACATCTGCCACATCCTGACCTCCCTGAACCTGTGTTTTGCATCTAGAAGAGTGAACAACACATCCCATTTTAAGGAAATAGATATGCCTCAGCATGACAGCAGGGATTACATGATCAGATTATAAAGCAACCCATGCAAAAACAGGAGGAGATTCCCTATCCTAGAACCTGACTTCAGAAACACCTAACTTAGTGAAAACTCAGAGATCAGAAATGAGAACTAGTAAAACCTTTACTCTGCAATAAATCCAATATATACAGTGATGAAGATAAGTCACTCCCATGCTCCAGGGCATGCCCTCCTGCCAGGATGAGGGAATTTCCTTTGAGAATTTCCTTTCCTTTCCATGGCCCTCCGGCTTTGATACTGTAATGCAGTTGTGTAGGCTGCAGTGTAAGGAAGGTTTCTGTCTTCTGGTATATAACAAACAGACAGGGAAAGGAAATTGGATATTAGGACCCTTCTTGCAGCTTTCATTCAATGAGTTGAAACTGATAATGAAAGTTCTGTTTGACTGAGGGTTCAGCAGGGTTGGACAGACTATAGAAAGCAGGAATGGTTGATGTGGTATCTCCTATGAAGAGCAGTGATCAGTGGTTAGGAAACTTCCCACCAGGAGTTAACAGCCTCCCATGAATATAGCACTAAAGTAAAAATGGAACACGTGGTCACTAGGGGGAAAGAAGTAGAGCCTTAAGAAATGACCAAATCCCCTGGTATGAGCACATTTGTGCAACCATTAAACACTGCTTCTGGCTATCGGTTGTGAAAGAGTGTGACTCCAGTATTGCATGCTGCTTGGTTTTTTCAGACCTGCAGAGTGAGCTGAGTGCTGAATTAATGATCTAAAGATCCTTGATATCTGCAGAAAGCTTTCTGTTGCTTTGAGAAATCTTTGAATAGAATATCCTGTCTGCTATGGTCAGGTGTCATCTGAAGTTCAGTAGATTCTAGAATTCTCTCACTTACTGAATTTTTATTCCCAAAACATGATTAACTTGGATGCTCTCCTCCCTGACTCCACCACACGTTGTAGGGTGCTAGGATTAGAGTTTCAGAACACAACTCAGTGGCTTCCTTTTAGGTGGAGCAGTCTCCTGGTGGCAGGGGTTGAACTAAGACCTCTGGCTGTTAGAGCCTGAGCCCCTTCTGTGTCGCTGAGAGATCTGGTGCCTGTATTGGCATTCAGCAGCTGGTATTGGCCAGGAATTCCATATTCCCCAAAGAATCCAGTGGTGCTTCATACTTAGTGATATATGTCTACAGTAGATCTGACTAAAGGATTAATCTCGGCCAGTCTGGTTTTAGAGTACCTAGTGCTCCTAATACTTTCAAGGTGCAAGAAGTACAGCACGCACCTTTTAGTAGGAAGGGCAATGGATTTTGCATGCATTTTACTGTTTTTTTAAATTTTCATTCAGCAAGTTTAGTTAAAAGAAATAGAAAGGGTCTCCCAGGATGGTGGGAGATTCTCACAATATCCAGTTTTAATGTTGACAGCTGTACTTTGCCATGCTACCAATCCTCTCCTAGTGGGATTGCTGCCTGTTGTGCCGGCCAGCTGCAAACTTTCGGAGGGCAGCTGTGTGACAGCCTAAGAGATGGGTGCATGCAGGAAGGAAATGTGTTCCATAAAGTCCACGTAGCTTTGGTTTTGGTCTTCTCGGGATGGAAAATGCAATGAAAGTATAATTACTTAATCCAAACTCAGCACAGCTGTGGATAACCATAAACATAATCTTAACCCCACCTTCCTTGCATATGAGATACAAACCAGCTTAGGGCAGAGAAAGGTTTGGAGCACTATTAAGCAGAAAAGAAGAAAATCATTCCTTATATAATTCTTGTTTTTAAAAATAACTTTATTCTTCAGAGTGTGTTAGAAACTGTGCCTTCACACATTCTGCCCCCTGCATGTGAAGGTTTCCCTCCTTGTGTGCCCCAAGTGATAGCTCAGGAAGAGTTAAAGCTGACACCCCGATGTCTCTCTTGCTCTCTGCTGTCAGGGATCTTTGGACAGCGCTTGGAGGACACCGTGCAGTACGAGAGGAAGTATGGCCAGCGCCTGGCCCCACTGCTGGTGGAACAGTGTGTGGATTTTATTCGGGAGCGAGGTCTTACAGAGGAGGGGCTCTTTCGGATGCCTGGACAAGCCAACCTTGTCAAAGATCTGCAGGATTCTTTTGACTGTGGAGAGAAACCCCTTTTTGACAGGTGAGTTGACATCACCAAATCCAGGCTGGTGTATCCATGACATGTAAAATCTGCCAGGAGTGTCTGTGCAGTGGCCATCCTAGCTTACATGTTCTTTCCACACCATCATTCTCTCTGTTGAAAATTTTGATGGAGCTTTTCTCCTGCATGGTGTTGGCTGTGGAGGCCTTTATTCAGCTCAGTGGCTGAGCAGAGCTCATTCATCTGTATGGGGCTATCCAGAGTTTCAGCTTAAGCACATGTTGAATGAAAAGCTTTGCTAGACTTGGGTGCAGCAAACTGAGCAGGTGGTGGGATCCCACCGTAGAAATGGCTATGGCAGAGGTGAACTAGCTGATGTACTGCTTTCAGATCTCTCATTCTCCCACGGATCTGCCTGGGGCAGTATCGTGACTCTTCCTTTGTCACCAGGTTTCAGAACAGTCACCACCATCTCGCACATCTTCCCTGGCTGTTTTGCCAGAGGCTGTTTTGTACACGCTCAGCTTAATATCGGTTCCCATGGGAAGAGAATCGGCCCTGTCTCTGAGCACTCCTTCCAAGGGCAGCAGGGAAGGGGCAGCTCTCAGCTCTGCTATTTCTATATTGGCCCTGAGCCCAGGCAGTCAAAGGGTCAGAAAGGTGGCTGCTGTCAGGGCCCTTCCAGCCAAATCTTGTCCATACCCTGTAACCAACATTTCCTCCACTCTGTCATGTGTACATGCTGCCTGCAGTGAAGGTCAGCCTTGTGCAGAGCTTAACAGCCCTTTGTGAAATAGGGCTTGACCCTAACAGAGACCTTGAACTTCAGCGATATTTGGGCCCAAGGACATTGTGTAGATTTGGTCTGATCTGTATCAGAGGTCCCTAAGTGAGGTCAGATCCAGGATCTTGTCTTGGAGACCTGGCACCGTTTCTTGCCGAAACTCACTAGCACCATTTTTGCAGGTGACTCAGGTGGCATCTGGTGTATTTTCAGAACATGAGCTTTAGGGGATCGCTTCCCCTGCATGCTGCAGCCAGTCTCAACACTGTCTTTACCACTGCAGGAAGAGCTAGCACTCCGTCCTGCGTGGGCAGGAATAATGTTTGGTCTCATCTTGGGAAGAATATCTTTAGAGTTTATTTGGAACATTCTTCTAATTCTTCCCTTCCCTCAGCTTCCTAGACCACCCATCCTCCTTTCTTTGATTCTTAACCACAGACAGTATTTGCTCCCTAAATGGAAGTGTCAAACATTTAGAAATATTTTCATGAAAAAATAAGTTTTAAATCATCAGATTGTCTCACTTAATCTTTTCTTAAACAAAACCTTTGTATTTTTAACGGAATGTCTGGGTGTTCTGGTTCAGAATTAGAATTATCTTAATTCAGTGCTTATGCTCTGGAACAGGAGTATCTATGGAAGAAATGAATTAGGAGTGACAGTTTCAATTTCATGTTTAACTTTAGCCTTATCTATACTGACTTCATTGTTACGAAGATAAACCAAAACTCCACACAACATTTTTAAAGCAAAATAGGATTATAGGATGGTTTGGATTGGAAGGGACCCTAAAGTTCATCTTGTTCCAGCCCCCTGCCATGGGCAGGGACACCTTCCACTAGACCAGGTTGCTCAGAGCCCATTCAACCTGGCTTTGAACACTTCCAGGGGTGGCTCATCCACAACTTCTCCTGTTCCAGTGCCTTAACCACCCTCAAGTGCAGAAAGCACCTTTATTTCCATAGGCATTTGCACTGGCTAAATGGATCAGTGCTAAGTCTCCCCTTTAACAGAGGCACTGAGGACCTCCAGGAAGGAGTGCCTGCCTTTGGGGTAGTCAGTGTGTAACGTGGTAACTGCAGATTCAGCACAAAATCAAAGCAAGCAAGCCTGGGGTACCTGAGCTGTGTGGCAGTTCAGGGTCTCCCAGCACTGCCTTTTGCTCCTTCCACCACGTCCACATGTATCCACACAGTCTCTCCTGTGTATATTCAGTCACAGATAACAGAATGGGAGAGGCAGTTCCACTCTGGCTAAGTGAAATGCTTCTCCTCCTAGCAAGCATAATTTTCCCTGTGTGTGACTAAAATTCATCGATGTACGGCCTGGGATGCCTAGGCAGCAGAAGTGTGAAAGCCTCATGCTTCTTTCCAAATCAGGTGTAGTGAAAGGGCTATGCTTTCTTATTTCCTAGTTGCAGTCAGCACTTTTAGATGTCCTTTGTAACTACAGTGATCTCCCAGGTGCTTAGAGCCTGACTGCGCCATGGTGGATCAGACCTCTGTGATGACTGATAATTAAAATACTTACTTTTAAAAGGCTTGCTTTTCCAATTTGGGTTTTTAATGCATATGGATGTTCTTATGAAAGGCCAGGTGTTGCTGTTTTGGAAGCACCTACAGCAGTCTGCTCCTGTTGCGCTTTCATGCCACTGAAGGTTTGGCTGGAATTCACATGGCATTGTGGATGAAACAGTTACTGCAGCCAGCGGCCCTGAATCTGTAGTCTGGGCCCTGCTTCTCAGTGATATCCACCATCCACACCTGAAACTCCACACTAAACAAAGAAAAAGAATAAGGGTGCTGATCTCCTTTGTAAAACGGTGTCAAACTGTGGTGTTCTCAAATATAATGGAGATGTTTAATAGGAATAGTGTTAGCAAGATTGGTAGCAAGTGGTATCTGCTGACAGCTTCCTGTTGTAATTTTTCCATTTTTGTTTCAGCTGTGTGTTCCAAAAATGCTTAAAAACATACCAAGTAGAAGAGATTCAGCTTCTGGATAGAAGAGGTGATTTGAAACCCTCTTGCCCAAGTGTTTACTGATGTGTTTTTCTCAGAGTTCTTCAAAGATTGTCGGAGCAATGGTGTGTAGGGAGGAGCTGCTGACAATCTATTTAGACTTCCAACAGTCAAAACCTATGAGGAGGTCATTTGCAATGACTAACAACGTTGTACAGCAGGAAACTTGGTATGAGGGAGAGGTTTCACCATACACCAAAAGCTGGATAGCTGGAAAGGGAAGAACAAGTGCACTTTCATTGTGGCATCTGACACTTCAACCCCAACTTTAAAGCAAAGGGGAAAGAATAGGAAACAGAAATTCCTGGATTGGGAGAGAAAATAAAAGCTGATATCCTATCATAACAGATGGGCTAGTAAATTCCAGATACCACAAGCCGGGCAGCCATACCAAATGGCAGTAGAGGATCTGGAGAAAATACAGCTTCTTCTGTTTTGTCTGAATGATTGAGCAGGACACTTGGGAGCCTGGCCCATCAGATGTATGTGTGTGCTGGCTGGGGAGAGCATCAGGAAGGATCAGTGAGAGGCTCAGAGGTTATGATTCATGGGATCAGGATGCAGAGCTCTGTTGCCAGTGCTGTGTGGTCACTGTGCACTTCCTGGACTGTGTTGCTCACATTCCTGATCCATGTTGGCCAAGGAACCACAGTATCACCTTACCTTAAGCAGTATCATGGGCATATCCCTTCCACTGCCTGTGTTGCCTGGAGGTGCATTTATATCTTGACAAAATGGGAGATTTCCCTTGCTCCCAGGCAGACCCTCCTGCCTAGGACAAATAACTGGCAGAAGAGCTTCCTTCAATGTGCCTCCTTTGTCCCTGTCGCTAAGAAGGACCTTGATGCATCCCCAGTGAAAGGCACCAAGCTCTGTGATAGTGTGGTTTTCTAAATTTCCTTCCCTCTTCTCTGTTGCAGCAACACAGATGTTCACACTGTGGCGTCCCTCCTGAAGCTTTACCTTCGAGAGCTGCCAGAGCCTGTCATCCCCTTTGCCAAATACGAAGACTTTCTTTCTTGTGGACAGCTACTCTCAAAAGATGAGGGAGAGGTCAGTGATTCTTCTAATCTGCCTCCTCAGAGGTTGTTCCCAAGATTCAGTGTAGTACAGGTTTTTTTTCTCATCACTCTTCAAACTTGATTTGAATCAATGAAGTGCCTGGGAACCTCCCCCTGAATTTTCCTGAAGTTGTGAATTGGGTGTTGTTATCACAGGCTACTGCTTAAGAAAAGTCTGTCTTGTAGCCTGGTGCTTCTTTTTTCTGAGGAAAGTTGTTCTGTAGCATAATCAGCAAGAGATGCAAGGTAGGAGGAGATCTGGGTTCCGTTCCCAGCCTTGCTGTTGACTCACTAACAAGTTGTATGAAGTCACTCCCTTTTTCTGTGTTCTCTGTTTTATATATCAGAACAGTATATTCTTTTTCCCAAAGATTTTGGTGGATGAGACATTGATCAGTGCAATGGTCTGTTTATTTCTTAGTGGAAAGGCACTGCAAAAAGGCAGGCTATGATAATTTCCCAAAACAGGGAGAAATAATGCTTTGAGTACTCTGCCAGAACCTTCTTATGATGATCTTCTCTTTGGTTTCCTGGCAAGGGAAGGGGCTGACAAAAACCACTAAGTCTGTGGCAGTCTTGGAAATTCTCATTCACTGCTTGAGAGAAACAGGATCATTTAAAATATGATTGATTTATCTGTTTCATCCATATTGTTCTTCTTGTGGTGATCCCTTAGCCCTTTGCTGATTGCAAAGGCACATTAGATCTGATCTGATGCAGGTGCTACCTTCTAGAACAGAAATTTAAAGAAGCTGCAAAGGCTGTTACTTGTCTTTACTTGGCTAAAGAAGCAAAGGACCTGAGGGCTTGTAACTTGTGGTCCACAGTTCTGTCTCTTTTCTCTGTGTGGTCTCATCTTTGTCTCTGGTGGGATTTGTAAAAACTGTTCTTCACTGTGAGCTAGGGGTTCACCGTCGGTTCAAGTGGCAGAAGGCTCTGGGGAGATTGCCCCTCATTTTGCCCGTAGAAAGATGCTTGCTTACATGAATCAAATGTAGCAAATGTGGCAGTATAAGCATTTTATGGTTAAAAAGCAAGCTTATTACTCTCTGCACTCAAATGATGTAACCTCTAGTCAACTCTGAGAAAGCAGATTTCTGTGCATGACAGGGCATGTTACCTCACATGGATATTCATATGCATTCTGGACACAGCCACATCAGTGTGCCAGTGCACTAGTGTTGTCTTTTAGTAGGTAGAGGTGTGTGTTTACTACCACCAAAACTTGCTGATTTTCTGCCTTGTCCTCAGTGAACTCGGGCATCTCTGCAGGGTGCCGTGTTGCAGACCCTACAGCAGTTATTTCACAAGAAGCAGCAGCATTTCTAAGGCAGTGGAGCTGGTTTCATTTTGGTCATAAGAAGTGCAGGCTGGGAAGTTTTGGATCCTTTAAGCACTATTGCACAAGAGTAGAGACACTGCCAAATTAGGCAAACATAATTGTATATCACTGCTCAGCTTATTAACTACGTTGTTTGCCTGATTTTGCCTGCACAGGCTGCAGCAGTTTGGGAAGCAACATCTGTGTGAGCAAGGTCAGACTCAAATGACTTGTAGAGCAGAATTCTCTTTGGCTTAGAAAGGCAGTGGGGAGCACTGGGTAGCCAAAATGAACACTTAAAATACAGCACTGCTCATAGCACAGATTTGTTTTGCTAAGGTGCTGCTGTAAACAGAAGCAATTTTGGTTTTGTCAGGAAAAACCTGGAACCTCAACGTGGGCTGTTTACCTTTTCAGAAAGGAAGGTGGAGTGCACACACCAGGGGTGGAGAGGCTGTACGTGCGCAGCAGCACGTGGAGCAGAATGCAGCACAAAGTCGTACCTAGCCTGTGGGGCCTGACTCGCCTCCCACATGGAAAATCCCCCTGCTCAGAAACATGGTTTCATTGAATCCATGATTTTTAACACATTGGTAAGCAGGGAATTTAAAAATCAAACATTCTATTTTGTAAAATATTTCAAAACAAAATGTAATCTTACTGGTTTAATTTGAAGTACTGTTTTGTTTTAATATTTTACTTGTAAGTTTTGAATGAGACTTTTGGGCTCAAAATATCATTTTCCTTAGTTTTGTATGCCCACCCTCACCTCCCACCCAAAACCCCAGAATTGCTAAAGGCAAAATAGCTGTTTGGATAAAATTGCTAGCACCTCATGCTGCTACACTGTGACCATGGATAGGAATTATTAAGATGACTACTAGCTTGGTCTAACTCCAGCACTGCCCTAAGTTTTTATTCAAATTGCTTTTCATCTTCATTCTGCACCCAGCTCATCTCTGGTGTTTGAATGCAAACAGGGACATAACAGAGGCCTTGGGTGGTGCTCAGGTCTCCAGATATTTCAGCAGGACTGCAGCATTAATAAAGGTTTGATTCTGATCCCAACTGATTGGGAGGAGGGATCAAAAATTAAAAAGAAATTTAGGGTAAGAGAGATCTTCAAATGCGTAAAAGCTCATTTGAGTCTGACTCGACGTGGTAGTATTTTAGCCTTCACTGCTACCTGTGCTCTAGAGATGCACAGAGCAGTTCAGTAGATTGAACACCAGGCTTTGAGTGTTTTTTTAAAGAGGCCTCTGAATTTTTTATGAACATCTAAAGTGTTGCTAGTTTTTCAGCCAGACTAGAAGCTTCAAATTGGTGCTGATCTGTTACACACATTGCAAAATCCTTGGGTTTGGGATCATTCATTGGAAAGCAGCATTTTCAAGGAGGTAAGAGTTATTACTGCAAAATCCCCATGATAAATAACAGTACAGAGCTTCTGTTGCTTGCCTGGCTGCAGCCATAGGCATGCTCAGTGCAATTTGTTACTGCAGAGGTTTCAAACTTCTATTTTCCTCTGTACTGTCACTGTGGTGTTACCAGGCTAAGCCTTCTGCCTTCTGTTGGTCACGTGGTTGATGGGGACAAGTTTGTGGCAGAACTGATCAATGCTGCAGTAGGAGAGAGCTTTTTTTACCCTGGCAGGTACTTTGATGAGTATGAAGATACTCTCTATGTAATACCATGTCTGAGATTCCTCGTGACAAAGCATGGATGATAAATTTTTAGGACCCTTTTTCCTTTCAGGTAGCATCTTGTACCTTTAGGTCATGATTCCTGCTGTTCACAGCTGCCTGCATTTTCTGTTCCAAAGTTTCCTCTTGCATCCAGTGGAGCCAACGGCATTTTAATTCAGAGCACTTGAAATACAGTGTCAAATACCATCCTGATTTCCCTATTTGAAATAAATTGGGTTACAGAGCAAAATTCAGGAGGGAATTAGGTCTGTTAGCTCGCCTATTTCTAGTTCAAACTGGTCACTTGAGAGCTGGTTGACCTGAACAACTGACCTTGACCTTCACATCAGTCGCAGCTGACCTTGATTCAAATATTTTTAGAAGTTTAAAAAAGAGGTTTGAGATTTTCAAAAGTGACTGTCCTTTTATTGATGTCTTCATTGCTGTCACCATTAAACCAGCATAGTGTTTTAAGCTAAGAAATTAAAAAGAGCTTACTGCTTTTAAGAATTCTGTTTAAGTTTCAGATTTGTATTAGAGAACTTTTTTTGTGCTGGGATGTACAGAATGTAAAAGTACCTATGCATTTAGGACATTAAGGAGGAAGGGAGGAATAGAGACTGCTCTCTGGATCTTTCTGACTTGTCTGGACCAGAGGAATCGCGAAGACATTGCAAGAGTTTGGCCAACAATTTCCTCCCTAACAGTCCTTAAGAACTTAAGGAGAGTTTGAAATGTATGTTCAACCACACTTTGGAACCAGTTGCTTCTGGAATTTCTCCATCGTTAGTTAGCAGCTATCACTCTTCCTTAAATGTGCTTTGGTATCTGTTTTTCCACAAAGGGTTTAGTTGTCTCCAAAAATAAGCAAATCTCCAGGGCAGCATCAGCATCGACAGGAACAAGCAAGTGATACTTGGGACTGTGGCAGGACAAAGCCTCCTGAATCAGAGGTTTTCATTAGATGATTTAAGTAGCCTCAGGGGTTTAAGTCATTCCTGCAGCTGATGTCTCCTCTTACATTTTAACATAACGACAGGAATTTTGTGAGGAAGTACGTCTCAGGTCAGAATGACTGCAAATGGAAATACGTCGTTAAAATGAGGCAGTTGAATTGGAGTGTCGTTTAGTTTTTTTAAGAAAATACTTTCCTCTGCTCAGTTGAGCATTACTGCAATGTATTTATACTGCACTCAATGCCTCCAAGTTTCAAATAGGCTGCCAAAGCACATCTGCTGGTTCACTGATAGCAGTGCCAGTGGGCAGGCTTTGAAGGCTGGCAGCCTCACTCATTGAAGGCTTCTCTGTCAATCACTAAAGTTTCCAGGAGGATTTCCACTGAGAACTGAGCCAAGTCCTGGACACTGGGTTTTTGGTAAGGCACAGCTCACTGCAGGACACCTCTTCTACAGCAAAGCCTCCTCGTGTTACTGCCTGTTGTTCAGCATTCGACTATGGAAAGAGGACTTAGTAGTCCTAAGAGTCCTCTTACTTTCCTCCAGTAAGAGGACTTAGACTGAAGGAAAGTCACATCTGCTTTGCAGTATTTGCATTAATAGCTCTGTTCCTTGTTTTTCCTGTCCCTCAGGGTACCCAGGAACTGGTTAAACAGGTGAAGAATTTGCCCCAAGCCAACTACAACCTCCTCAAATACATATGCAAGTAAGTGAAATTAACACTTGGAAAAGTCTCTAAGTTTTGTGAGGCTGTTTTATATGCAAATAGTATACTCTGACATTACAAATATTCAAACACGACTTAAGTGTAAGTTACTGTTCCTGTGAAACGTGTGGAGATGAATGCAGCCTGCCCAAAGGAAGCTCTTGGTTTATCCAAGAGGATCAGCCAAGCAAATTGCTGTCACCCACAGCCTTGGCAGCAGGCATGAATGCTACTAATACATTATATTGTTTATTTCAAAAGCACCTACAGCCCACTAAAGAGAGACATTTTTTCTAGGTACTGCACACTTGGAAGATTTATGACACAAGCTGAGTAGCAGATGCAGTCAGAATAGCCAGTCTGGTATCTGCTCTGGTTTGCAAGTGGGGTTAGGAGTGGCTTCCTCTTGGATTACCAGGGACTCCACAGCCTTGTCTCCTTTCATCTCTCCGCTGATTCTCCCAGCTTTTGGTCTGCCTCTTTATCTGGGGGTTGGGATGAGATGATCTTTAAAGGCTCCTTCCAAACCAAACCATTCTGTGATTCTGTGATCTGTATTTTGTTAGAAGCTGAGCCACAAAGCTCTTTCCACAGGCTGCTAGTTCTAGGACAAGGAGATGAGTGAAAACTAGCCAAAATCACTCTGTGTAATTGGAGGATTCCTATAAAAATGCAAAAATCTGTCCTTTCAGACCCAGTAGAAGGCTGGGTGGCTGCTAGGTGGGTACTTCTGGAAGAAATCATCCTGCCTTCTCTGGTTCATACTCTAGGAGGGATCTGGGGTTATACTGAGTATAAAAGCTGCATTAGTCCCTAGAATAATTTCAGGTGTCAGGGTTGTATGAAAACAGGACAAAACTGAATGCCTACAGTCTGAGAAGTGACTTATTAATCCCCTCCTCTGATTTTTCTGGGGGGGCTTTTCAAGGTTCCTTGATGAAGTTCAGGCTCACTCCAGCATCAACAAGATGAGTGTCCAGAACCTGGCTACAGTGTTTGGACCAAACATACTGCGACCCAAAATGGAAGATCCAGTGACCATGATGGAAGGTAAGTGCTACTCTGGTGGGATAGCACAGCAGCTGTGTTTTGGAACTGTAAGTGAAAGTCACACATTCCTTGGTAGCTCTGTCTGTTGCCTGCACACTCAGAACAAGTCAAGCCGTCCCTTTCGTCAGGGCCTGTGAGGTGTGTTCCAGTTGGCCTCTTACCCATTTGGCACTGGTCTGGGAGTGTCTCTCCTCTCCACCATGTGGAGATGCCTCTGCCCCCTGAAATTCTTTTTGAATCTACTGCTAAAATGAAAGCTCAGATGTTTTTCAGAAGGACTGTGTTTAAGTACCAAACTGCAGTCATTTAGTGTTGGTGCATTTCAGTGGTTGTAGAGCTCCCTGTAGAGAACATCCAGGCCACAATGAGAGCCCTGTAGCTTTTGCTGTGCCACAGTGGCTATAACTAGAAGTGTCTTAGAAGTGTTGCTTTCTAAACAGACTGTATATGGGTCAGAACTTCACAGAATCCAAGAAATGTGTTGAAAACCACTGTTAATTTTGGATTTAAAAATCTGAAGCTTTAAAATTATCTACCTCCATTTGAGTCAAGCAGGCTGACACTAGGATTGGGATACAGCCCTCTCCCAGGTGGCACTGGAAGACAACTACTGTGGTGCAAGACTTAGCAAGGCCTTTGCATCAAGTTTTGTGGGATTTTGGCAAGCCTGCAAAAAAAATTGATGGATTAATTAGGCGTAGATGGAAATACTGTGCCCAGGTTGCCTGAACTTGGCTCTGGTTCTGCTCCCTAGCTGCAGGGGAAATCCGCCACAGAAGGCCAGTGTGCTCAGGCCTTAGCAGCAGCAGTGCCTTTAGCTCTGCACAGGTGATGTGCAGATGTGTGCCCGCGATGGCAGCTCACGGTAAGGCAACAGGACAGCCTCAGAGCATGACCTGACGTATTATCGTTGTTCAGGGACTCAAAGTCTACCACAGAGATGCGGGCCATATTATTAAGGGTAGATTTGAGACCCTCCCCTGGAGGTGCAGGGGAGGAGAAGGGTTTGTGCGGGAGCAATGCTGGCTGTTCAGTGTTGGAGGTGGGGACAGCTGAAATCAGCCTGTGTGCGATGCTGGCACTTCCCCTAGTGGCCACCGGGCCAGCGCGGGTGCGGCTCTCACAGCCTTGGCCAGCAGAGTGCTCTCTGCTCAGCTGGCACAGGTGACAAGTTTGGGCTCAGATCACCACAGGCATTTCGTTCTGCAGCTCATCCGATGGCCGAGGTGCTTGTACTGTGTGTAGGTGCACAGGTGCAGGTGCTGTGGTCTCATGGTCTCTTCTAATCATCATATAAAACACTGCAGTGTTGGAATTCTGCCACAGATTTGCCACAGATCTGAACTGTAGAAAAATTAGGATATGTAGGCTGGATTTTTAGACTTAATCATTATACTCGTAATAACAGCAATGGCAATGTTTCCTTTTAGTCAAGGATAGAAGGTTGGTTAGATAAAAATAACAGAGAAGTGGAAAGACTCAGTATTTTTTAGCTTCCGGGTAATTCGAATCTGCTAAACAAACTGATAATGAGATCTTAACAAAGAGCGCTCAAATTCTGAATATCTTCAAATTTAAACCATGAATTTCTAATAGAAATACCTAGAGTTTGACAGCTAAATTATTAGAAATGACCTTATCTCCAAGATATTCAGTTCTCTTCCTGCATTCACATAGAATAGAAGTGGTAGGTGAGCTCAGTACATCTTGCTATCAGGCTCTTGTGTTGAACCCCTGAGTATGTTGGCCTTATTCTCTATTTCAGGCAATACTTAAAAACAGAATTGCTTATTCATGCTTTTAAAGGTTTTCCCCTTTCGTTGGAAGCGCTTTGTATTAGGTTTGGTAAGTGGTGTTCTCTGTTAGTTCATGGTGGCCTGCTCTACTACTGGAAAACAATGACAACACATTTCTATGGATTTAAATAATGGCGAGTACCTTCTGCACCTGCTGTACACCTTCTCCAAGTGCGTGTATCATGCAGATGTCATGCTCCTGCAAATTCCTCTGTACACTGAGTGCAGCAGAAGGCTCGAGCTGAAATTTCTGGTTCTTCAATAAGCAGCAGCTCTGAGCTTGTTCAGACTGTGAACCCAGGTGAAACCTAATTGTGGAAACAGGCTGGGGTGAGTCTCAGAGGTCATCCATGCCTCCTCAACTGCTTGCCTTTGTTCTCCACCCACAGGCACCTCCCTAGTTCAGCACCTGATGACAGTACTGATAAGTGAACAGGGGCGAATCTTTGCTGTTCCTCAGGCGGATGTGCCAGGGAGCCAGCTGGAAATGAGACCCACGCGCCAGCGCAGCACTGTCGAGTGGATCTCCGAGGAGGACGGGGAGGACAGCAGGTCTCAGAACAGCGCTCCCAGCCCTGCTGATTTGCCTTCTAGCAATGCTGTGGCACTAGAGGCCACTCCAGGACCTGCAGTGAAAATCACTCCTCCAGAGCACTGTGGCAAATTGACTCAGCCTGCCACCAGCCCCAGTAAAAGAGTGCAGACGCTGCCGCCATGGAAATACCCCTTCCGCCAGCAGGGAGCGCGGTCTGTGAGCCCAAAGCTGGGCAGCTCCTCCTTAGATATCCCCAACCTCTCCTCCAGTGGGAACTGGTTGATGAATGGCCTGTACTCCCTCCGAGGCCACCGCCGGACAGCCTCTGGGGAACGAGTGAAAGACTCGTGTTCCTCCCAGAGACTCTCCACTTATGACAACGTCCCTTCGTCCAGCCTGTCCCTCAGCACACACAGCATGGCCAGCACCACCTGGTCTACGTCATCCTGTGAGATCTCTGTGATGGACTCAGTCAGCAGCTGCCCAGCCTGCCGGGCCAGTGACTCTTCTGCTTTAAGCTCTCTAAAAACCGAGTGGGTAACTCAGGGCTCGCTGTCTCAGAGCGAGGTCAAGACAGCAGATCTGGAGAACAGCTTGGACAGGTTTGAAGCCTGCAGCAGCAGCAGCAGCGAACAGAGCGACCCAGCTGCAGCTTCCCGAGACTCTGTCCAGTGCTCCAGGGCCTTACAGAGCTTGGTGGTGGAGCTAAAGACAGAACTGAGCAAACAGAGGACTGAGTATGAGACTAGTATCAAAAGGTAATGTCATCTGCAGGGGGCACAAGGAAGTCGTCTGTCAACATTATCCCTGTGTGAACACGGGTGTGGGCTGTGAAGGGTATCAGGTTCTCAGTCCTGAAGTTTGGATTTGGGCAACAGCAGATTTGGTTCTAGTCTTTCCTCGTTATTCTCTGAATCCAGCTTTTCTTTCTCTGATTTAAGAGAGCATAAAGAAAAGGGGGCGGGGCATTTCTATCACACAGGTAATTCCAATATTTCACATTCTGTGTGGAATGGAAATGAGAACTGCACAGGTAATGCCAAAGTCTGTTTTTACTGTCCTCTGAGAAATAGCAAAGCAAACATCTTGGAGGGAGGATTGGGACGCAGGGTGGTCAGGCCTCAACAAGGAACTCTGTTGGTCTCTGCAGGTGCTTGTATTCGTACCAAATCAGTCTGAAATTGAGGGCTTCAACAGAAACATCCTTGCGGAAACTGCTCTTGACTATTTCCCATGAGGTTTCTTGTGGTGATGGTTTTGGGACTGCATCTCTGCTACAACTTTTTCAGCAGCCCTCTGGTGTTGAACTTCTAGAAACCTCACTTTTGGTTTGTGATGTACAGAGTGGTCCTTGGCTCACGTGGCAGCCTGGCTTGGGGTAGCAGCAGAACTGTGTCATCATTTGCCAGCTGGTATTTCCTTGCACAACTGAGCTCAGAAAAATTCCTTCCAGTTTTCAGAGAGCTGTGTGTGAGGGCAGGGGCTGTAGGAAGTAGAAAGTATTAAAAAGTAGGGAGTCATATTTATTCATTTGTGTGAGTTAGTATATTATGTTTTATGAGTGTATGTGTCTAATAGAATCACTTTCAGGCAAATATTCAGGGAATAGGCAAATGAAATATTGTTGCTTAAAGGAATTGGATATATTTTAATATACAGCCATATGTAAAATTGTGCACCATGTTAAAATGCATGCTGCTCTGCACTGAAGAAGGGCTGTAGTCCCATTTCTTACAAATAGTTGAGTTCTCAGGGTTTGGGATTTTTTGATGTTAAGGTGTTATGTTGTATTCATTCAATTATTAAAACTGTTTGGAAATTGAGGTATGGAAATGCTACCAGTTTCCCAAACATGGTACCAAAAGCACATATGACTGTTGGCATTGTATACTGCAGCTTTAGGCTGTGTTTTTTGGCACTTTTTTCTTGTTAATGTCTCAAAAATGTATCTGAATTGTGATCTCTTCCCCCTGGGCCAGTTGTTACAAGGTAGGAATTCCACTTGCTACTTTCCTGCTTTATTTTATGATTTCCGCTGGTGGTGGCCTGCCAGTCTCTGCAGCATTTCTGCCCCTTGCACTGTACCGCCTTGGTGTGTGGAGCTGGAAGGAGAATCAGTCTGTGTAGCAGTTTCAGTTCCCACCTCACTATCCCAGAGTGGCAGAAAAGCCTCACCTTGTTGTGTTCCAGGTGCAAGAGCTGATAAGAATACCACCAGGTGCTAGCAGGGGGTGTTGGGAAAGGTCTGTGAATGAGGGTGGAAGTTCATGGCTTATGTGGTTTGTTTTTTAGAAGCCCTACTGATGCAGAATGGGAGGGAGGTGAGGGTACGTGCCTTGCATTTAATTCTGCAGAGCTGCCCTAGCAAGCCTTGTTGCAGGGATACAGAGTAATAAACAGAAATACAAGGCTGCAGAACTTGGAAATGTGTAGCTGCACATTCTTGCCTGCTGCCTGGGGGAAGAGATGGTTTTCCACCTCTTATCAGTAAAACTGTTCCAATGGGGCCTTAAGCTGTTGACATCAGGGGCATCCAGGAAGACCTGTTCTTCTTTCCAGCTGTTGAGCTGCTTCAGCTCCAACACCTGCCTTTCCCCTTCAGCCGGACAGGGCAGAGAGCACTGCAGCTGGAGGGCAGGACTGTAAATTGGCCAGGGCTCACCGGGCAAAGTAGCTGAGAGGAAAATGCCTAATGAACTAAGAGTTCCATAAAACCAGGCGAGATGCAATCACTGCCTTTTTGTATTAAACAGGATGACTCCAGCTGTTCAGGATTACAGCCTGAAGGACTGTGCTGTCAAGTCTAAGAAATTCAAGCCAAGTTTTTCAGCTTTCAAAAATTTTGCAATGTTTTTACTACATCTGCAGCAATTTACATGTGCAAAAGTATGTTCCTTTTGAGACTGCATGAAAGTGCTCCTGTGGAAAGACAGGAGCTAACTAGCAAAGAAGGGAGGCTGCTTAGCAGGAAAAACTTAGGCTGCCTCACCAGCTTTATTGAAGATAATTTAGTCCCCCAAACTTGTACATGTGCTTGTGTGGTTTGCAGAACTCTGTATGTCTAACAGGACATGTTTTAATGAAAGAATATGAGCTTTTTGTTGGCACGTACGTAAGTGGAGGGAAAGCAGAGTCAGAACCTGCCTGCGGCAGAGGTAAGGAACACTTGCTGATGGAAAAGCTGTTATTTCTCAGCATCAACTGCCCATTTTCTCTCTTAGTCAGAGGGAGGCAAGTTTTATGGCCTTCCTGTAACCACTCTGTTCCAGAGCATTTCTCCCTCAGGGTTAATATAATTATCAGACATTCTCTGAGTTTCAGTAATTCATCTTCACCATGTGGGACTCCTAAGAAACCGTGAGTATCTTGGAGAGGACTGTTATGAATGTAGAAATGCTCAAAGTACTGTGACCTTGTGTAATTCAGACCACAGCTACTCTAGGCTGCTGTAGCTGACCCCTAAACTTAGCAAAGTGTAATTTTGTTTAGGATTTGCCCCTAAACGTAGCAAAATGTAACTGGCCGCTCAGAGCTGTTACATGTGTGTGGGGAAGCATCCCAGCTTCAGAAGTGTCATGTTCCAGAAGACAGCTGGCTGGAGATAAAGGTCTGGGCTGGTTTTTGCTGGACTTGGTGCAGGTCAGTGCACTGGCGTGTGACTTTCTGGTTCATTGTGACATTTGTGACAATGATCACACTGCCATCCTTAGCTGTATGTAAAGGAACATAAAGGAACAGTGATGCACTGCACTGCCTGCATAATTGCCTCTTGATTGGCCACAAAATGAAATTCAGACTCTTCTGGGACTGGCAAAGGCCCCCATTTTTTTGGAGGCAGTAGCATGCCCTTGTTGAGCATCATTTACCCTGTCCAAAAATAACCCATTCCCCGTTTCTCAGGGAAGCCACACCCCAGCTTCACAGCTGAGTATTGTACTGATCAGTGAGAAGTGCGGGTGGGCTTGTGTTTTAAATTATTTTTTTAAATTTTATTTTATATACAGGAAAGATACTTTTCCTAGGAAAAGCCTAATTTAAAAATCATTTTCTAGTGATTTGTAATTCCTGTCTGAAAATACTCCTTCCTCTGTATAAACACCACTACACTGTTTGTGATTAGGAAACACGACGGGGAGGACAGCAAGTGCTGTGCCTTCCATGCTTCTTTCAAATCACAAAACCACGAAGCTTGTGCTCTGGCCTTCTTAGTGAAAAGCTCCAAGTCTTGATTCACAGCTTTGTGCCCAGATAAATTTAAGGACTGTTCTTCAGATTCTTCCTCCTATGAAATGTTGGGTTTTGTAAAATCCTGTACCCCACCCCAATGTCAATGATAAACTTTACAGTAAATACCATCAAATGGATGGTTAGGAAGGACTATGACCTGATTCTTATCTGATCCCCAGGGATGTTCCTCTGCTGGGTATCCATATAGGGAAGTACAGTATCAGGATGAAAACAGAGGTTAAAAGATTATTTTGGAATTACATACTGAACTCAGCCTAACTGAGAAGCTAATACATCTCCTCAGACATCTGGTGCCAGAAAGGAAGCTGTTTTCTAAAATTTAGGCATTTTTCTCAAGATACGAATAAAGGAAGCTCCATCTTTCAAGGAATCTCTGGCCTTAAATTCAACATTAATGAAATGGCATTTAGTTCTCTCCTTTAAAACTTCGTTTTAGAGCTAAAATGTTTCTAAGAGGAACAACTTAAACTTCTTATAGTTACCAGCTGTATTTATCCAGCCACTTAAAAAGCCTTTTCTTTTTTCTCTTTTCATTGGTTTTAAGAATTGAAGAAACAAGTGCAGACCTGAGGAACCAAGTGGTTAGGTTAGAAGAAGAACTGGACCAAGAACGAAAGAAATACACGATGCTGGAGATAAAGCTGAGGAATTCTGAACGTGCTCGTGAAGATGCTGAGAAGAGAAATTACCTCCTGCAGAAGGAAATGGAAGAATTTTTTTCAACGTTAGGCTGTTTAACTGTTGGGAGTCAAAGTGCTAAAGTCCCCAAGTAGAACAAGCATAAAAAATTCTGTTTCTGACAAAATGAGTGAAAATGCATATTTTGTTCTGGTATACTCATGTATCATGAGTAATTCTACCGTGATTGTGCTCTCAGTGCCACTTGCCCTGTTGTCTTTACATGTGCTGTAGTATTTGGGCCATCTGGGAAAGACTGCTGACCATACTGCTTCGAAGTTTAGATGTCAGATTGCCAAGGAAGAGTGGGTCCCCTTTGTATCCACAGAACAAAAGACACCATTCTCCAGTGTCCTGCTGCCATCTTGGGACTCAGCTGCACCATCAAGGACTGGAAGGTCCTGCAGGGTTGACAGAGGGCCAGAACCGATGGACAAGCTGAGCCTGGAGCTGAGGGATTCCTGGTCTTGTGCTTGGGAAGGTGGCAGTTCCAGTCTGCCACCACAGCCAGGGGGGTTTACTAGATGGATTGAATGATGTGGTTTTCTCCCCAGTCCCTACATAAAGTTTGTTCAAATTTCTCATTCCTAGAGTGGAATTACTATATGAAGATACTGTGAAAACAAAGTCTGGAAACAAGCTGAAGAAACCAAAATCTTTGACAGTTCACTAAGGTTGTCTCTTACCAGCCAAATTGTTCTAGTGTTTCATAAAAATGCAACTTATTAAATTGTATGTGATTAATAATCAGATTGGCTGCACAAACTCAATGGAACTTTAAATATGCACATTTTGCCCTAGGTATCTGGGGGGCTTTTTTGAGCCAAAAATAGATTACTATTAGCTGCAAGAAAAAAAATAATCTGCTGAGTTGATAGATATACTGCTCAGTCATTAAGGTAGGAGATGGAAGATTCTTATCAAAACACATCCAAACTTTAATAGCCAAACCTATGGTAAGAGAAATCAGTGCAATTGGGGTGGGGGGCATCAGGGTGGAAAGGGGGTGGATCTATCTTTAACCTTCCCTGGACAATTTACACTTACCAGCCTTGTGTTATCCCAGTTGCTATTTTTTGTTGTTAGTTCTTACAGGGAGAGGAGGAATACTGCAAACAACCCATCATCCCAAGTTCATTACTTCGACTAAGGAAAAGTCATTAGAATGAAGCTATAATGTCTCTAATTAGCTGCCAGTGCTGACTTCCCCTCCAAGGGACTTCAAGAAGTCTGCATAGCATTTGTAGCCATGTGGAGCCTGCACACAGAAAATTGTTTCACCAGATTCAGCTCGAACTCCACCTGCCAGCCCAGCACTCACAGCACTGTTTACTCTTTCTTGGCACTTGGACAGCCTGAGGTAGCTCGGGAGCCTCAAAGGAGAAAGATTATTAACAGAAAAGTGCCATGATAACATGAACTGGCTAAAGGGAAAGTGTAGTCTGAAGGAGCTTGCTTTATATTTTTTTCAAAAAATGCCCTGTTTCTCATTTCCTGCTAGAGAAGGCTATGACTCGCTGTCTGCAAGTAACCTTAGCCTGGGCTTTTTACATACCAGGAGATAATACTGAAAGGTGTACTGACTTTCTCCTCATCATCTTGCAGATATCAAGGTATTTCAGTATTTAAACATCTAGATGTTAACTTGTTTCTACCACATTGTAACACTTCTTCTTCCTATAGAATAGTAAAAAAAAGTAAACCATTTAAAGTGAGCAAAAAGCAGCATTTTAACCTGATCTTTCCTAGATACCACAAGTCAAGCAAGGTGGTACATTAAGCCATGTGGATGGGTTAAGTCAGTTATTTCAAACCTTTTTTTACTTCCCAGGCTCTCCAGCTGCCCTGGATTCCACACTGCCCTGGCATGAGGTGGGTACGTGTGCCTTCAGCAGCAGCCGCCTGCCACCTGCAGGCACCAGCAGTGCCCCCGTCTGTTTTTCCCACCTCAGCCGTGGATTATTACCAGTGGTCACAAGTGATCCTGCAAGGATTTAGATGGCCCTTTAAAACAGCAGCATTAAGATGCACAGGGTGAGAGAGAAGCAGCTGTTGCAACAAGGACTGAGCTGGAAGAGCACAGCGTGTCAGGCAGCTGTAGGTACCAGGCCAGTCATCACAAAACAAACCTTGATACTGGAGGGTGGCCTGAACCAGGTTAAGTAGAACATCAGGACTGACAGAAAGTGACATTCAAGCCAAGTAGTAATAGCAACCAGGGTTATTTTAATGCCTTCCTTCATTCCTTCCCCACACTTAGAAACTTCTCACTGTAGCCCACACCTCCCATAGAGTATTTATATTGCATTCTCTCCTGCATGGATCAAGTGCAGACTGCACCCTTTAGTTCAGGCACACTCAAGAACTGAGCCCTGCTGACTCGGAGACTGAACACCAAATACACAAGATAAGCAGTGAACAGACTGCTGGTTAACTCTCTAAGTACTTTAGATGACCTCTACATAGAGCAGAATGGCAACAAGCCCACCTCTCCCAAACCTTCAGATCCAAGATAGGATCCTCAGAGCTGTAGAACTACCTCATCTTGCATTGAGTATAAAATTAATTCTTCTTTTCAGTATCACAAATGCAACTGTATCCACTCAAAGTGATTAGCGAAGCTAACCAGTTCCAAATTGACTGTTGATCTCCAGCACCATCCATGACTCTTGCTCATAAGGAGTAAGTTTCAGTTCCTTTTGAAGATGAGCCACTGCAGTAAATAAAGCTTGCAAGAAGTTGCAAACGACCCAGTTCACACTAAAATGCACTGCAGTAGGATATTAACTCCAAGTGCAGCAACAGGTACGTAATTTTAATTTCCTGAAATGGGTAATTATGGAAGAAATGGGAATCCACTTGTACAGAACCTCATGGAACATTGTGCCCTTATTTGAGGGAGATGATACACCCTTTCCTGTCTTTAACTCCTGTTTCTGTACTCTTTTCCCCACCACTTCATTTCCCCACCTCCAGCATCACAGAGAGCACTCCTTGTTTGGCAGACCTTTCACTCATTACATCCCCTGACTTGAATTTGTCAGCTTTCTTATGATACAGGGTGGTTAGTACTAAACATGACAGAAGGCTCCTGTGCTTTCTTGTTGCTTCACCTGTGCAATCTTCCCAGCCTGGAACATCCAATATTATGCAGGCAAAAAAACTGTAAAAACTTTTCAGTGAAAAAAACCCCAACATACACATATGCCTTAAAAAAAAGCAAAACAGCAACATGTCAGATAAACAGAAGAAAACTTGTGTAGGTCTCCATGGCATTTGTAACACAGAAAGGAAAATGAACAGGGATAGCTTATTGAGTCATCTACATTCATGAGTTCCACTGACACCAGCAGTACTACAGCATGTTTCAGTCCTGAGTCAGCAGATACAAATCCTGGGCAGGGCTAAGACTGTCCTTGGCATTGCTCTTTATTAACACACCACTTGAAATTGGCTGCACTTACTGCTGGTGTATGCAAACAAAGAGCATTTCTGAGTCCCACCACATTCCTAGAAGAGCATCTCACCAACAGCTGGCACTGAGAAGCAAAGCTGGCCACACTGTGCTGCTGTGGTTGCAGTCCCTGTCCCTTGAAACTGGACACAAAAGGCACTGACAGCACAGCTCAATGGCAGCTGCAGGCTTTGAGAAAGCACCAACACCCTGCTGGAAGTGAAGGCAATCATATGCATTACGTTGGGATTTACCCGTGGGAATGGTGCTAGTGCAGGGAGTGGTCCAGGCAGCCAAGTCAGCTCTCCAGAAGTCAGATCCTTCAGGCTTCTCTGAGACTGTTTTGGGAGATTTCTCCATACACTAGGCAGCCCAGGGCTTACCTCTTTCTGCAGTCCAGGGTCTCAGCAGCTGTATTTCCAGGAATTAAGATGGCTAGAGCTGGCAGCAAGGCAGCAAGAACAGATTCCCAGTGGTCACAAAAACGCTGGCTTTACAGTCTGTGGCACATCCGAAGTCCATGGGAATGGAGAAATGGAAAAGAACCCGTCACTCTGCCCATGAGTGAGCTCACACACAAGACAGGAATTGAAGTACCATTTAAAACCAGATGAATTCTCAGGAGGGATCGTCGCTAATAAGATTTCAAATGCAGCCTTAGAGAATCCATATGAAATCTGGTCCAGCCTAGCAATGAAGAAACACTAAATGCATAGTGGTCAAACTTTTTTTTTTCTTTTTTATTTAAAATATCATTGTAACCAATTGACATACTAGATAACAATGTATACATTCCAGTGGTGCACATGTAATGACCTATGGCATGAATGAGTAAAAAAACCCACAATGTTCTCAGTAATGCCCACCAACAGCTTATTTGGAGGGAAAAAAAGAAAAGCAGAAAAAGGTATCAAAGGTGGGGAAGAAAAAAAATTATTTTTCCCCAGTATTTTTAATGGTAAATCTTCCCCTTCATATCTCTTGGGAAATAATAAAATTGATAATATACTTCAAAAGGGGCAGAAGGAATGATCACAATAATTGGGGTGGGATTTTTTTTCTCAACTTTTATTACTAAAGTTAAAGAACTCTCAAAAATAGACTAGATATTGGGCCTACAAAAGTAATTCATCTGTATGCAAAGCTTACCAAGAATTATTCCTTTTGTAAAATGTAAAGAATGAGCTGACATTACTAGTAAGCTGTTTTTACCCTACAAAACCAGACTACAATAATAAAATCACCAATTTACAGCTAACACAATAATCTAGATGTACATTACTGTACACAAGCTATATATTACACATGAACATCTTACGTGAAATATATAAGAAACATACTTACTGATATTGTCTCAACATTGGCCAATAGGTTTGTTTTTCTAAAGGAGGTGTATTTTTCTATTCACATTCAGTGTAGTTCCAATAGCAAGGGTTAGCTTTGCTTACTTAAGAAACGTAGAAAGTTTGTGTGAGGTAGTTCAAGAAAACCTAGCTTAAATACTGAACTGCAGAAGTAGAAACACAATGTGATCTGATTCATAACACATTTCTGTAACACAGACATATAAAGAAGAGGAGAAGGGAGTGAAAGAGACCACTTATAATACCACTTTTATCCAGTGCCCTTAACTAAGAATAAATTAAATTTATTGAAAATTTGGGTAGGCAGTACAGTCTCATCACATTTCTCCATTAAAACCCTCTTTCTAATCCTACTGAAAAATACAGACAAGGCTCTCCTTCAACTCCAGTCCTCAATCTGAATATATAAGAATCAAACCACTAATAGAAAAATAAAATGTAACAGAATGGACAAGCTGCTACCAACAGCAAATCAGAACATACCAAGAAACTGTAATTCACTCCCTTTAGCAACTTGAAAAAGTAAGACCAAGTGTAAGCTGAACCTTCTCCTATTTCCCCATAATCTTAATTGAGAAACATTTACTGTGGTACACTGGATTACTGGCTGGGTAGGACCATCCTCCTGGAGGAGGTCTTTGACTGTTTTTCTTCACACACTGCTGAGGTGAATCCATCCATCCACGCGTTCCCCCTCCCTGTGGATCCCCTGCCCAGGTGCTCGGTGGTGGCCCCAGCAGCCCCAGGCAGCAGGGCCCTCCTGCCAAGCCCACGCTGGGGACATGGGACACCCCCACCATAGCTGATGCTCCATGTCGAGCTGCAATTCCTGCCCAGAAAGACCCTGCAGCATCTCGCACAGTGAGGTTCCTCAAATCCGAAAGCCCAAGCTGGCACAGGGCACAGTGCCCGTGTGCTCAGCTGAGCAGAGTGAACCAGGGCTGCCCCGCTCCGGCTGGGCTGTGTTCCACTGGGGGGTTCTGCTCAGACAGCACAGCTGAACACGCACCAACACACAAAAACATCCCTTCTGACCCAGTGTCTTGCACCACCAAGACTGCACAGCACTGCAGTACACCCTAAGGGTACTAACTGCCCCCTCCACACACACACTTCAATTCTTCAAGAACCTACTTCTGCAAAAGGAGAGCGCTCTCTACTTGCTGCATGCCACAGCTCTGCCCAGAGAAGGTGGAAATCAATCTTGCTGTTATTGCCAACTTTTAACCTCACCTGAGGTAAGAGATCAGACAGCTCACAGTATTTCACTCCCTACCAACTCCCAATGGATTGGAACAGCCCTGGAAAGTTGCATGCACTTCAGTGAAGCCTGTTGTCATGAGAAGATTTCAAACTGTAGTCTAAAATAAAGCTTACCAATGAAGAATAAAATTGTACAGTGTATTGGATAACATATAATCTAACTAACAATAGACAAAGACAGGTGAACTCCAGTTACCCATTTGTTTGCTATCTGTGGCATTGTACAACTATCTCTGAAGTAATTTATATTTCAACAAATAAAAGGGAAGTTAAGACTAGGATGCTGTGATAATTTTATTACTGAATCTTTCTTGTCTTTGAAATTTGCCATCACTTTCATTTGCCTAAAATGCAAGCAATTGAAAAAATTGAAAAATTAAAAGCAACACTACTATGAAAACAGTGCCGAAAGTGAACTCTCAGTTTCCACAAGCAAAGCTCTGGACCCTACTGAATCCCTTGACACACAGCTCACTCACACTGCAACAGGCTGCCATGGGCAGTTGCACACATTCACGAACCCTACCTCTTAAAAGAAGAAAAGCTCAATTCTCCTTAGAGGTTATGAACTCATTTCAGTTACTATTATTTAGGACACTGGAAAGTGATAGCAAAAAATATTTTAAAGATTCAAAATATTTCAATCATCACTGCAATCCAGTGGGGTCTAAAATGAATTTAAATAGAAACTATATCTACCAAATTCTGTTTGTAACAGCACTTAGAGGCATCAGAAGTTACTTTTGTCAGTCTTAAATACACTGTGTTGACCACACTATCATTTGACCTTCTGTAACAATGGAGTACAGTTGTTTGACCAAAAATTTTGGCTTAATTCACAGCTTGAACTTTGATTAAAAAAATTACAAAATAGACTGTTCTGTTGGTCTCTGTTCAACTTGAGCAGATTTTCTACATTCCAGTGCTAGATGAATCCAAACTTGCCCTGCCTCCTCTGAGGTAATATACAATTTGGCAGGATCCTGTAAAAATAATTGCCTTAACAAATGTGGTTTAGGAAGGCAATATTGAAATATCAGATACAAGTGAGAAAAGCAAAATTAGACACACACAGCACTTACCAGCAGTCTAGCCAGGCCAGGAAAACAACTGTGCAGTTTATCAATTTACTCTTTGAGACATTACCCATTCCTTGCAACCCTGCATGTTTTTTAAAAAGACAGGTTAGATATTGAAAGCATTACTATCACTTCTATTTTTCTGAAACTTACTGCAAAGACAAATATTCCTCTTCCAGTTAGAACCGCAAAAAGATACATATTTAACCCAACAAGCAGAAGGAACCACACTGAAGACCATCAGCCATTCCTGGATAACCTCTGTAGCCAGTTACATTATCTGCTTATGCTCAGCACCTGACAAGACTTCTGTATTTTTTATGCCCATTTTTGTGAGCATTACTAATTTAAATTCCTCTTCACATTCTAATTCACTACACAAAATATGCATCTACACAAGGCAATCAATTATACAGCCTAGCTTCACTAAAAAATCTGCATTTTCCAAAGAAATAAATTCTGAATGATTGTTTAACTCATATATAAACTTAAGTCAGTTATACATAAATCATTCTGTAAATATAAAATGTAAACAGTTAAAATACTTCTGTGAGGAGCAGCACCATCTTACATGACTATTTAGTAACTGTTCTATATATCTCAATATATCTTTTGTTTAAAAAGTGTATTGAAACCTGGAGCTTCGGTGATGAAAACTACTGAATATTTATGATTTTAAATGAACCATTGTTAAGATTTCTGCTACACTGATCTCACGGTGAAATGAAAGAGATAAATATTAATTTATACAGCACTACTTCTCCCTCCTTTGGATGGCATATATTGCTCAATTAATGCATTAGCTACAGAAATCCTGAGGTTCTCCTACCACTTAATGGTTTTTAGCAATCAGTTACTTTTGGTGGAGAAAGAGTAGCTGAAGTTTTGCCCCTATTGCATTCATGTCATTCCCTCTTTGACCCAAAAAGCACTTGAAAAGCACTCCCTTAGCAGACAAAACTAGTAAGAACCAAAACTCCCAAGAATCATGTCTGACATGAAAGTATAGCTACAGCATATTCATCTTTCCTCATCAGCCTGAACATCCTGGCTACACTTCATTTTGTGTGTACAAAAACAGGCTACGAGCTAGAAGTAAACAGTTTATTGGCATGGCAATGTATTATTCATGAAGTATCCTCGTGTTTTATGGTGATCACAAGATTTGGCATGCTACAACTCTGCAGAAAACATCACATTGCTTTGCTAGGCTGGATATTTCTGCAGCTTTGAAGATATGCTTTGCTTTAAGTTCATAAACCCATTCAGACGACGTTACTTTGCAAAGGATTTTTTTTGTTTCTCTAAAAAAACCTCACTAATTGTTGCTTTTGCTGAAGTATTAAAGGCAAGTGGCCGAAATAAAAGAGGATTTTGTTCCCTACCCAGCACCACGGTAGTATGCCCAAAACTACAGCTCGCTGCACTGAATTCTCTCCCCCTCCACCTGGACACAGATGTATGACCAAGCATAAAACTTTGAAAGATATCATGAACAAAACATCTGGAATAAATTCTAATTTAAAAATTGAAAACCTATAAAATCTTAAATAATTCATTATATGGTAATGACCACAACATTAATATGTGCTTTGAAAAAACAAATCTTACAAATTCAGTAAAAAAAGATCAGCAGCATAATAGTAAAGCAAATATGCAGATTTTAAAACCACAATAAAAATTATCAGGTTTAATATTTTACAGTTAATTACAGCAAAAAAGTGGCTGCTTATAACACAACTTACAGTTTGAAATTACAGCACTTTATGATGAATTCCATGATTATTTTTGAAAAAACACTCAAAAATACCACCAAATTTTAAAAGTGCCCTATTAATGACTAAAAGGACCCCCCTCCCACCCCCCAAAAGACCAAGTAGTCATCTACAGCAACCCAGAGGTCCAGCTGAGGTTTCTAGACTGCTGTCTGTATCAGAGGCCAATGTTGGATCTGTTGACATTGAAGACACATCGTTGACAGATGACGATGAAGATGGATGTTGAGAGCCATTGATCATTGCTGCACCTGTGCTATGAGAAACAAAACAGCAAATCAGTTGCAGATACAGTTGCACAGTTCAGTACTTGCATTAGTCTGTCTCTTCCTATGGCCATTACTTTTCCCTCTTTTGGCAGGTTTGAAGAGGAGATGTGTCTCAATCCATTGTCACAATAAATAAAACCCCCAAGTCTTTAACGTGGGGCTTAACAAATGGTATGTCAAGAACCACGGAACTCACGTGGCACAGGCAGCTGTCAAATCACAGTCAAGGCTAATGGCTGAAAGTTAAAATATCCCAAACAGAGACAGTAATCATAAACCCAGAGCTAAGACACCCTACACAAAGGCACCTGAAGCTAGAATAGACCTACATATTTTGATAAAGAAAGAAGGGGGCCTGGCCTTTTTCCCCCTCCCCTTGAGGCTGGGGAATAGCTGGTGCCCAGCCACATCACATCCATTCATCTCAGACACCCGGGGATTTTTCAGAGTCTGGAATTCAGTGAACTCTGAGCAGAGGCAGCAACAGCAGTCCAACTTCGGCCAGGGAGCCTTATCAATGGTCAATTAATGGGCACATTTTGCTCCAAAATCCAGTGAAATGAAGTGTTAAATGTGCTCCATAATTGTCCTACCTAGAAATCCTGTTCCATGATTTAAAAGATGTAAGTGGTGGTTACATCTTATCTGAAACTGCACCAGCTACACATTACACATCTAACCAGACTATAGCAACTGAGCACCTGTACAACCAGGATGATTCTTGAGGACTGAAACGAACGAAGCATTGCACAGGGACAATAGGAGGGGGACTGAACAGATTAATAAAAGCCCTACACATTGCACTCAAATATACAGCGTCTCAATTCAAGAGGTTCGGTCATTTAAGAGCCGTATTTTTGAGTTAGGTTAGTTTGGGATGTCTTGAACAGCTTTACTCCCTCCTGACCTACAACTCAATGGAGCTTTGTATTGTGCTTTTATTGTAACCAACCTAAAGGGGCTGGTTGGCCACGTATAACCCCGTTCTTAGTTCTCTCCTCCAGGTCCATGACTTCCTTGTATATCAGCTCTGAAAATGCAGAGAAGGGAAGGCAAAAAATGAATTTGCAACCCCGAGACTGGATCAATAATACAAGTCCCATTAAAATGTATATTTATGTTTCACAGGTTTGTTACTGTTCAGAACTAGTTTTGAAATACCCTGACCACATCTGCTTCAAAAATGAAATAACTTTGCTTGGAACAAAGATGATAAGAGAATTTATACAATTCTCCTTATGTCTGCTTTTACAATTAAAACTCAGTTTCTAATAGAAAGCAACCCAGAAGTGTGGTAGTACCAGAGTTTACAGATTTGTGGCCATTACTAGCCAACACAATGAAACCGTCAAAACTGATTCATTAAAATATTTTCCCTTCTTTTTTTCCTTCTGGGAATAAAGGTTTTACAGGTCTAATATCCCTGCCTAGACTTTTCCAGTACAAAGTACTAGATTGCTCAATGCACTAAATTCTTGTTTAAATGCAACTTTTACAGCCTGCACAGCAATCTGGATTTTCTTCTTAGCACTAGAACCTCTGCAATAATACCACACCTTTTAGAAGCAGTTTCAAAATGAAGCACAAGGTGGAGTTACAAAGACATTCCCCTTATACTCACCATTTTGTACCTCATATATGACCAGGAAATACAGGTACTAAACCAGTCCTGAACACTAAAGCTCATGCTCTTGGAGGTACGAGCAATGTCATGCTACAATCCATTCCAAACCTCAACCCCAGCCACTTTCTCAGGATCCCACAGCTGATAACCACCAGCATCTCCCACACCAGCTGTAAACTCACTATCTCCCCCATTGCTATCACTCCTTATGGCTGCTTCTTACAAATCCTCTGCTTCATTTTTTAAAGAGCAGATACTGCTAAAATGCTCTTCACTTGAAGACTTCTAATGCAGACTTACATTGCTCAAGCTCCTGCATCTTTTTCAGTTGTACCAGTTTGTCCAGAAGAACTACCCTCCCTACAAATGCTGTCCTGTGGTTTGCAAAAGTGACTGAAATGAGCAGGCCTTTCATTCACTTCAAAAATTCAGCATCTTTGCAGGAAAATTTTTATTGTCCCAACAATCAAGAGGTTGTGAAGCACTGATCTGTTCCCCTGCCATTCCAAGCAGTTAAATACTATTAGGTTGCTGAGAACAACTTTAATAACAGTAATCACTGGGGCCCAGTATAATCCCAAAAGCCTTAATATACTTAAAATGCCTCTCTTACCTTTCCATTCTTCTATCGTGTGCTCCCTCTCATCTAACTGCTTATCAGGTATCTTTGGTGGAGGCTGAAAAACAAAACTAACTCGTCATAGAGCAATCAAAAGGGATACAAAACCAGTATAAATTAAAAATGAAATTAACCACTCAGAACATGAACCTGATTTTAAAATATCATATTTACATGATCCTATACTCATTCATACTTGCAGCTAGCCTATTTTCTAGATGCTACCACATTCTTTCAAGTTCTTCTGATTAACAGATTTACTTACATTACTGTAATAATTAAAATAGAAACTGAACAATCTGGTAAAAGAGCTCCTAAGTGCAGCAGTCTCCAGGACAAGCAGCTCTTTTAGCTACTTACTGTTAATTACTAAGTTTTCCATCTAGTTATTACAGATCAGCAGAATTATAATTGCTCCATTTATATCAAGCAGTTTTTTCTATTCTTAATGGCCATCACCTACCACTTTTCTTTTCAAAACAACACTTTTCTCATAAGCTGAAATTGTCCTGAAATGAATTTTTCTAGGAAAAAATTTAAATTAATCCCTTTGTTCATTAGTTTTAATAACTGAAAGCTCAAGATCTCATTTTTATTTGCTGAAACACTTATTTCTAGTTTAAGAGTACTACCAATTCCTGAAACTAATGAAAATATTTCTCTTCCCTAGAAGTAAATACCTCAGAACCTCATCAAGGGCAATCAAACCACACTGAAACAACCAAAGCTTGATAAATTAGAATCCTATAAAAAAGATTTCAGATGCATTACTACATGTTCAGGAGATTAGATGCAATTACACACTAACACAGAGGTACTTCAGCCCATTCCTGATGCTATTACTAATATACAAGTCTACTGATGTCAATAAAAATGATTATGGCTCAGTGAAGCTCTAGTGAAACGTGCGACAACCTTCTTTCAGGCAGTTGCATCGAGTATCACAACAAGATGGCTTTACACACTACCTTCCTGAGCAAAAACATAAAGCAAGAACTTACAGCTTCTGCTTCTGATGGATCATACCAAACATTGATGTATGGGTGCTGCAGGGCTTCATCCACAGAGATTCTTTTAGAAGCATCTATAACCAGCATTTTTGATAACAAATCTCTTGCTTGACTTGCTGCAAGAACAACATTTTCTATTCAGACTAGTGCCACATACAGAGCACATAAAGTATTTCAAACTTGTAAGAGGAGGCTCAGAGTAATCAAATTCCAGTTAAGTATCATGCAATCCTCAAATAAGGTGAGGTTTAGGAGAGTGGTCCATTTGATGGATAAAAAAAAAAAATCGAAGAGAATGACACAGGTGGGAAAGGGGTCAGACATGTTTCACTGTACACTTTCAGCACACAGTGGTGTGACACCCTTATGTGAAACAGCTCAGGTGGCAGTGCAGCCTTGTCTGGAAAGCAGCAGGCAAGCACCTATTGCTTGTCTCTGTCACGTGCTGGTAGTCACAGGAAATACCATGAGTCTGACTACGCTGAGTAGGTGACCTTTAGAACCAGTAAGTCACTGAAATAACTACAGGATAGCTGTAAATTATGAACATAAACACCTTATTTTCATCCCTAGAAAACAAAGATCTGCTCTGCCTACACAACTTCTATCCCAACCTCCCCATACTGTTCTCGAAATCATGCTGGCATCTGCCATTGAGAAGAATATAGATACTTACTTGTCTTTATAAAGACAGCTCCAAGAAGAGGAGCTGTTTCATGAAGATATGAAAGTGGAGGCAAGATCATGCCAGTATGTTCTCACACTCATTATATAAATATTTAAATCCTTAGCGGGATGATTTTATAGTGAACAAAACCATGTTACATTTCTGTTCAATATAGCACAGTTTAAAAACTTTTCAAATACATGACACACAGAAGACAAACCTTACCTTTAAGTTTATTATGTTCAGAGTCAGCTGGGAAAAGGACATCTGGAAAGAGTTTTTCAAAACTATATCCAGCATATTTAGGTCTGTTCTCCACGTAAGTTCGGACTGTAGGCTGTAATTTCTTCATGAATTCAGGGCATGGTGTTCCTAGCTGCTCTATAACTTTATTCCATTGATCAATATCTAAGGTTATGCAGCTAAGAAAAACACTGAGTCTAATTTTCGGCTAGAAAGTTATGTTAAAATCACAAAAAATAACCAACAGAGAAAACACAGAAAGTTACAATAAAATATCAAGTTCATCATCATGAGTTAGGCCTACCTTCTTAGAGAAAATGGTGAAACAAAGCAAGACTATGATCGCATGTTGAGGCAATGTGTATTTTACTCAAAATCATTATTACCTAGAAAAGGATATACTTCTGAGAAACAGAGTATTGGAAGACTCACGAAATGTATTTAAATACAACGAATTTAGATTAAGGCCTTGTTTGGGTTCTGGAGAACTCACTTCCTGATCCAAACACACATTCACAGCAGCCAAGCTACTGCACATCACCAAGGCCCTCAAGAGAACAACCCCTGTAGGTGCTCTGTCCTTCGTTCTCATCTCACTACCCCAGCCCAGTCCTGGGCAACCTCTCACCAAGGACGTGCAGCACTGAGCACCAGTGGGCACAGGACCAAGGCTCGGCCCGCACGGGTCAGCGACAATGTTGTCAGGGACTTGAATGGAGAAGTTAAGAGTTTCAAGGATGCGAAGGGGACATCTTAACTGAGAAGTTTATACACCACAAAGGGCAGATTCACCAGTTCATGGCAGAAGAGTTTAACATGTGTTACTGAACAAAAATGGAATTCCTAGTTGCAGATGGTTAGACACTGGGAGAGAGCTCAAATAAAATTTTATGTTCACTTATTCATGTATTCTCCCCCACATTTTCTTTTTGACTGCCATCAAAGACTGGATACCAGGCTACCTAAATCTTCAGTGGGATGTAGCAGGCCCTCTCTTATGCTCTTAAAACTTAATAACTTATCTTTTTATAAGGATTCTCAAGGTCTGCTGAGCTTTAGTACAGGCCTTGGCAAAAAAAAAGCATATTGTATGGCACTGAGTCTCACTTGAAAAGTCATGCTAGCAAACCAGATGCATAAAGCAAAGCATGGTGCAGCTTATGCAATGACAGAGCTGTGTGAAAATAAGGATGCTCTGGATCCCCTCACTGTGCCTCAAAATCCCCACCCCATCTTCAGCCCTAAATGGTAATTTATCCATTTTTAAACAGTAACCTGCAGCAAAAGCAGGAAACATTTCTGATGGCAGCTAAAAAACTGGTCTGTAAGTAACAGTAGAACAAATAAGATGTCAAAGTCCAACTATTTCTGCTAATTTTAGCAATGATCTGGAGGTTTCAGTTCTTTTTGTTTGGAGTAGACTCTTTGTCTGAAATCCTGTTCACAAGACAACCCATATAGACACCACAAACCATTCACAGAACAGAGACAGAAGTGCCAGATATTTCTGAAAGTAGGATCATTTCTGCATACAAAAAATAAACCTCCTGAGTGCAACTAATGAAGATGGTTACAAGTTTTTGTAAACCTTTTCTATAAAATACAAAGAAGAATAACTGCTAACATGCTCAGGTACTAAACAAGATTAGTAAGTTACTACATAAAAACGACCTCCAAAGTAAAAACCAATGTACATGAACAAGTAAAACACCCCCTAAACAAAAAGAAATCTGTCTTAAGTGTGACAATATTCAAAAGCAATGGACAGGCACTATATTAAACTGGAAAAAGAAAAAAGAGGGGAAAAAAGGAAAAATAAAAAAATAAGTCTGTTTGCCCAAGTGGTACATAATGAACTTGCAAACTGCAATTTGAAGAGGCAGTTAAAAACCAGTATTTTAAAAATTAGAACCACCTTCATCTGGAACTCTATTGCTGCAGTATCTTTTGACCTTTTACAACTATGTCCTAGGCCAAGGGTAAGGATACGATCTGTACCAGGAAATAAAACACCACCTTTGATCATTTCTCCCATGATGCACCCAACTGACCAAATGTCAACTGAAAACAAAATGCAATGATATTAACATAAAAGATAGTTATTAAAATAAAATAAATAAAAATATCTAGACACAGACATACACATGAAGTGACTATAAAAAGCATGTGCAATGAAAATGAGTGAAGGTGAATGTATGCTAACTACAGGACCAGCAGAGACTATGTCCTACTGCTAGGTGCAGCCCAAATATAAATGAAGTTATTGTTTGGTTTTTTTTAAAGTGTATCACAAGAAAAATCCACGTTCATTTAATAAAAAAAAAAATTGTACAGTATGCATCTTCATGACACAACATCAATAAAAAGGTTAATCACTTCCTAACTAATTCAACCTGCTGCAGCAGCACAAGGATACAGTCCCTTCCTGGAAAGAGGATTTTGTGGCAAACCATTTCGCCCATAATGCACCCCACAGACCATAAATCCACTATGTTTGTAGCACAAAAAGAAGGAAAAGCAAAGCAACAGTCATTTAAAATTAAAAGAAGCATAACATGACTGCATCCTATAAACTGCAGAGACAGCACAGGAAGAAGAGCAAGTCTTCGTATTAATCAATTAAAATACTTTAAAATACACCATGTGTAAGGATTAGCTTTTAACTGTCTCAAATACAAGGCAGAAAAACATCCTTTTGTTTAATATAGTGATACAGCAAGAGCTTGAGCAGAGAGAGAGAGACACACACACACAAGTCAAGCAGAGTAAAGCCCTTCTCCAAGGCTGGAGGCTTGCAAAGCTACCTCTGCCAAGAGACTAGATTCAAGCACCAAAGACAGCTTGATTTCTTGAAAGTAATTCCACTGTAGTTGTAGGAATAATTCTAAAAGCAACAAAGTAAACTGACCTGTAAAAATATTGCCTATTGCAACAGTTCATGCTTTTTAGAATTAATTAGATATTACATAGGAATTAAAAATTGACATCAAGTATTTCCTAAAAACCATGCATCTCTCTCTCGCTTTAAATAAAAAGCAAACAGAATCAGTAAAAGATCACTTAGAATTTTAGAGGATCAGTTAATGACAATGTTAGTATGCTCCTAGATTTTCAGTTAAAATCATTTGTTTGAAAATATTTCTCCAGTTATGCTGAAATAACACCTTATACAAAATAAAAACTCAAAAGCAGTTTTTAAAATGAAATATGCATTTTCTACATAACCTTCAAATAAATCACTCAGAAGACATACTTAAAGATGCACAAGTTTACTTTGTACACGTATGCCAATTTCTTTTGCAGTTGCTTTCAGAGGTACTGTTAATTCTGTATGCAAAAGTTTTCTTGAACTCATAATAATTAAATTTTATTATTAATACTTTTATGTCAAACATGACACTGGAATTTCACTTAAGCAGATAAGAAGGGGATTTCAGTGGGAACAATTGTATACTAAGAATCACATGTAAATGTTCTGAAGGAGCTCAACAATGTCAAGCAAACAATATTGCTTCTTACTGAAAATATTCATTCTCCTTTATTTACGAGTTCCTCTAAAATAGTATCTAAATCATGACAGGAGATCATAGTTGTGCATATTAATAGGTCAAAATTAAGGGCCTTGTTCATTTAAAAAATGATTCTCAACACTATAATAGGTGTTCTTTTTCCTTCAAAAACTCTTTTCAAATACTTAAGTACATAGTCTTTGGCTTAGAGACCCAAAGATCTGAAGCCAAGCTTTGCATTTGACTTTTTAAATAAACTTCTGAATGTTGACTTTTTGATCTGTAAACAACTTGCTGCCATCACAATTCCAAATATGCCCCAATCCACTGTAATTAGTTTGTGTCCAACATGATAAAGTTACCATTCTCCTGGTCTCCCTACAAAACCAAACTTGAGATGTTTAGATTTGCTGCTTTCATTAAATCAAATAAAACCTAATTACAAGTCTCGAACTTTTTTTATGAAGCCAAACTAATTTGTACACTGAGGAATGCTCCTGTGAATACTTCTATTAAAAAACTGAGTAAAATCTCATTGCAGGTTTGGAAAATACTTGTAAAAACCTATTGCTGTGATAAGGGGTCCATTTGATTCTTAACTACCCTGTTTGAAGTGAACTTACTGTTTTTTACAACTCTAGGAGAAAAAATACCATGTGAAATGAAGTTTAAACCCAATGCACATACTAAAAAACTTAAGAGTAGTTGTTTTAGAGGGGTTAGAGCTTTCCTTGCTTTTCAGTGCTTCCTTCCTGAGAATCAAGCACCTAAACAGTGCATAAATCTAAATATGTTAAGGTACACGTGCACAAACAGCTTTGGTGTCCTTCAGTTGGTTTCTTAATGTGATACACCAAAAAGTTCCTCAGTAACAAACCCTATATAAAATTAACTCTATAGGTTTGCTTGGGATTTTTCCTTATTTTAAAACAATTAAAAATTTTGTATGTGTGTAGAATAGTAGCAAAAGAATACTACTCCGCAGTACATATCTCAGCCATCAAACTGTATATTGCCATCCTCCCACAAGTTCAGCAGAGCACTAAAACTGCAGGGAACTGCCAAACAACCCCGCAACCATCAGTTTACCATCAGTTTCCACCGTTTACCTCTACATTAACTTAACTGTTAGTTTAAGTGCGGATTTAAGGGGCTACAATAGGCATCAGTACTAACAAGCAGGGCTCCTGGACTGCCCCTGCCTGACTGTAAGTGCATGTTTGATATCCACCTCCCTGTCATGGGAGCTCCACAAACTCCTCGACTGAGAAGAGGAAGAGCTTACGTAAAGAGCCTTTTAATGAGAACAGAGATATGGAAATGCAATTGTCCTTGAACTCAGTCCATATTTTTACTTTTACATTCTCCAGAAGTGCCATTCTCATTTCAATGACCAGGTACTTGGCTTCGGGAAGATGTGGTAGTTTTTCAAATGAAAGTAAATTCTTATTTATGTTCTGGCTGCATAACACAATTCACACTTCCTTAAGGAACAGGATTGTCACAGGATATTCTAGAACACAATCTATTTAACTCCAGTAGTGGAAAGAATGTTTCACACTTTTGCAACTCAAAATTACTTACTATTTAAGAGAAAAATTTAAACTGGGCAGGTTGAGTCAGAAAACTTGTGACTTTCATTTTATCAATTCCTTCTGTAAGGCAGCTGCATGACTCAATACTACAGCTCTCGGTACTTTTATCTAATGTCCCTTAAGTAGCCAATATAAAGTCTTGGGGGGAAAAAATAGAAAAACTCAAATTTACAGATCTATAAAACTTCAGGAATTCAAATAATTCACTTGCTCTACTCAACCCATGACCCCTAAATTACAGGAAAAACAGCTAACCATGAAGGCCATTTGTAGGAATTTATGTCCTCTCACACAAACTAATAATCCAAATAGAAATAAAAACTACAGTCTTGCAACAAAGATCTATTTTCATTCCTTTGAGCTGGCTTCTTTCATTGCTAACATTCCTACACAGCCTGAAGTCACTTGCCGTAACGGTATGCAGTTGCCAGGCAGGTTTGCAGACGATCCGAGGAATCCTGAAAGGCAGAGCAAGCTCCAGTTGTGTCAGGAAGGTGAGGAGCCACACCTCACATCCCCAGAAGACAGCTCACCTCCCGCAGCAGGGGCCTCCTGGAGGACTGGCCAACAGGGGGTTTGAAACACACACAGTGACCTCTGGGCACTGTGCTGGCCTGAGCTGGAAACAAGTGAAACAAGTGAGCTGCCTGAGCACAGGGATGGCTCACCAGTGAAACGGCAGCAGAACCAGAGCTGCCACAACAGAACTTCAGGAATGACACGTCACTTTTTTCCCTAATGGATACTAGCTGTTTCACAGAGGAGGTGCAATGTATGCATTGGTGGTGTGTTTCCCTCAAATGACAGACCGTTTCCTTATTTTCTTGTAGAAGAATCTGAGAGGCAGACTGGTCACAGAGTGAGTATAGAACGGAGGGAAGTGTGTGCAAGCAGAGGGACAAAATAAAATTTCCTTGGAACTTGTCACGGACCTCAAAGAATCTATGATGCATCGTGACAGTACTCTCCGTATTCACGTCTCAAGTATATTACTGAGTTTTTCTTCAGCAACATTAAGAAGTTAGTGCAAAAGGTTTAAAGGAGGCTGGTTTTAATAAAAAGCAATGCCTCAGTAGATAGTCTTGGCTCATTTGTACCTCAATAGGCTTTATGCTCCCTACATCCTGAAAGGCCACACTGAATACACTTATTTAAATTTAGTACACACATCTACTGATGAATTACAATTTATATGTTCACCACGAATAAAGTCAAGTGAAGGTATTTCAAAGTACATACCACATATTAAGAAAATATATTTCCAGTTCTTTCTGGATGTCACTTAATCTACTAAGAAAGTTATTTAAATTTTTAAACAAACAAGGCCTTCAATTTCTTCTCCTATTAAATGCAAACATTTTCTAATGGGTTGAGTTGAATAAACAAATCGGTGTATCCAGAATCTGCATTTTGGTCACAAGAATAATTTAGAAAATTTCTACAGCTTGAAAAAAAACATTAACATGTAAAATGTGGTGTGCCAAACAAAAAAAAAAAATAAAGCTATGCCAAAGAAAGACTATATTTGCTGACCGTTTTCTTTGTATCCCATCCCTAGGATGACCTCTGGTGCTCTGTAGTAACGAGTCACTACATAAGGCGTCATCATAAAACTAGTTCCTGCAGTTCTGGCCAGTCCAAAGTCAAGAATCTTCAAAGTGCAGTCTGACTTTACTACTATATTACTGGGCTTTAAATCCTTTAAAAAGAAACATCATATATGACTCCTAAGACAAGCACAAAGTACTCTGTGGTTCACATTTTAAAAAGATAATACTGCTAACATTAAAACCCACACATACAACTTGATTATTGCTATAACTGCAAGTTTTTTACCTCTTGCTTTAATTTATATGCATTCAGCAGATGACAGAATTAATTCCTTTATTGTGTCTGTAGATTTATATAGCAATTAAAGAAGGAAAATACAACCAGCATTACAAGATATGTTAGCAGTGTCTAAAATAAATTGAGGTTAGTAAGAAGTGTTAGCTCTGAGGAAAGGTCTAGAAACTGCTCATTGGAACAATAATTATTACTACAACGCAGAACACAAATAACATGACAACTGCTGAAATAATTTGATTCAATAATCATCTTGATACAAGAATTATTAGAATTATAATATGAATGTAAAAAGCAAAAGGCTTATTTGCTAGTTGAGGTTACATTACCTCTTTTAACCAAGCTATTTCTCTGACCAGAGTCCCATTTAGGACTTGCTTTTATACTAATTTTGGCAACCAAACCCAAAAAGGCACCATTGAAAAACTGTCAAAACTTAACACAATCATTAAATCGGAGTGGAAAATGCTGATATAGCTTCAGATCAGTTTAGTCAGAAACATGGTAACGGTACTCTCTACACTTGAACCCTACTGACAGTAGTGGCCTTACAATATTTACTTATATGAACACTGCACAGGCATACTCTGTCATCTCAGCAGGATCTTACACACGTCTGAAAGTCACAGAGCAAATATTACAAGAGTAACTTCAGAATTGCTCTGCTATCATAAAATCATTCACAGCACAGAGGCCAACTTAGATAAGACTTAGATACTTCTTGCCTACACTCTACTGAGATTAATGATAGAAAAACCAGAGATACGACAGAGGACTCCAGCATGTGAGCTGCAGGCATTTGATAATCTGAATATCAGTCACTGTTTCTTAAAGACTTAAAGGTGGCTTTCTGCAAGATTTATGTAGTTTTCGTTTATACTAGGATGGCTTTCAGCAATCTCCTTATAATGCTAAGAAAACTGCACTGCAGACAGAGAGGAAACAACCAAAAAGAGTTCCAGAACAAGAGAATTTTAATGAGTAATTAAAAGCCTTGCATACATACATATTCACACATGCACTCCCAAAGCACTTGGCACAAAGACTCTGCAGACAACTTTGGCTTAAAACATTCTCAAACACCACTAATTAATTCAAGTTCTATAAGGCCTTCCACCCATTTAATATGCCTTTTTCAGATTCTGTTATAGGCCTATTTATTATCAGCTTTATTTTTACACATTTCTATTATTTTCAGGATGTTCACTGCAGAATGGCAGGTGCATGCTCATGGTATTAACTATACTCACCTTCCCCAAAGCTGCAGGATTAACACTCAAAATATTAAAGAGATCTTTGCTTACAGAATGTTGTCCATCCTTATTTCTGAACACCATGCAGCTCTCATGAAGCTTAGGATCAAAATGATGAAGGCCAGACTTGACTTACACTGTATTCAAATTAATGCAGAACCCACATCTCTTATGTTTTAAATAAACAGAAACTCAAAAGCTCCTTTGAGAGTGATCAAGTTAATCAGGCTGTATAAATATAGCCAAAACCTATAGCAGAAGATCTCTCACCGAACCTTGAAAATGTAAAAAGTGCTTAAAAAACCAGATTCTTCATGGCTGTCTCCCCATTAGCCAGACAGGGAGAGAGGGACATCTCTGGAGGGCAATTCATGGCTTCTATGGGCTTTTGCTTTTCAAACAAAAGATTTGCGAAGGGCTTCCGTAATTAGGCCCCTTTGTTAAGTACTCAAGATCAGGCAGAATTCAATGTTTCAGAGCCTCCATGCAAAACTAATGAGACACTCTGTGTCCCTCAGCAAGTCAGCGAGGCACAACTCTGCAATGCTGATCATTCATCCTCAGATTATGAAATACACATGACGGTGTACTCCTACACTGGCTGGAAACTGCACCTCTGCAAAATGTTTGGAACACAGTAATGTTTGTTTGCCAGCATCTGTTAAAGTCAGTGTAAAGCTATCGTCAAATCTTGACCCACTGATGTGGCAACTAAGTTTGCCCCCTGTAACTTCTAAGTGAAGTTGACTGAAACTCATTGATCTCTGCTTTGTTCCATACCTCTAGCTTGCTATGAAAAAACCCACTTATTTCTACGGCAAGTAATACCCAGTGCTACGAGGCACACATACAGACTGTTGTGATTTCAGTCATTCAACAAGCTCTGAAAAACTTACTGAAATGCTGTGATTACTGCAGCTGTGCTAGAAGCTAAAGAACCCAGTGCAAAACCATGTGAAACTACCAACACCAAAAAGTGCTTCAAGTTTTAGAGAACACTCAAGTAGCACACTAGATTCACAGCCAGAATGCTCTTTGGGCAGCCACAGTAGTGCATGCTGTATTTAAGGAGTTTCAATAAAGCAATTAGCTGTGGACGTTATGGATGGGAGCTGAGCCCCACGGTCCATGTGACATCTGTCCCTCTGCACACATACCCTCCTTGTCTCCCAAGGTTTTGTTCAACTCATTGCACAGAGAAACAGAATTTTGATACTTTACACCATGAAGTATTAAGGCACAATGCACACAGCAGGTAATGCTGTGCCTGAACATACTTAATGTTCTAACAAAGTCTACGAAGAAGCTGTCAGTTGAAAATCTACCAGGAAGACATGCAAGTGAAATGTCCTTCAAAAGCATTCATGCATACATACGGTAATATTTACATAGCATTTGTATCTATAGTCTCTTTGGGATAGTTTATCCCTCCCTGATATGAATTTCAAAGATTTAACCCATACTTACAGAGGCAGGAATTCTATCCTCAAGCCTGTCTTTACTCTTGCCTAACTACTTCTTTTCTATAAATGTACAAATGTTTAACTTTATTGATTACTTCTATGGGATCCATGCCCACTTCAGAGGAGTACAAACTACCCTGAGGCAAACACAGTTTTGGAAGCTCCCTTATGCTTGCACTAGGATCCACAGAGAGACATTCTTTCCTTACCTACTCTAGCACGTCCATACAATATGCCAGTTTCTGAAACTAAAAAAGGCCTAGGAAAATCCACAGCATTAAACTTGCATACTTAAGCATTGAAGAGACCAGGAAATGTGAAACTGCATACAAAACCATTATATCAAACCCACAGGCACATGCATTAGGACACCAAGGGCTATACAATCTCAGTTATATTCAATATAATACCACAGCAGTAAGTGAAACAACCTAGTTTTGCTTAGCATTCCCAGAATAAGGCAAGCCAAAATGACCTGTCTCAAATGCCCACATGTAGACCAAGAAGCCCTGGGTACAATGCCTGGTTGCAGGAAATGCTTCTCCCCACTTTTCTTTGCCCATCTCTTCCAACACAGCAGCTCAGGGAAATTGCATGCATGAAGAAAGGTTTCACCTTCATGCCCTGAGCTTGTCACTGGAATGAAGCAGCTGGTACTAGCAGCAGTACTAGAACTAGCTGAGCAAAAGGAAGCAGCATTTGGCAACTCAAATGGTATTTTCTATTCAAACAACTGTCCCTGTGCCCTTGGGGGAAAAACAGCACACAGAAGAGGAGTGTCAGACTGCCAGATCCAGCTTGCAGGCCATTTAACGCCCCAGTCACAATGTGGTGGATCTGGTGACCCTGACAAGCACCCTAACATCGCAATTCCTGCGGTAGTACACAGAATTGCTATTCATGATTTGCTTTGACGTGTACATCATCCGTGAGGAAGACTATGTAGCAATGACTGAAACTATCCCACATGACTAAGTTTAATTAAATCTCCTGTATCATATCAGAAATGAAAACTTCTCAAACTCTTAAAAAAAGTTACATTGAAAAATTCAGTACTGTAAAAATACCAGCTTATCATTTCCCAACCTGACAAGATTATATTTGAAAAGTTACAGCTACACAATCTCAAGCAATCTTTAATCTACATACCACTATACATGAGATGTTCAACTTGAACAGGCAATCTTAAATTCAAAATCTTTTGAATGGATTGAAACACACCATTTAAAAAGCAGTAGTCAGTTTTGCCTGTGGGCCATATGAGTGAATGATTTGTGACACGCACATGTAATGCAAGTTCCACTTACAAGACTTTATCATCATCTGCTTAACTGGAAATATCATAATTATTCACTGCTCTGATAGTAAAAGAGTAGAAATAAAATGGGCAGTTCTTTCAAAAGATGGGATTTCAGGTTTGGTTACCAAAACAAAGGCAAAATCACTTCCAGATATCCTTTCCTGCTATGACTACTAAAGTAGAACATCATATAAAATTAGAGGAGGTAATGTAACTCACTGCAAAAATCTTCTCTTTGGTGTGTGCAGATTGTTATCAAATCATTCAAACACGCAAAAGGTTCATTCCAGAATCACCCTGGAAAAAGGTGTGATGATCTCCTTTCAGCTTTCTCTACCTGCCTATGGGACAAGCTATGAATCACCCTTCATGTTCCTATTTCTGACTTTTTTTATCTTTTAAATACTCAAGGCAAAACCAGGTGCATTGCCAATTATACACCTTTTAGTTCACTTACCCTGTGAATAATTCCAGCTGAATGAAGATGTTTGATACCACACAGCATTTGATAAAGAAGATAGGACATTCGTTCATGGTCTAGCTCCATCTGAATCACTTGGCAGAGATTTGCATCCATGAGCTCCATCACTATATAGCTTATAAAGAAAAAAAAGAATAATAATCAGATAATACTGCTATTTTATTGTAGTCTTTCTCTTGCTCATCTTTTGGTATGAATATTTTAAAAATAAATTCTCAGCTTTAACTCAAATCTGACTTACACATCTTGAAATTCTTCCAGGGATTTTTGTGGTGTGAACACATTCAGTAGGCCGATTATCTGTAGGGAGGGGGAGAGGAAGTGTAATTGTACCACAGCAAAAGCAAAGTTGTAGAGCCAACATTTCAAAACTGGTAACTGTCATTCTAATACAAACCTCCTGGTACACACTGAAGCTCAAGATGCTCAGTGGCTCAACCAGGCCAAACATGCTGTAACTAATGATTTTAGAAGGAGTATTTTTCCTCCACAAATCACAGAATCTAAGGACACTCTGTGTGTGTTTACAAGGTGAGACTCAAATCTTAAAACGAAGGAGGTTAGTCAGTCTTCCCCTCCCTCCTACTTTCAGATTGAAGAGACCTGGTAAGATTTTTATTGCATTTGAGGAATAATAAAATGTGGGATTAAGGAAGAAGATAAGGAAGATTGCACACATCTGACTCTGAAGGAAGAAAATGGCCAACACCAGACTTCTGCAGTTCAACTCCAGTACATTTATCACTTATTCTCTTCCCATTTCTGTCATCTGGTCTACTAGATCAGCTTCATAAAAACCAGAGAGATACTGTTGTCACAACACAAGATTCTAAACTCATTCATGCACCAGGAAAAAAAGGTACAGCCTTTTTCTTTTTTCTCCTGTGTGTCTAGCAGCAGGATGCACTTACCAGTCATGGTACTCTTATTTGACAGCTGCCTGTAAAATGCAGCAATGTAACACTGACTCCCTTCCCGAGTTCGAAGGGGGTATTTAAAGATTGGGCAGGTATTAAAACTAGTCAATAACAGCTCTTCTGAAATATCCTTCTGTACTTATCAGGGAGATACAACCATACAGCGGAAATCTCCTCTGAAGTCACCTTCAAGACGTTACAAAGAATAACCTTCCAGTCAATTCTCTACCATCGGAAGCAGGACACTGCACTCACATTTTTGTGATTAACGCACTTCATAAGAACAAGCTCTCTGTAGGCTCTTTTAGCGTGGGTTTGGTTCTGAAACGGTCGGCTTAACTTCTTGATTGCAACATTTCGTTCAAGGATGGCATCATAAGCTGCACTGCAATTAAAAATAACATTATTACATCTCTAGAGTCAAGGTCCTTTAAGCTGGCGCAGTTGCAACCTTCTTCAGATAATTTGTATCATTTCTTTTCCAGTGTTATCCAGCTTTAGGGAAAGTAAGATAGCAAAGTGCTCTTGTATGCTGAGTGATTCAAATTTTAAAAATATTCCCCAGTTTCAGAGCATTAACACATGACAATCTCCACAAAATAATACATGATTTCTGCTTCCAAAGACAGTGAATTCTTGCCACTCCTTGGAACTCAAGTACAGACCATCTAAAAAAGATCCAAAACACTTCAAATACAAAAAGCACATCAATTTTACATAAAATCTTCACACTAAAAGGAAGGGAGAAGACATGAAAAGTAGGTTATATAAAGGTCCCATGCTTTCACTTATGCAGTTGCTTAATATCCTGATGAAAATTACAGTATCAAAGTCAAGACAAAAAAATGTTAAGAAAGCTGTAACCTCTAGATGTCACTGGCTTTAAAACTTGGCTAAAAAAAAAAATCTGGTTTGCAGGCTAATGCCAAGATTGTCATATGATTCAGTGACACAGGGTGTTTAACTGGTGAAGACTGTTACTGGGGACAACTCCCTTACATATCACATTTCCATGACAGGAAGGCACGGCTTGTTTTTCCTGTAAGAGCTAAAACAACAGCTGACTACCATGCAGACTCAGGAAATATTTATCAGTTACTAAAAAAGTCTCAGCAGGGAAAATATTATTTTCTTGTCTCTTATCAAGAATGGTACTCAAATCTAATGAAGAATATCTGCCAGTAAACAGCATCTATTAAATCCAACTCATTATTTTGAAAAGAGGATCGTCTATGTACTGAGTAGGCTTGAATGATTTTTAATTTTTTATCGTCACAACCTCTAGACACTATTGAAGGAAAAAAATGGGAACAACACGTACTGTTAACTTTCTTTGGTTTATATTTTCCACTATATCTGGAATTCCCCCACCTGCTCCCAAGATAAGGATTATTTTAGGAAAGACTGCCAACATGGGACTCCTGTACCAGTACTTAAACTTCTGCATTCCCAGTACATAACAGCAGCCTTAAAGTCTGTTTCAGTACTAGGCCATCTACTTAATATTCCTCTAAATCAAGTTGGATCAGTTTAAACAAAAATAAAAAGAAGAAAAGAAAACAAGTACAAAGCACCACCACCACCAAAAAACCCAGCCCAACTCACAATAATTGCACTGTATGGAGATACATGGGGCAAGATTTAACCACAGTCCTCCTCAGGGTAAGCACAGAGATTTACCTAAAAAAGTTTCAATTACCACTAGTAGCAATTACAGAATGGCACCAGAGTAATTATTTGGTCAGTTTTTGGATTTTAGCTCTGGGAAGGGCAGTAAATTTGGAAAACAGGCAGTACTAACATATGGCTGGTCATCAGAAGGACAGTAATAACATCTAAGATTTTTATTGGCATTTCTACAGCAAATTAAAAAAATAGCCAAGCAACTGTCTATATCCTCAGTATATTAACACACATGCAAATAAAATTCAGATCTATTCTTCTGTTGCTGCTACTTAGAGACCAGTCATCTTAATGCTAGAAGTTACCACTTCAAAAACAACTCTTTCTAGAGTTCTTTCTTCAAGTTATTTGCACTAAGCACACTGTTTTATTAGCCCTGTGAAAACATGAACATGAATTAAAAATGCACCCATACCACATATTCTCTTAAAAATGATCAAGACAAGATCAGTAATAAAGAGGTTACAGGCAAAAGCATTTGATATTATTCTTTCCCCTATCCTTCTCTTCCTTGATGTTTTTGTATTTTTATGTATCTGGTTAACATCTCAAGAATTACAATAAATCGAAAAATCTGCAAGTTCCTGTGCTATCTACATCCTTCACTTAAACATGAAAAAAAACTTGCAAGAAGGTTAAGCCAACATTTCTCTTTGAGGCAATGCCACTGCACAGGAAACAGTGCCTACAAGCAGCTTGACAACAACTTAAATCAACTGGACATTTTTCAGTCCACACAGCAGAGCTCTTATGCAAAGAATGATATTGTCAAATCACACTTTCCTAAACTGCATCAGGAATTTACATACTACAAAGACAGCATCCCAAATGCTCACTAACGGGTATCAGGGACTACTTAGATTATGACACTAGGTGAAACAGACTCCTAACAAACCACTTGATGAAATGCAAACATTTACAAGCACCAAATATTACAGAGTATTTCTGGCTTTTGTTTCATTGCAAGCAGTGTGGCTTAGGATTAGGATTAGTTTCTTTATCCACTTTCTTTTTTTCCCATTAATTTACAGGACTCAGCACAGCTGGCTGAACTCACACAGAAGGGCATCAGTTCAGGAGCTGGAAAGGACACAGGTCAAAAAGCAATAGCAACAGACATTGCTGAGGAAAAGTGGCCAACAGTTACCATTGCTGTTTGGCCTGGAAAAGGTAGTTCTCCATAACAGACAACACTCCAAAAATTCAAAAAATTATGTTAAGGAAACGTAAAGGTACATTTAAACTTTAAAGAAACCTTACCATACTATCCCTTGTGCTCCTGATCCTATTGGTTTCAAGTTCTGATACCGTTTCAATACAGTGAAAGTCGAGTCTCCGATTTCAACACTGTAGAAATTGTTGTCACGCTTGCTCCTGCTCATGACGGCAACGTAATTAAGTTCACTTCATCCAAATTTTGCCTCTTGCCTATGAAGAAATAAAATTGGAAAAAGTAAGATTTTACAACTGTATGTAATCCTAAGGTAATGCTCTAGAAGTGCAAAACCAGAAAACCAGAAGCAAATGGATTGTAGCAAAAATCTTAGGTGGGAATGACAGACAGAAGATCAAAAGGCAGAAAGCTACACATCTTCCAGAGAGCTCCAAGAGTCTCACCATCCCTTCATACACACACGTGCAACAAGAGAGCAGGGCTTGGGCCAGACACGCTCCAGAGGCCCCATCCAACCTGAACTGTTGCATGACTCCATAAATAAGAGTGACGTAACATGCACAAGTCTTCCAGACACTTCAATCATCAAAATACTCTTACTTACAACTGCCAGGAACACCTGCCACTAATATGGAAACACATAGAATCATTTCAGGCCAGAAAAGGATAGCTGGCTTTGTCAGAGATCTTGCATACTAGCTCCTATGAGGAAGAGTAATACTCACAGAAAGCGAGAACAAAAGTAAGAAAAAAGGATGTATATTCCAAAGACCTCTCGTATTAGAGAAAGAAATGCAACACCTCAATGCAGATGTCCACAGGAGAGAAAAATAAAACTGCATTGTGGCTTTTACAATATTATTTCTCATTTCTTTGATTTTAACTGTGCACTTTTAACTTTGTCTTTACACAGGTTTTGAGTGCAGCTATAAGAGATGCCTAGTAGTGCAAATATTTGACTAGAAGAAATGTCTTTGTTTCTTCAAGAGTGACAGCATGTTGTCTTCCTTTGTTATTAGCTTAAGGAACACTTTTCCATATTATTCAGTACTCCCAAACAGATTCTTGCCTTCCATATGCCACAACACTATACATTAGTTAAATTTTAAACAAGCTTTGAAAACATAGTGCAAACATGGCCTCCAAAAATAATTACAAATGTTGTACAAATAGAATTCTTTTAAGAATCTATAAACTTAAATTCTACTTTCAACTAGCTAACTTTACATTTCAGCACCAGAGTTACAACCAAATCACTCTGAAGTACTTTAAAGGAGACATTTTTAACTATATGGTATATTACTAATTAAAAATACACTACCTTAACTGGCATTTAGCTCAAAAGGAATGTCAATTTAAAGACACTTTTCCAAAATATTGTCAAAAAAAACAAGCCTCAGTCACAAAGAGTTAACAAAATACCAAAGCAGTTTCTCTCAGTATATTCGCAGCCTTGTGAAAGTCTTCCTTCCCAAGGTTACAGGGGAGGCATAATTGGACAACAGTAACTGTTCCTTAACACAAGAAAAGGTGTATCCAGACCGCACTGCTAGGGTGGATGCCAGCTTCGTGGGGGAGCCAAAGAGCCCATTTTCATAGCAAGGTATGACACCAACCCCAGCTCTTTCTTCCCTATTCATTTTATCACCACATCTTCAGACTCTGTCACTTTCTCAACACTGTTCACAGATGGGCTTGCACATAATTTTGAAATTAAAACGCCCAACAAACACATAATGACCAATAATCCCTGAACTAGGAAAGAGAAAATTTGTTGCAGACAGTATGAAATTAGCCAAACAAAGTTTTGAAAATCAGAAAACAAAAAATGAAGACACTAATTCATGTAATCTTACATTTGTTCATCGTCAGCTGAGACAAAAAACAGTATCCTGAGTTTATCTGCTAAACCTATATTAAGATCTAGTGACACTGAACGATGCAGGATTAGTTGCAACAGCTTACTACACAGAGCTCTGTTGTTTGGTATCAGCACCAAGATTATGAAAGTTTAATATTTCACTTCGGATAATTCCTCAGAAACAAATGCAGGAAGGACTGCTCCTCTCTCTCCAAGGTTTCCAGATAGATGACTGTTGACACTTTTCCATTCAAAAGTATTTTGAATAGCCAAAGCCAAGTGTTTAATTGAATTCTCTTTCAATTTGGTAAACTTCATAGAATCAAAAAGTGAAACAAAGGAAGTATAGCTTAAGAAAAGGATCTTAAGAGATAGTATGCTCTAAGAAAAAAATTCCTTTATATTAATAGATTTTACATATATACCATATATAATATTATAACCAAGCAAATTTTATTGCCTCGAAGCTTAGTAATTTGCTACACATTCAAAAATGTAAAACATGCTTGTAAATATGTACAAGGAAACTTGTATTTATGAACCATTTTATAATTCATAATATAATTTTAGTATATAGCAGCACATAAAAAATCCTTATTTATTTTTACTATGGTGAAAAACAGAATTCTGTGTGTAATCTTTCTGTAATAAACCTTTAACTCCCTTCTGAGTATATAAGCTTTGCAGTCACCTAGGTACTGCCTATAACCAATTCATGCCTTTGCTACAAAGATATTAAAAAAAACCCCAATGCATTTGTACACAAAGTCTAAGCTTCATAATTGAAAGGCCTATGCTCTGGACTATTACAGTACCTATGGTGATACCTAAAAAAAAAAAAAAAAAAAAAAAAAATCAAGTTTGTAACAAGGTTTGGTATCTAAATTAAGTCTTTCACTTCACAGTCAGGACTCTCAGAACTTAAAATTTAAAAAATGAACAAACCCAAAACCAAACAACACAATTAGTAAAGAATAAAGGAATAAAATGGAAGAAAAAAATAATATACTATAAAAGCACTATCAGATTATGGCTTAAAAGGCTTTCTCTGTCACTGGACTTTTAAAAATGTTAAAAAACACACACTGTATCTTAATACTGAAGAGCCTACAATCCATGTATCTTTGAAACACCTCAGTTTTCTAGTTGCTGATGTATCTATCAAACTCTTTACACAATAACTTACTAGAAAGTGTCAGAGAGTGATTCTCCTTTTAGTCACAATACCTATTAACCCTTCCTTATAACTGATGTTCTTTAAGTAGCTGTGGGTATTCCGTAAGAGCCCTGATCCACCAGGACCATGCCTCAGACACTCCCTCTCCCCCCTGTCCCTGGTACCATGACCCATCACCATCCTTGCAGGACTGTAAAGATTGAAGGTTTTTCACACCACTATCTGGCAGTATTTCCAAGTCCTAGAAGATGAGTAAAGAGCACAATTCGAAAGATGAGTTTTGCAGTGCAAGGATTGCTTTTGCAGGAACTATTTAGAGGAGGAAGCAAGTAAAAACAAACAGCCCTGCTCTTGCATACAGCAAACCCAAACATCTGCGTTACTTCAGGGAAGGGACTGCTCTCTTATTTAAACAAAAAGAAAAAGTCAGAGTGTAATACACAAGTAAAAACATCTCAAACACAGAAGAAGAACAAATACTTGATAAAACTGGAAAGTTATTTTATTTCAATATGCATTTGCATGCAACAGCTCTGGAGCACCACTTGAAGTCTAAAAACTCTTCAAGTTAAATATATGCTAAAGCACATGCAAACAAACTTAGAGTAGTTGGTCTCTTTCCCATAATCCATGTGTTTTTTTCCCATAAGTTTCACATGAAATGTCATAACGGCTAAAGCAGAGAAAGAATTTAAAGCATACCAGACCAACAGATAGGATGGAAAAATGGTATCAGTTAAGCAGTGACAACAAGACAGAAGAGCTAATAAATGAGGAAGGAGGGAGAGGTATCCCAAAGTGAGGAAGGAGGAATATCTCCACTTGCTGCTACATTATCATTCCTTTTTCTGCAGCCCCACGTGCTGGTCATCAAAAATTATCAGTCTGTACTGCGACAGCAAGAGGTACAGTCTCTCTCTTCATTTTAAATGAATGCTCTCCTAGCATAAAGCAGATTTACTCAGCTTCAGAAGAAATTGAGTCAGTTCTCAGAAAAGCCATTCCTTGCACATTTTACGTGGTGAATGTGGGATGTAAATAAGCCACTCGGATGAAAGGCACTCAGATGAGCACAGAGGTCTTAGAAACTATGTATGCTTTCCCCCTGCCCCCAACCCTCTGGCCTTTCATCTGGCCATTACAGCTTCCTCAGAATGAACCAGCCCTGACATGCACCTCCTCTGCACCTCTCATCTCAATGTCTCATAATTTCTACACAGTTTTGTCTATCAACAGTAGACAGCATCAGCCTCTCCAGCTTTTATAACCAAGCTTCCTTCCACTCAGTGCTTTGCTCTCACTCAGCTCAGAACCCATTGTGCTCCCCATCTCTTCATCTCACACAAAAGCATCCTCAGAAATGGCTGGTATCGCCCAGCTCTGTAAACACAGCTCACAGAAGAAAGCCAAAGACTTAATTTTCTCCTATCTGTTAACTGACTGGTGACTAGTCTTATGAAGTCTAGCTTCAAAGATCCGCAACAGCAAAAATCCTATCTTTAAATATTAAAGCAAGTCTAAATTCAGAAATTGTCAGACTTTTAAGATTCTTACACAATGTATGCCTCCCATGTCTTTCATTAAAACACGATTAAGCTATATCAGATAAATTCGCCTGTCTGAAATTTGACATTCTGTTCCATTTTCTAGCAATTTTGCAGAAACACATATGGAAAGAGAGGGAGGATGCAGACTCCAGATTTCTATTATTAATGAGAAAACTAATAATACATTTGTCCCATTAACTGTCAACTTGCTGGAATGCTGTCAACAGTCAGCAGGAGAAGAATCCCACAGAAAACAAAATGTAGGAATTGAAAGTAACACTGTAGAGTGACATTCCCTAGAACATCTGCAAGGCCATGCGTAAGTTTTATTCTGAATTCACTAACAGCAACTACAACTCAACAGCTCTTCAGGAGACTTCAGACAGTCAATGATTTCCACTCCTCAGTTCTATACAGCCTGATACAGCTGCAAAAACAGAAACATGGATGCACTGAACATGTAGCTCCATGAAAATACAAGTAGCATATGTCTATGAAAGTATCATGGCTAACCTTAAAAAGTACAAACATTTATAAAAATGTTTCGTTGACACTACCTCCTCCACAAATGAATAATACTAACAACAAAGTTTGACGAAAATTCTTCACCCAACTTTAAAATAAGCACATTTAAAACTGTAAAGAAACCATGTATAGCATTGTTCACACCCAAATATGCAAACATTTGCCATTTACTTCTGCTTAAAGAAAGGCATGTACCTTCAGCATGTCTCAACAAGACTGTTCTTTATAAACTTGCTGACCTCAAGAGATCTGGAAGAAGGCATAATTCTGTATTTCAATACTAAATTTTGTCTCTAATACAGAAAGCATTCAATTTATTAACCAAGATATAGGACACTGTATGGACAATATATGTTAAAATGCTTTTTCCAGTACAGTCTAAAAGTCTTGGAGAAACAGATGATTTGGGGGATGGAAAGGGAGGAGCAAGTCCTTTGCTCATACAGCTTTCAAATTAAAAGCCCTTCTGCAGGTACATTAAAAACTTTAGAAATGGCCAGAACTTAGACATAGATTAAAAAAAATAACCAAACCAAAACCCTGCAGTACAAAATTATACAAACAATAGGAATATATCTCATAAACTTATCTTTGCGGAGTGTAAAAACTGATTTCTTCAGAAAGCAGAGAGAGAGAGCTTGATGCTCATTCCAGAGCCTGTTTTATTTAATGCTTTTTACACATATGATACCACTGGTCAGTGCTCTAAATGGGCCTTCAGAGTAGCAGAGCTTCAACTGTGAGGAGCGCAGTCCAAAGTGCACACGAAGGTAACGTGTTTGGAGCAGAGCTGGCACCAGCGTGGCTCAGTCGAGGTTCGTGGCCGTGTGGAGCTCACGGGACACGCGGTTACCACACCTGTCCTCCCTGTGTCATCCTGGCTGCATTTAGGCAAGCTCACATTTTGCTTTTAAAAATCAATGCAGGCTTGTCTGCACCAGGACTCCAAGAAGTTTAGCTGAAACAGCAGGAATTAAAAAAACTTGCTCAGCTCATGGGCCCCAAGTGTTGTACACCTGAGTTAACCACAGCAAGTTTATGTATCCACAATTAAAATTTAATTAGAAAACCATGTACTTTGCCCTAGACATCTAGTATTTACCTTCTGCACAGCACAGCCACCAAACAATATTTTCTTGGCTATGAACCTGCTAGCCTTCACATCAAACAGATACCAAGATTATGCTTTTGAAATCAGAAATTGCTTTAAAAACAGCACAGAATTATGCACAAGGTTACTTTGCTTAGGCAGTGACCTGAATGCATGCATTCCAGGCATAGAGAGGAACAGAAATGGAACAGATTTTGTGAAAGAAAGGATCACTCAGTTTAAATAAGAGCACAAAATATTTTACAACCTCTTCTGTGCTCTCCCCTCACTAGAGATAGTAACAATGAACGGGGAAGCTTCAAAGGTTACATTAAAAACTGACAAAAAGCATACACCTGAGAGACATCTCTCCTTTTCAGGCAAAAAAATGGAACCCAAGAGATAATTTTCCCACCAGGAAACAGAAGAGGCCAGCACACTGTCAACTTAAAGGGTGGAGAAATATTTGCTCTGCACAGCTCAGTCTCTAAGACTGCTCTTGACTGCTGGTTTATACCTTCACTAGACAGCATGATGTGAAAATCCAAGATTCATCCCATGCTATAGTGCAGAATCCCTTACTCTAAATATCCTTTTATGTAAGAAATTATATGTACTCAGGTTATTTCTGCTGCAGTGAAGAAGTACAGTTGGGAAGGTATTTTTATATCCCAGTACCTTGAAATGCAATAAAATATAGGAAATGAGAAAAACCATAGGTGGGAACAACCATCAATAACTACAAGTTTTGCATGAAATCAGACTTGGTGTTCATGTTCGTGATTTCTACAGCAATCTTTCCCTAAGAGCAAGCATTAGGTGGGCTTAGCCTTGGAAGAAACTTTGGATGCTAAGCCAGCAAACAGTCTTTGGGGCAAGACATGTCTTAGGTACAACACAAACACCAGCTAACAGCAATCTGCCTACTTTTGCTGGGCAAAACTGTTTTACACTGAAAGACTACTACAGTAGCTTCTCAGAAGTAGGACTAACAGAAGATGAAGATCGTGACAGTCAAAGAGATGCAGAAATGAAAGAAGGCAATTTTAAAATAAAACAATTACATATATTAACATATTAAATAGTAATATAATCAACACAACAAAAGTTACATATCAATGATGATTCAATAATTCAATTTAGAAGGCATCTAAGACTATGAAAATTAATATTCTGTAGGAATCTGTGGCTGACCTAGAAAGAGCCAACAGTTCTCCAAGTACGTTAGTTTGCTACTGAATTCAAAACAAATGCACAGTGTATACAAAGCTCTTGCATTAATGACTTTTATTTAATTTCTTTGTGAAAATACAGTTCACACATAGCTGATTTGTATGCATCATGTGTTTGTGAATGCTTGTCTAATTTTCACCTGTCATGGTTAAAGGTTTCTGGACATCTGTTAAATGGATAGTGCAAACACAGCCAAGTTTTCACAAATGCTTCAAAGGCTCCAGTTTAGGAAACAAAAGGATTCCATTTCTTAAAGGTAACTTCATAGTTCATTCAGTTAGTCTCACAAATAATCATGGCTTTAATGTTTTGTTTTTCCATGCTGTCCTTGAAACTGAATGTTGTATTTCACAATACTTCCAGCTCTGTTAAATGCTAATGCAAATAAGGAATTTGGAAAAAGGAGTTAAGATTAGCTGGGTGAAAACTGCAGCAAGATATTACTAAACCATTATAAAAGCCAAAGATGTCTAAAAAACCTGAAGCTTATTCTAAAATGGAATATTCTCACTGTTGACTATAGGATCTGCACGGCTTTCAAAGTACGCTTTCACAGATCAGACGGTTTTAAGCTGAACACCTTCCACACGGTTGCTTGAACTACTACTAATGTTGACATGTGTTTAATCAGGACTCCAGCTGACGTGTAATGGCCACAGAAGTGCCTCTCCCCTCAGCTAATGCATGCCTACATCGCAGCAGACCTCTGCCCAGCTAACACCACTCCCAGGACGAGTGGCATAGCAAAATTTGCCAGGCTACAGCTCTGATCTCAGGATCTATTTTCTGCTTGCAACTATTAAACAAACCCACAAAGATACTGGTGTGACTCTTATACGGCTCATATCTGAAGCTCAGCGCAGGTACATTTCTTAAAATAAATTTTAACACATCTTTTGCCCACCAAAAAGTCAAACCTCACTAGTTATAGATTCAGTAAAGCAAAGACGAACACTAGATCTCAGTGTTCATCTAGAAGTACTGAGGCAGGGGAAACCTGCATGAATGGAACAAGGGCACATTTAGATTTCTATGTTATGACTTGACTACTGCTTTAAAGTTCAAATAGAAAAGGGTAAGTCACTTCAGTTTGCTTGAAGACAAGAGATTTAAGACATATTTAATTTTTTTAAACTTTAGGACTGTTATGTTTTCTTTCTTAATAATAATTTTTATACAGAAAACTCAAAACCAATTACTTGATTTCCCAGAACCTGTTGAGTATTTAACAATAAACAGATGGCTTTCTCCACTAAAGATGATAATTTCAGAAAAAAATGACAGGTTTGGTATAGAAAAATAAATTTGGCTATAAAGCAAAGTAACTTTTGAGTACACAATAGTAAATGAAACTTCAGAAAATGTAATATGGGCTGTTTGAATCAGGAATTACTTCACTGGTTCAGCAAACATCATTGCCAGATTGATAAATCTCTTGGAAAGACTTAGAGTCCTCTCTGTTCAACTCTGTCCTCAGCACAGTTTACAGGAAACAACTACATAGAGTCCTAAATTAATAAACAATGAACAAAATCCATCAATACTAATGCAACCTCTGCAGTGATTTAATGTTGCAGTTTACAGGTTCATACAGTGACTAACATGCTCCAGCTGGAACACATGATGACTTCTAGTCATCCAGGAAACTATATATAGTTTTCTTCATATATATCTGCCATCTCATCTTATTAAGACAGTTACTTATTAAGACAGAAGGAGTCTACTAAGAAGAGCAGGATATCCAGGGAAATAAACCACCCCCTTCACCTCTCCAGCAGTCTTTCCTTGGCCAGTATTCATCTCATTACAGTTTCCATAAAGGATCATCTATTTGAAGGTAATTGCAATAAACTGAAGTTAATTACGCATTCCAAAAATCACCTGGAGCCCCATCAATAGCAAGGAGGTGCCCACCACTTGAACAGCACAGGTTCACACAGGAGCACTGGCACTCCATATTGAACTCCAATTCAAGACTGCTGAGTGATGCCTCTCCCATCCATGGAAAAGTAAAATAAATTCTCAAAATTAAAATGAACATTGACTTTAAGTCTAAAACAATCCCTATATAGGATGGTGGGGAGCAGAAGAGACTCTAAGCAAAAGAGGAAGCACTTTTTCCCTTTGATGAGGAAGATCAACAAGCTACATTCCTTGGAAAATGTTTATATAAAAATGGTTTCATAAGCTGCTTGTAAAATATCCCAAAGTCAACCTCTTGTTCTAAGTTCTTAACCTGACAATAAGTCTATACTTCTTTCTTCATCAATTGTCAATAGAAGTTCCTTTAAAAAAAACATCTAAAATTCCACTATATTTGACACTTCATGTTGCTGACAGAAGAGCATTCCAACAACCCACCAGCATTTCTTGAAAAAGGCACTCACAAAGTAAGTCTGACAACCTGATTTTAATCTTCACAACTGATGTCTTTCCCCAAATACCAGTTCTGTTTGAACAGACAATCCTATTACCTTACTGAGAAGGAGATTCCTTACAGCCATCATCTCCAGACATAAGTATATAAAAAGCATAAAGGGCCTTAAGAGTCACCAGGTACCTAAGAGTATTCACCCTGATTAGTAGTGACTGAAGAGTTTTTCCAGATCCTGAATTAAAGAAATAAACTTACCAAGGATAGCATGAAGACAAAAATAACAACAAAACAGAATTTGAATTAGTAGAGGAATACCTGGGTGTTTTTTAACCCTATCTGTAAAATGCACAGTGAGGATGATGCAGGAGACCTGAGTTCAAGTGCACTGAGGACGAACTAATGTCCTAGTGAAACACCAGGGCTGCCTCCAGAGCTACTGATAAAATGCTAGTCAACTTCTCAAAAATTCTTCAACAGATATCCAGGCTCAGCCCTCTATATTTTTGTCTTGCAAAAACAGGCGAACTTTTACCTTTAGTATTATTATAGCAGAATTTAAGTGGCAGGAAAGGAGAAAACTTCTTAATAGACAAACAACCAGCACCTTTAAAAATTTTTTTTAATTACATTTAGTGAACTTCCTGCATTTAAAATCCTTTCCAGCCTAATATTTATGTACTTTATAAACTGCAGTGCAAGTGGACAAAATGTGTCCATAAAATTTCACATGTACTGAAAGCCAGCTTCCAGCTTAGAGATAGACTAGGAGTCATTAAAAAGAAAAAAAAAAAAAAATATATATATATATATGCAAAAAAGAATAGCAACTGCATGTTTCATTTTTCATTGCCATTAAACAGACCTGCTCCTTCTTCCAGTCACTTCAGTCAGTGCATGACCCCCATGGAGGGACCATGCCAGCAGCTGCAGTACCTGGGCAGAGCATGGCTAAACAGCCTGATCCAGAAGCACCACTAACACTGGGAGCTTCCTTGTTTGCTTTGGAAGGAGGGATGGGAATTATTACTGGCAGTCAGGCAAGGATCTCTCCAGGAAAGAGGAACACACCTATTTCCCAAGCAGAACTTTCAGTAGCAGCTGCTGGCAAATGCAGCCCCTTGAGTTTTCCCTTTTCATGCTGTTCCTCATCCTCTCTTGAAAAAGACGATTTCACTGACACTGAGGGCAGACATTCTGCGGTGTCACTGAAGCAGGGATGCCCCAGGGATTTTATTTGCAGAGTTACTCATACAGGTAGGAACTTGAAGCTGGCATGTTCTATAACACTTCTCCTGTCAGACTTATCTGATCAATACCATAGCATCTCAACCAAAAGTAGATGGTTCCACTAAACAGTGTGCTATTTTGGGAACCTCACCCCAAGTGGTTTTAAAGGTCACAATAAAAGGTTAGTAACAAAACCAGGAATGAGCTCAAACAGCTGATTTTTAATATTATGTTTTTTGCATCAGTGCTGGAATTCCCTGCATCAAATTATATTCAAATACTAGGCAGCCTGAAACAGCAATCAGTCAACAGTGCCAAAATATTAACAGCTGAACCTGAAACTAGGGAGAACTGAAGTAGGAGAAAGTGATTTTTGTATTAGGCAATTGGAGCTTGAGCTTTTCTGCTTCCATGTCTCAAGTAACTCCAAACAGCTTGATATCACGTCAGGAGTAACTAATGATTCAGAGGCTGTTTAACAGTAAGGGAAGACTTATGACTGGCAGCCATAAAATAAAGACTGTAGCTAGCAGAATAGTGATACTGTCTATAAACAGGTAGTGAAAGATCCCATGCAAACGCATAGAAAGCCACAAGAAACTATTCCTGTTGTTAAATACTGCTCCAGGGGAACCATTTCCTAGTGCTGCTGGGTCAGTTGGAGTGGACAGAACCACCAAAGCTCCAATAGCAATGGCACACACTGCTCCCCGTGGGGCACAGGCAGAGTCAACACATCCACATCACATTTCCCTCAGAAGCTCAAAGCATGCATTTATGCAAACCAAGTACCAAATACCAGTATTTTCTAATCCTGACTCCTGAACAAGGGTCAGCAGCACCAACTTCAAATGCTGAACCTGCATCCACAAGTTCTGAGTACCCTCTACATAAAAGTCAATATTAAACTACTACACACATTTCTAAAGCAAATTCTCATATGGTGAAACATCTCTTGCAAAACACCCAAAATAAGAAAATCAATATAATTTCTGATACCACTAAAACATTTATTTTAATATCAAATTCAATTCATCTGAGAATTGAATTCTTTAGTCAGATAAAACACAGCACACACTTTGCACAAGCAGGAAAATGAAGAACCAAGTAACAAATGCACCCACAACCAACATAAGCTTTGCAATGATTCTCTTTTCAAAACAGACATTTTCTGCTTTTTATCAGTAAACTTCCCATTGGGAGGATTTCACTTAATCCACCTTCGTCCTCTTGCATCTCGATTCCTCTACACTTTAAGACATTGTCACATAATGCCATCAGTCTTTAAGTTACAGCCCTTCTACTACAAAAAACACCAAAAACCCCCCACATGTAGTAGTCATGCATGAAGAGTTAAGGCACTGTTTAATGGCACAGAGATAATAAAAGAGATTGCCATTAAGCACAGGAAAAAAGCCACATGGGCTACATGTTTCTATTACATACACTCATTACCTAAACCAGTCAGGTAACTGACTCACCTCTAGCACTTTTAGTGCTACTCAGTTTTACCTCTCCTTTACAAGTATGACTGAAGCAGCTGGTCACAGAAGAAAATTATCCAGACTGTTAGTTTAGGGCCTGCCTGCCATTTAGTTCAAACATACATTTCAGACACCAGCAGCTCTAACTTTGTAACATGGGAAGTTAAACAAAACTAAGACTCAGAAAACAGGAAAATGAGAACATAAAATATAGAAACTTCCAGTAGCCTGAAGGTGAGGAAAGAAAGATGCATAAGTGAATGCTATCAGCTCCATGAATAGGTGAAAATTTGTGCTTGCTTATCCACCATTCCTTCAACCATCTCCCTCTCCCCTAAGCAAGCAGCGGAGTCTGCCAGTTTTTTACAGGGAAATGAAACCTCACACTTCATCATCTGTGAATATTATACAGCTGGTGCTATCCCGATTTCCAGGTGTCTGGAATATAGTATCTTTAAAGGTACATACCTAAACACGAAGCTATCTCTAGAGAAAGCCACCAATATAAACATTAAAAGCATCCTGAAAACTGCACTAAGAGTTATGAACCTAAAGATTTACCCAAACCTTTTCTGAGGCTTACAAGTTGATTTCAGTGATAGACACCATCACGGTTACCCAAGTCAGCAGCAAATAAGAAGCAGCACATACAACTTCCCAACATTTCTCATGGTCAAGCCAGCTTCTACAGCACAGCTGCTCTGGAATACCAGCGCACCCTCTCTGTAAAACTCACACCTGCGGCCAACAGCACTGACTTAACTTATCTCACCACATTATAGATCACTTCTGGTCTAGTTTATTACAGTGACACTCTGCTGCTATATGGCATTGTGTACTACATGTTTTCCAGGGAGCTGTATTTTGTGATAAGGGTACATCTGACACAAAGATTAACAAGGAGATTGCACAGTGAAAATGATGTATTTGTAATGCAATACACTGCAGAGTTCTTGTACACATTCTTTTTTTTTACTAAGTGATTAGACATCAACAGAGATTCTTTTAGAAAAGTATCTTCCATCCCCTTTAAAGCAGGTTTTCGATTCTCATGCCAGGAGGCTGTGAATGGGGCAGATAGGCTGCAGCAATACTAAACAGCATATAAACTGGCATTTCTAATGGTGAAGATTCTCATCCTACCTTTCCTTTCAATTTTTTTATAGATTTCTGAACTGTGACTTTAATTAACCACAGAGAAATTTAACAGGTAGCATTTTTCTAGAAGAAGTATCATCAAACTGCGTACTGCTATATCTACAAAAAAAAAAAACCAACAGAGTGCAAACACTCTGCTGTGCTACATTTCACAGGAGAGCATCTCTACAGCCTTTTCAGGGTAATGTCACATGAAGCTCCACTACAGATGGTTCCATGATGAATCTTATTATCACAATATATGAAGTAACACTTTGTGTCTTCCAGGTCAATTTTGTCACAGAAATCATAAACCAGAATGGTTCCAACAAAGGAAACTTGTGTAACTATACATTTTGGCAAATAAGCTGTTATGACAGCAGATTAAAAGACTATTCTTAGCAAAATTCTCCTTTTCAGAAATAATAGGATAAGACGAGGATCTTCCAATTCCTTAATCCTTTTTCAAATAAAAGATTATAGAAAAGAATGGTAAATGGGGGAAAAATCAAGGTACACATTTTTTAAAAAGCTTGAAATATTCAGGTTTATTGCAGGGCACTATTTGTCACTTTAATTTGCAATTTTTTTAAAACAATGCTCTTAAAATCTGTAATCAGTGACAATTCAGCAAAGCAACAGTTCAACAAGCTGTTCCATTTTAAGCACCCAGTTTCACTGGCAGAAGTGTAATCTGCATGCTTGCCGCTGGACCCAGAAAACAGGTTACATCATAATCATACCTAGATTATGACTGAGACTACCGCATTTAAGGGAATGCCATTCCATATTGCTTTATGTAGCTCCCTTTTGGAACAAGCGTGTATCACAGCCCATTCAACTTACTGAGGTACTTGAAAAACCTCACCATAAACTAACTTGAAATTCACAAGAGAAGAATACACTGCTAATGTGGGCACAACACTGTTTCAGCTGACTACCTAAGGATTGCTAATTCCAACCCTTCCACAAAGGTTTGCCTGCCTATGTTCTCTCTCTGCCACTGGCAAAACAACAGTATCAAACAAACGGGCAAACCATCAGCGAAGTAAAGCAGTAAATATGACTCAGAGTGCTTCAATGAGATCTGTACAAGTTTAGAAGCAAAATCCCATTCCAGGATTACTCTGAGGGTAGGAAGAAATGCTTGTTCTTTAACCTCTTCTTGCAGAGGAAGACAAAGCATATAAAAGCTAAATGTTTCAGCAAAATAAACAGATCAAATGGTTCCAATTGTTTTAAAGGACAACAGGAAACAAAAGAGGCTACGTGACCTAAAATAGTAATTAAATATCAGTGATCAAGAGGACAATAGTATAGAACATTAGCAGAAGCAAGGATTTGCATAACAGCTGGGAAAAAGTTTTCAGAATGTTTTAAAACTACATTAAACTTTAAATCCCAGCTACAAAAACTTATAATCCAATTATAAATGCGCTACTTCTGTTAATTCATGCATTTATCTGTGAAGTACAAGCAGATTAATGTGCTATGAAATCCTGTCTACAGTATTTGGCATAAAATACCTCTATAACAATAAGAGTTTTAGAATAGAACAAAAAACTCCAAAACATAAGACAACTTCAACACTAACTTCAGAGGTACCTCCTGTAACACAATACAATATTTTGCACAGTAATTTTTTAGGAGTGGGATGGGAAGGAAAGCAGTACATTTAAAAAGAAAGCAATTACTTTCTAGGCAGTTTGTAGGAAACGACACCAATCATTACTAACAGCAATAGCCTATTTATTCTGTTGTCCCTCTTCCCTTAGACTTCAGTAGTGCCTGATGCTCTGCTCTAGTGTATGGGGTTTGCACGGCCACCTCTTGGTAGCAGGGGGGCTACAGGGATGGCTTCTGCCAGAAGCTTCCTCCATGTCCAGTAAAGCCAATGTCAGCTGGCTCCAAAACGTGCTGCTGGCCAAGGCTGGGCCAATCAGGAAGGACGGTGACACCTCGGTGATAACACATCGTATTGGGTCTGGCTGAGCTGCAGCTCATTCTCCCCTAGCAGCCCTCACAGAGCTGTGCTCTGCACTGGGGGCTAGACAGGGGTTGATAACACACCAGTGTTTTGGGTGTTACTGAGCAGTGCCAGCACAGCATCAGTGCTGTCTCTCCAACATTCCTCCCATCAAGGGGCTGGGAGTGGGCGAGATCCCGGGAGGGGACACCACCAGGCCAACTGACCCAAATTATCCGAAGGGATATTCCATACCATATGACAGAAGTTCCACAATAGAAAGAATTTGAGAATTCCCATTCTCTAAACAAGAATACTAGCTTTCAGAAGCACTGCTGTGCACTGTACACTAGGGCTGGTGGATATGCATACGAAGAGTTGTGATGACAAATTCTCCGAAGAAAACTAAGAAAGAATTTCAAAGAAACTCAAATAGGTGGAGAATAAAGTAGCTCTAGTCACATCAAGGTTTTCTGATTTTCCCCCCAATGCCATGCTAGTATTAACAAAACCTTTTCATGTCCAATATAATCATGCTACAAACTGAACTGTCTTTTTTTTTATTTCCACCATCCAGACATATAAGTGGCACAAGAACCTTGTAATGCTTAAAAAAAAAAAAATCAACAAAAGAAACCCTGCCTATTGTTCAACACGGACAAGTTTTGCATTGCAGCATTGTGCAAATGAAAGTCACCCGCTGCTGGAAGGCTTCACTGCTCATTAAATGAGCCCTGAGTATTCACTTTTTGGCATGAAATGGAACAACTGAACCTAGCCCACACCTTTTTAATAAACCTTTTTATGATATCTTGGTACTACTCTTCCTTCTCTGGAGGTGGCCAGGATGTTTGTCACCATCCAAAACACAAGGACCTGTCCAGAATTTACCAAGATTTATGCTGGTTGGCATGTCAACTATGGCATTCACTTTTACTGTTTCCATATTGGGATTACATCTTCAAAACTATGTATTTTTACATCCATGGTACTGCAAGTAAGCATTGTTGACTTGTACTTACTCCAACATCATCTTAGGTGTTAAAGCTACTAAAGAATACATCTAGGGTTCTCAAGGATGTGCCATCCCTAACACCAGATTTCCCACACAATGCTCTCTTAAGAGTCACACGTGAGCAGCTGTATTCACATATTAAAATTCCTATAGATTCATGCCAGGACAGCTGCTTTGTTAAGATACAGAACGCTCACTCTGGGTTGTAACTTCCTGTACCGCTCACCTCCCTTTCCCTAAGAACTCTGGTTGATTTTACTAAATAGACAAATACATATGAATTTACAGAAACAAATGAGGTGCAGGACAATGTCTTCTCAAGGCAGCACAAGCATTAAAGACAACTACACACAGATTTATGGATCTGCCATGGCCCTTTTCCTTTCTCTCAGTTGCCATGAGTCCTGCCACCTCTGCAGTCATGAACTGCTATTTTGATCAGTTGGAACTCAGAGCTGGTTTGGTCCATGAAGTCACTTACTGGGGAAACCACACTCCATCACCCACCTAACAGATCAAAGCCTTGTAGATGAGCCTGCCAACATGATCCTCCAAAACAGAAAGCAAGACCTGGACTAACTTCAGCTGGCTACCAGGCTGCTTACTGCCAACTGTTTCTTTGGAGATGGGTTGCTATGTTCATCGCAGTGATCACAGGCATGACAGGTACCATAACCTTTTTTTCCTGGCCTTTATGCTTGCCTACAAGCACTTCTGGCCTAGTCAGCAGGAAAGTTCAATGCAAGGCAGAAAAATCAGTACTGCCACCAGCAGACTTGAACTAAGATGCTTATCACATCTCATTACTTTTCCCTTCACAACTTCTAACACAGTTCTGAGCAAGCTTGTTTACCTAAATCACTGTGCCTTTATTTTGTCAACTTCCTCAAGCTACTTGGAAAATAAAAGTTTCAAAATCTATAAATAGTAGAATGATAACATGGCTTACAGCAACCTCTGGAGATCATTTACCTGCTCAAAACAAGAAGAACTTCAATTTGTATTCGCCTCAGACTGCTCTGGACCTTGTCCAGTCTAAACTCTCTGTGGATGAAGATTCCACGGCCACTCTGGGCTCATGATCCATGAGATGGGGTGCCTGCTGCACCAAGACATTAATGCCCTTCATGTCCTACTGAAATTTCCATTTTTATGTTTTACAATCACTGACTCATCTTCTCGCTGTGCATTTCAACGGGGAGGGGAAAGGGGCTGCATCACCTCTATAACGCTTTGCTTAAAGCTGGCTAAATCCAGCAATTCTGTTCTCCCTCAGCCTGCACCTCCTCGGGTTGCAAACCCAGTCCCTTCTGCACCATCAGGTGCTCAGGTTCCCACCCATGTGAGGCCATTTCCGTGACTTTGAGATCTGAGTGAGAAATAGGATACCCACTGTTCATCATTCTTATTTCACAGGAATCAAAACACCAGACTGAAGATATTTCAACTTCTGTTCAGCAGATAAGGGGCAAGGTACATGTTTGAATGGACACAGACTATAATGATGGGAACACACACTTTAGCTACAGTTCACAGTTAAAAGAATAAATATCGGGTTAAGACATTTTCCTGCACACTTTTAAGGTGTATATAAATATAGGATCAAAAAATGCTTGGTATAGCATCAATAAAATTAAGTAATGGAAGGCTGCCAGAGTTGTGTGCTTGTCTTTTTTTTCTTTAATACTCAAAAATCAATAATTACAGCAAACAGGCTGTCCAGTAGCACTGTAGAATCAATGTTTGCCCTTTTTGTTTATTTAAAGTGTACACACATATGAGCTCACATACAATATTTGCTTTGTTTGCAACACAAATGACCATTGAGCTGAAGTATATTTTCTGTCAGTTCCCATTTCACCATTAGTCTACAAAATTCAACTAAGAATGATTAATAAGCATCCCATCTGTTCACATATCAAGCAGCATTTGTCCAACAATAAAAATGACAATATTGGCAACAACAATTTTAGTATCAAGCTTACAGGCAAACAATTTGGACAAGAAAAGAATAAAAAATTAGTGTTTAAGAAACTTAAAAGAAAAAATCGTTTAAAGTTAAGGAGAAATATGTAGCTATTAATTACAAGCTTAGTACACCAAGATCACTATCTCTTCACACAAGAAGACCTTACAAAAATATTTCAGAATCCATGGCAAAACCATGGTGAATTTCACAGCAGGCAAGCAACGTAAGTGGCCTCAACTGGATTTACAAAGAGCTTTCAAATGCCAAGAGATCTTTACATAACATAAATGAAAGCCTATTTCTGCAGGTTTTGAATTAAGGACTAAGGGTTTTTTTTAAAGAAAACATTTATAACAATAAAATACATTTAGCCTTTATTAAAAAAATAAGCTCGAAACAAGGTTAGTCTAATTTCGAAAGTGAAGCATTATATATATTGAAATAACAAATGTAGTAAAACTGTATACACACAGCACTTCTTCTGCCAAGGAGAGGGTGGGAAATAAAGAAATAGCACACCATACTTTTCAGCAGACTATTAAGAAGGACATTTGTATTTGTCCAAAATACTGGATCAATCTTCAGAAATGAGGAGCTGAACATGTACTTTCCATACATCTTTTAAACAACAAGCATCCAAACAAATTTAGGCAGCTGAGGAAGGATGAAAAAAACCAAAACACATATACAGTAAATAAATAGCCAGGTAGCATTATAATCTCAAATACTAATTTTTAAAAAATGAACAAACAATACATGAAAAACACACTGGTTCATTTCAGGTAAGTAAGAAGCAGAAAATAAATTCAGTTGTTACCATCTCAAAACACTTATTCCCTAATATTTGCGTAACAATTCTACCTAAAGCATTTGTGAAGGAAGGAGGTTACACCTGCACACCTATAAAGCCATCAAAAGCCTCGGTCCCTAAAAAGCAGGGTTAAAAGTTAAAATACAAAAACCACACACAAAAGGCAACTCTACTTCTGCCTAGAACACGCAGCCCACAAACAATAGTATTTGGAACCCTATTAGAACCTTGCTAATATTTCTAATCTAGAAGTCTCCATGAAGTATTTGGTAGCCCACAAGATTACTTTGAATGCTTATACAAGCCAATGCTTCAAAAACCTTGGGAACTGTTGCAGTAGAAGATGTCATTAAAATTCCTTGTTTCAGAGTACAACTTTGTACATCCTATGCAATTGTACATCCTCTGAATTAGTCTTGGTTTAGCAGATACTTCTCTCTCTCTCTTCTCCCATCACACTTTTGCCCAGCTGGCTCTGAAAACCACCAGCATCTGGCAGGCAGCTTGCAATGTGTCTGGTCCCTGCCCTGGCATCACATGTTATGCAGAACTCCAAAACGGCATCCTTTTATCAAACTAGCCTGTGTTATACATCTTCGAATCAAGTGGGGCAAAAAGGCAAGGTGGCTGTGCCCACAGACTGACATCAAAGCAGGGGACATTTAAAATCCAACATTTTTATTAGCTACTATTAGAAAAATCATGTTTCCCTTCACCATATATAAGGAATACTCAAGTAAGTCAGTGAACTCACTTTGACAGCATCCTTAGATAAGTTTGTCCCAGATTCATTTCATGGTGCAGTTTAAAGCATTTCCAAGTTATCTAATATACTGATATACCTGCAGACACATTCAGAGGCATGTTAGGTACTAATCTGCCCTAGAAATGCACTTGTTGGCACCTCCAGAACTGAGACCAGGTCTCACATGACCTGCAAGACCATCACCAGTTAAGTCTTCATACCTGTAAGGAAAACCCAGCTGCAAAGAGTAAGCTTGCTCAATTCCACGTGCACATGCCCTAGGGCAAGTAATACTTTCCATCCCGAACAAGCCTAACACCCTTTGTGTTTATATTATCAGATAGGCCAAAGCGTGTAGGATTTGTCTGAAAGCCTTCAGCGACCCTGTTCTGTACAGCACAGAGATTCAAAACCACACCACACGTACAAAACCATTATTGTAGCTGGGGAGTGCAATAAATAATCAACTGGGATTTGTTTTTGTAGGTTATTAAAGGAGCTCAGGTCAAACTTCACTGATGTATCTACTCTAGGCAGAAAGGCATAAAGAAACAGGCTTTGGAAGGAAAGCTGGATGTAACAACACAGAGAACTAAAAGAGCAAAAGAAATTCCGCAAAGAGACAGCTCATTCCGTTTGCAAGAAATTTAAGAATTAAAAGGCAAAATAGTCAAAGACACTGCCGGTCATCCCTAGTCCCTGTGTCTAGAGCAGTAACATTAATTATCCCAGAGAAGTATTTTTTGCTTTAAGAGGCATTTTTAAGAGCAAGGTCATGGTAGTTGCCCACGGAGGGCTGCATTCCCAGCGCCCCGCCCGCACAACCCTCCTTCCCCGAAGACGGAGCGGCCAGCCCGGCCTGCCTGGGTGCCCCCGCTCCCGGGAGGAGGAGGAGGAGCCCCGCGCCGAGCCTCCTGCCCCTCCTGCCACACCAACAAAGAGGCCCCCGCCATTATCCACCCACACCTCTCCAAACCCCCCAGCCTCGAGCAGACACGGAGGGTCACCGGGCCGGAGAGCCCCACACCGCCGCCCGCCCCCGGGCAAGGGCACGGGCCGGCCCCGGCTCCCTTCCCGCCGCCGAAACGTAAACAAAACTGCCCGGGCCGGGCCGGGCCGGCCCCGCGGCGCAGCCGCTCTCCCGCCCGCCCCGGGACCGCGCCGCCGGCTCCGCCGCCCCTCTTCCCCTCCGCCCACCGCCGCTCCCGGGGACCACGACCCCGGCCCGCTCACCGACC
>WBMZ01009700.1:0-92037 GCA_013400975.1 Atrichornis clamosus | reverse complement strand
ATATTAACATTTAAATATATTAAATTGTTTTAAATTATTTAAAATATACTACTGTCTATATTAATAATTCAAATTATTTAATCTTTAAATAATTTCAAATTCATCCTTGAATCATTTATATATGTGTGTATATACATATATATATGTAAATGTATATATATAAAGGTAATCCAGTATAGTTAATTTTTTTGGCAATGGTGTTGCAGTGGTCAATCTCCAGGCCTGGGACTGTGTAGAGCACTTTGTGTGTCCAAGCTGGATCTTCCTTCAGCCCCAGAAAGCCCTGAGCTGCTCTGACGTCTGTTGGGTGAAGTAACAATGTGGGTGCTGGGGCTGTTGCTTAGCAGGGCTCTGGGTTTGGTCTCATTATGCAAACCCTGTAATTACTTTTCCCTCTAATTGTCTGTTGGAAGTGAGATTGTGAAATTTCTAATCCAGAAACTGCTTTTTTCTCTACTCACTTTTAACTTCTACAGTTATTTGTTTTAAACTGATTTGATTTTATTTTTCAATTGATTTTTTTACCCCACATTGAAATGTACTTGCAGTGCAGACAATGCACCTTTCTCAATGTAAAAAAAAGGGAACAAACTATGTATAAATCACATTTAAAAGCCTATCCAAAGTGGTTACATATAAACAGACATCACTTGACAGAAACTGGGATGGAGTTGCATGAAACTAATTCAGGGAATGGCACGATGCTTTTTTACACGGTGCTTTTTATTTGTTTGAGGAAAGACTCTTTTCAAATCATTTGTTACTATGACAGCTGGCTGTGCCATGCTCTCCCATGGGCCAAATGGAACTTGTTGCCCAGTTTGTCCCGTGCCAGGTCAGGGACAGCTCTGGACCCACTGGCACACAAGGAATGGGGTCTTGCAAAGCTGCTGACAGCGTCCCCAGGTGTTTATCTGTGCTCAGTGCCAGCTGGCTTCAAGTATCTTCTTTTTCTTATTAATTTTCTTATTTATCACATCTCCTGTCCACATCCAGAATAGCAGAAAGGAGTGTGTGGAATTTTGCTGCTGACAGCGGCAGTGCAGAACATGCACCCAGCCCTGCTGAGAGCAAACCCAACTGGTACCTGAACCTTTCAGCATCAAACTCCTGTAAACAAATGTTTATTTTTAAAAGTAATTTTTATCTGTGTTACAGTAACTTAGAGATAGTCCCATCCCCATCCCACCTTGAGGTTCCACATCTTCACAGCTCCATCCGAGCTGGAGAAGCAGCAGAGAGGGCTACAGCAAATTTTTCTTCCACAGCCTCCAGTAATGGTTAATATTTTCAGGTCCCTCTCACTGAAGGTTATCAAAACAGCCCTGCTGCCAGGCCCCCTTCTTGTGCCGGGCTGTTTCCCCAGGGCCTCCTGGGAAAAGGATTTTAAATGGCTTTTCAGAATTTCTCAGACTTTCGGACTTAATTTTCATAGTTGTGAATTTATATTGCATGCTTAGAAAAAACACTGTCACTAAATCAGGTTGGATTTATAGCTCCTGTCGCTGTTAATTTGACTTGAGATTTAAAGCACATTCTTTATATGACATGAATGAAAGGCTAGTATATATGATTTTTTAAAAAATTAATAGGAAAATATGATTTAGCAGGACCCAGAGGTATGTTTGACAGCTCTTTCCTGTGCTGAGCTGCCTTTCCGCAGGACCTTGGTACTGCAAATATTTACATCCCTGCTGAGCTGGAAACCTGTGAGTCCTTCAGGCCCCATGGAGGAGCTGGCCTTGCCAGGGGGGTATTTCTTTCTGACAGTGATGTCCAGCTAGGGTGTTTTTTTTGGGGGGTGGGATTTTGCATCTGGCTTCCCAAAAAATGGCTGGGGTCAGGCTCTCCTCCCAATGGAGAGGCACAAAACCTGTCATGTTTCAATGCCAGCATTTTCCAGAGCTTTTCAGGGGAGGTTTCTGGTTACTTTGCCAATATGGAAATTAATTCCTATAAATCTGTCTTCTGTCTACCAGAAAATTGCCCCTGCAAACACTGACAGCTGAGACTCTATATTTAAAATGACACACAAAGTATATAACCTTGTTTTTTGCATGGGCTGGAAAATCAGCCTGCAGAGAAAGGGTTTTATACAAAGTGAGAGTGCAGAAGTTGTGTCCCTGAACCCTCAGGATGATGGAGAGGAACGTGGGCTTAACCCAGCTCAGGGAGGTTTAGGTTGGATATTAGGAAAAGGTTCTTCACCCAGAGGGGGCTTGAGCACTGGAACAGGCTCCCCAGGGAAGTGGTCATGGCCCCAAGGTTGACAGAGTTCACAAACCCTTTGGACAACCCTCCCAGGCACATGATGTGCTTTTTGGGGTTATTGCGTGCAGGGTCAGGAGCTGGACTTGATGATCTTTGTGGGTCCCTTTCAACTCAGGATATTCTATGATTCTGTGGTTGCAGAAAGAGCCTCTGATCCGAATTGCAGTTTCCCCTGGCACTGGAGAAGGGGTTGGTGGCATCTGTGTCAAAGAGGGGATGGTGGTGCTTGTGCCAGAACGGCTTCACATCTTCCCCAGAGCCAGGTACAAACCACCAAAGAGCAGAAACACAATCACTGGAACACATCCCAAGGGGCTGGGCAGGCAGGAAAGGCTGTGGTCACTGCTGGACCAAGCCAGCTGCCCTGGTGCTCCTGGTGCAAGTATGGCAGGGACACCAAGGGGTCCCTGGGGTGGACGTGCCCCATAACCTGCCAGCACCTGGTCCTGGGAGCCACTGCCCTGTTGTGAGGGTCATCACAGCGTGTTTCCCAGTTAAATAACTGGGAATGCATAATCAGGCCTGGAGCCAACAAAGTGCTTACTTTTTATTGCAAAACTCATTTACAGACACAGCGGGCCCTTAGGATCAGCCATGGGCGCTCTGCAGTGAATGAAGAGGTCTGTGCGGAGACACACGGGGGGATACAGATCCATGAGCTCCCAGCTAAGGGTGAAATCCTGTTTCCTTGCCGCGGCTGGGTTTGCTGGCTGTGCTGAGGGTCCGGGTGTGAATTCCATGCGAATCCCCCGGACAACTGGGACTTACAGTGAAGCCACCAGAGGGGGCCCTAATAACAGTTCGTGTGTGTCTGGCTCCGGTGGCGGGGGCAGCGGGGAAAACCACCTTACTCTGGGCAAGAGACTGACAGGGATTGGAAGTGCTTTTAACGACCCATTGGCGGAGGGGAAAAAAAGTGATGTTTGAAATTGTGTTCCTTTTGACTAGAGGCAGGAGAAAGATGACTGCTGTCCTCACCTCCTGCTCTCCATCTCCCAGGCTTGCTCAGCAGAGAAAAGCCCCCCCAGGGACCACTGAGCTCTGGGCTCTCCTTGGGTGCCACATGGGTATTGCCCAGGAAGGCCCTGCTCCACTCCTGGTCCTTTTCAATGGCAGATGCTTGGTCAGTGAGGGTCCAAGTCCAGCCTGGAGCACTGAGTGCTCCCCACAATCCCTCCAAAGGAAGAAGGAGCCATGAAGCAGCCAGGCTTGGACAACTGCTGGTATCACACTGGTAGGCTCTTTGATTTTTCTGCCTTTGATGTTGCTATCAGTACTACTGGCCCTGCTGTGTGACTGCACAACACAAACCTTCTGGGGGCCACAGCTCAGTTGTTTGCTGCACATCTGTAAGTGGCCAAACATCTGTACACATGTACATCTGGTGAAGGGCCTGGGTTTTATGAGGAGTAGCTGAGGGAGAAGGGGTTGTTTGACCTGGAGAAAAGAAGGCTCAGGGGATACCTTATCACCCTCTACAACACCTGAAAAGAGGCTGTAGCCAGCTGAGGGTTGGTCTTATCTGCCAAGTAACAAATGACAGGACAAGGAAACAGCCTCAAGTGGCAGCAGGGGAGGTTTAGGTTGGATATTAGGTACAGACCCCAAACAAGCAAGCCAGGTGGGTCCCTGTGGAGTTTTGTACCAGCTCTCCTGTGTCTTCACTGCTGCCAGCAGCTCAAATGAGGCAAAAGGAAGAAGAGAGAGCCTTGCCCAGGGCCAAAGGGTCTCTTACCCTGTGGCCCAGGCAAAGAGGTCTCGGGGCCCTGTCTGTGGATTAGTGGGGAGCAGTGCCAAGGCCAGGAAGAGGACACAAGCCCTCTTCGGATGGAGGTGCAGATGGACAAACCTATCCAGCAGAGATGGTGGACACTGTAGAGAAGTGGCAGTCCTGCTTTGGGCTGCTGCTGTGGGTTCATGGGGATTTCCCTGCCAGGGGCCTCACACGCCCAGGGCAGTAAAAGCCATCCTCGTGTGGGTTTCTGCAGAGTGAGGGGCAGCCCAGGTTCCGTCCCAGGACCAGGGCAGGACCTTCTGTGGGCTGGGGAGGGGTCTCTCTGTGGGGCAGTGGAGACCTTGGGTCTGTGGGAATTGAGGAAGCCTCCAGTACCACGCACCAGAGAAGAGCTTCCCAAGGACCCCGACCTGAGGGATGAGGGAGTGTTAGCACTTTGTGTTCAGCTGAACCCCGTCTGCTCTGTGTTCTCGCCTGACCAGGGCTGCTGGGGAGGAAACACAGCTTTCAGCTTCTGAAGAGCCTCTTTGTTTCTCTCCCAGCCATGATGTGAGACCTGGCTTGCACGAGACACAGACTCTCCAGGAATTTCGGATTCCCAGTGTAAAACTTCTGTTTGATCATAAATAAAGCTCAAGAAGCCTTATTCATCAAAACAAGAAACTTCGTTCTGGCTGCAGAATTTATTGAGGCTCCTGCAGGCTGGAACAACTTAAAAATCCCGTTGCAGTTGGGACAGCTGGGTAATGATCCCCAGGAGGGAAAATCTAGAGATGACATGAACCGTTAAATATTTTAGGATGTAATTATAATATTGTCTAATGAATATTTATAGAGATGGACTGTGCTGACGGTAGAAGTTTTGGACACCCCCCAAGCCCCTGTCAAACACACAATCTGAGTGCAGATGCTGTCTCTTTGCTGTGAATCCCACAAAACTCTGTCCTAGCTCTCCACGGAGGAGCATCATTTTGCATTCTGTTTCTCTGTTGGTCAAATGCTCAGCATTTCTACAATAGCAGCCGGTTGTAATTTAACACCAGCTGACACCTCAGCCCTCACTCACTCCCTGCAGTGGGACGGGGGAGGGAATTTGAAAAGTTAAAGTGAGAAGACTCCTGGGTTGAGATAAAGACAGTTTAATAAGCAAAGCAAAGCAAGGCATTTATTCACCACTTCCTGTGGGCAGGAAGGTGTTCAGCCATCCCCAGGAGAGACAGGCTTCATCACGTGTAATGGTTAGTGGGGAAGATGAACACCGTTACTATCAAAGTTCTTTTTTTCCTTCTTCTTCCCCAAGCTTTGAGTGCTGAGCATGACTCCGTATGGTTTGGGATTACATCCCTTGGGTCAGTGGGAGTCAGACATCACAGCTGCATCCCCTCCCAAATTATTGTGCACCCCCAGCCAACTCGCTGGTGGGGTGAGAAGCAGAAAATGCCTTGACTCTGTGTGAGCGCTGCTCAACAGTAACAAAAACATCTCCGTGTTATCAACACGGTTTTCAGCACAAATCCAAAACACAGCCCCAGTCCAGCTACTGTGCAGAAAATTCACTCTGTCCCAGCCAAACCCAGCACACTGCTCCAGACTGACAGCCACTGACATCACTCCTGAGGCTGCTCTCTGGCCACATCTCTTATTTTCAAGTGCTGGATAAAGGACTGTATTCAACATCACAAAGAAGGACAAATATTATCAGTAAAACTTAGTTGTAATTACATCTTTTGCATGACTGAATGTGTCCCTTACTGCTTTTCTGGAGTGTGATTTATTTCTCTGTGCAATGCTCCTTTCTGAAAGCCAGGAGGCAGAAAGCACTTTAGGTAGGAGCAAGACATGAGGACAGAGACTCAGACTGATTTCAGCCTTCACATGAACCATCACTGCTGTCAGCCAGACAGTGGCATCTCTATAAAAATCCCAATGTAAATATTTGTTCTAAATGAGGCTCTTTCCTTTGCCTTGACTGCAGTACAACCCAGGGAGCATATGAAATGCTGTATCATTTCAAGTTTAATTGCTACTGAAAGTTGGAGGATTTGTTGTCTGCCTCACACACACACACACACACACACACACACACACACACACCCCCGGGGATAATTTTCTCTTGATTTAGTTTCTTTCCTCAAATTCTTTCTCCCTGAACAGTGAGTTTCACAAACGCCAAACTGTTTTCCTCCCCACAAAGCCTCTCTCTCTCGCCTGCCCTCCCTGCCCCTTCAGCAGGCAACCTGGGGTGCACTGATGAAGGGAGATGAATATTTGCTTCCAATAACAGTTGGATTATTCCCACTCTTCAGATGCCATCTGTGTGACAGGGTTTGGTTTGCACTAAATACAGCCTGTGGGCTGAGCTAGGAAAACAGATTGCTGCACCATTACGTTAAATAATCATCATTAAAGTCTGGTTCATTGGAGGACTTTGGGCTGCCATGGAGATTTTTTTTTTTTGGAGGGAGGATGCACTTCTTTTCCATGTCAGGATGCTGAAATCAGATTTTAATGTGAATTTTATGATACTCTGTTGGCAGCAGTGTCGCCTGGGATCCCCAGGACTTCTCACCTGAGGTTTGTGGGCAGGCAGGCAGGAATGAGAGCCACCAACTTCCTGCTGCCCTGAGCTGGGGCAGTGCAGAAAAGGGGCTCTCACTGCCTGTCCCTCTGTCTTTTCTTTCTGTCTTTCCTCAATCCATGGATGCTGTGAGCAATTTCAACCCCCCACTGAGAAATACTCTCAATTCAGCAACATTCTACATTGCAAACCACCAGGTGTAGACTCATGTCCTGCTGGTTGCAGCTCTGAAGCATGCACACACACACATACCCATGATGCAAAAAGGTCTTTTTAATCCTTCTGCCCCTGCAGAGGAGCGGCAGAGCTCCAGAGCCCATGGGAATGTGCGGAGATCCCTGCCCTTCACATGTTACAGGTAAAGCACACAGAAGGATTTTAGCCTTGCAGTAGCTCCTCACATTTGTGACCAGTACAGTAAATACAGGGTTCTGCTTCTAGCTGATTTATTTCTGCATACAATGAAGAAAACAACCTGAAGGTTTCATTTGCCTTTCCACCCAAAATATTTGAACTTTAACAAAATATTTGGGGTTTTTTTTCCACTAAATATTGCACTTGCTGTGAGTATGTCTACACCAGTCTTCTACAAGATCTTTTGGCATCCGTGCATTTCCATGCCATGCACGAGGACTCTGCATGCTCATGATCTCGACTGGCGGCTCTTCCTTGGTCTCCTCTTCCTTGAAAACTTTGATCTCAGCCAGTTGAAGAAGCCGCCTTTTGCTTTTAACTCAAATTCTACCGGGAAGTGGTCGCTCACCCCCAGCGCCTGCAGGACAAGGGCACAGAGGGTTGGGAGCTGCCAGGCCACGCTCTCTCCAGGCCCTGCCTGGGTGGAAAGTGCATGTGCAGTGGTGGGTGTGGGGAGGTGCAACGTGAGCATTGCACCACTTTGGGAGTGATGATCAGCAGTGACCTGGTTTTACAGCCAGGTCTGTGTTCAGCACTGCCTGGACACCGCTGGCTTTGTGCTCCCGCGTGCTCCCGAGCGAGGCCTTGCCCCGCTGCTGCAGAGGCTGTGCTGTGCCTACCTGCTCCTCGGTCATCTGAAAGTCCTCCTGGAAATCAAAGATATTGATAGAGTGTGGCACGACAGCCTGGATGAGCTTCTGTCCGCTGACCACAATCCTGCAAGGAACAAGGGTGCTGTGATGGGGTGCCTGGCCTGTGGCAGACACAGTGCCCTGAGCCTGTGGCCAGAGAGGTGTCACAGCTGTGCATGGTTTGTCCTTACCCATGGGCTGCCCATCAAGAAATGCCAGCTCCTTTAGTTGCCTCCTTGGCAGCAAGGCACCTAAATATCTTGTGCATTGGTCTTGGAAACCAACATTAAATAACTTCTCTCTAAACCCACCCAACAGTGCTGCAAAGTTCAAAGCCCTGCTTTGGATATCAAAATCACAGGACAACAATGACTGGACTCTCAGTGAAGTCCTGCTTGGATGCAGAAACTTGTCCTGCAAGAGGACTCAGCTCTAATTGCAAATGTATTCTTGTCCCTGCTGGGGGAACTGCAGTGGCAGCAGGACTCGCCGCACGTCCAGGGGAAGGTGAGGTGTCCCCTCCCTGAGCAGAACCTGGCTCTGCATCTGCCAATCCAAATTACAAACGGAAGAGCAAAAGCCATGGTGCAAAGCTGGCACGGAGAAGGCAGCAGCACCTTCTGCAGGGCTCTGCAGGGCTCCCTGCAGATGAAAAGTGTTGCTGGATGTCCTCTCATCCATCCCCGCCTGAGCCACAGCAACGGCTGGTCCTGTGTGAAATCCTGCCCATTCTCCAAACCTGCTTGCCAACAGGTCTGCAAAGTGCCTTGTGCTCCTGACCAGCAGTATTTGGATCACATTTCCCCTGGACACTTTTATCTTTGATGGCCTCGTGTACATTTATTTTCTCTGTTGGTCACTGATATATTTTTCTCTCAGAGACTCATAACCATTGAGTGGTTTGGCAGTGAGCCCTTTACCTGTCATATGGGCATCTTGTGCTGCTCTTCACCGTTGTGTCATTCTTGTCACCAATTAGCCAGATGAATTCAGAGTAAGTCCTCAAACGGATGTTCTTCCACTGCTTTTGGGGAACATAGCTACATCCAGCATTGAAATCCCCCATGAATATGAAGTTCTGGAAGGTAGGAGGGTTTCCAAAAGTAAGTATGAGGCCAGCTCTCCAAAAGAAGACCAGTGAGGATTTTTATGGTCCATGGATGCTCCCAATAGCCATTACAGTTCTAACAGGAGCCACTCACTGAGTGCAGTGGGGCTTCTTTCTCTTGGGCACACCAGGGCATGCTGACAACAGTTTTATCATGAGATCAAGTTTACTGTATCAAACATGGAGAACTCAATGAAAATACATCAAAGAGATACTCAAAACCTGGGGCTCATTATCAGTGGTTGAAGGTTTTCAACTCTGAATAGCAAATAATGTGCCAGGTGACTCAGTACCAAAGCCCTGTTAGTAACATAGAGGTGGCAACCAACCTCGGTTTTCCAGCGCTGTTTAACATCCAAATACACATCATAGAGCTCATCAATCTCCCGCACTGCTGTGTCTGGTGTGGTGTGCAGAGGGATAATAGCAAACTCACTGACAGCTTGAAAACAAGGCAGAAGAACAGGAAAAATGTAATGATTAAACAGAGAATGAGTCACAAAGAAACAGAGACTGACTTGGAAGGGTTTTTTTTCTGAGGAAGAAACAGCTTCTGCTCTGACTGTGGACCAGAAGTGGTCTCTGTGTGGTTGCACAGTGTGTCCTCCAGGCGCTCAGCTGAGCCTGAGGAGCTGTGCCAGTGCAGGCAAACCCTGATCTGCCACCTATGGCAGCAGCTGCTCCCATGGCCATGCCAGCGGCGTGGAATGCATCCACCAACCCACTGCCCATGGCAGCAGCAAAGGCTTTCCTGCTGAACTGTGGCCTTTCCCAGAGGTAGCAGCCCCGAAGGCAAAATGCTGCTCTGCACCAATGGGACCATGACTTGTTTCTGAAACATCTCACCAGTTTTGGGAGACTGGAACCAGATGGTGAAGGGCTCTCTGGAGAAGGCATCCTCATCCCCAGGCTGGGTGTCAGGGTACTGGTAGGTTTCTTTCACCGATACCAGATGTTGCCTGCAGCAGAATGAACAGGACAGGGGATGTCACGCTCTTGGCTCGCTGGGATATGTCTAACACTGACTCCGTGCTCTGACCTGGACCCCAGGCCATAGTCTGGGATGGACACAGTCACACTAGTGGCTGTGCTGAGGTGATCCCCACATTCAGGCACAGCTCATCCCACCCACACAGCCTGCAGCTCTCAGAGCAAAGCCACCATCGTGTCCAGCCTGTCTCTAGGGGGCTGTGACGCAGCGGGCAGGGTGAGGGGCTGGCTTGTTGGCGAAGGGGGCTCACTCACCTGTAGATGAAGGCGTACTGCTCCTTGTAGCTGTTCCTTCCCAGCCTCTCGCTGGCCACGCACCTGTACTCCTCCTTTGTCCCCTTCAGCTGACTGGAAGCAAAGTGGTGCTCCTGAGTTTATTTCTGCACTCACAAAGGGCTGAGAGGGAGATCATTTTGTCTGTGTCCAAGGGTCTGGGCGTTACCTGCCTGACCTCAGAGAGGGGTGGGTACAGACACTAAACCCTTCTCAGGAGCTGGACGCTTGCTCCATTGCTGGCTCTTCCCTCTATCCTCTCCCTGCTCATTGCAGCCTCTGCCTCTCCTTCAGCTGGGTCTCATGTCAAGCCAGCCAAATGCCACTGTTTCCTCTGGACTGTCACTCCAGACAGGCAATCCCTAATCTAAAACAATTCCCAGCCCTGCTGGAAGGTGGCTGTCCTGCTGCAGCCTGATGCCAGCTCGGTGAGGGTATTTCCCTTACCTTTGGGAATTAATCTGTAGCAAATTGAATCTAAATTGGTTATACTGATTTTAAAATGTGTTCTATGGTGGTCTGGAGCTGGTTTTGCTCTTGTCCCTCAGCGAGACTGCCAGATCCTGGTCCTTCCTTGATGCTGGGACAGAGCCCAGATCCTAAGGTTTTGCCCCAGTAAGGTGGCACTGAGCAGAGCACAGGCTCTTGCCAAGCATCTATCCCAATATTTGTCCATTTGCCCATGGCCACCTACCTGGTGAGCTTCTCCACTAGGAGAGGACAAACACGGTTCTTGCTCTCCTTTATCTCCATCAGCAACATGATGTCACAGCGGGAAATGATCTGGAAGGGGAAGGAGCAGGAGGAAGTTTGCACATGGCTGGATTTTGAAGATTAGGAAGGGGTTAGAAAGAAGTGGTTGCTGGTGTGGGGAAGTCCTTTGTGGAAGAAGTGGCACCCAGCCTGGGATCGTGGGAGGGGAGCAGCACTGGAGTGAAGTTGTTCTGCTTTCAGAGCTGCTGCACGCCCCAGCAGGAGCTGGGAGAGGGAACTCGGGAGCAGAGTAGTTTCAGATTTAGTGAAAAACTTTGGCACCTGACCCTGAGGAGGAAATGTGGAGGGGAAGGGGCAGCAAGAGCCACTGCTGTGAGCCTGATTCCACCGCCACCACTGCTGAGGTCCTGCCCCTGCCCTCCACCTCCTTCCCCACAGACAGCATTCACCGGTCCCAGTCTGTTGCAGACCCCTCTGAAAGAGCCCCTGGAGCCCAAAGCAACCCCCTGACCAAGAACGGGCTCCCAGCACCTGTGGACTGCACACAGCAGAGGGACTGCAGGCTCAGCTGCCACAGCTGCTGTTGGGATTTCCCATGGGAAAGTCCAGCTCACGCAAAACCCAGCATGCTCAGGGGCTTCCCTCTGTCCCTTGTTTCATTGTTTTTTAACCTTTGTGGGTGATTTTTGTCAGAAAAAAAAGCATGCCCCTTTTAACCCCCTGAAACTTACCCATAATTATCTAAACTACCCCATAATTTAGTATATATCGCCTGCATTGTAGGAAGAGCAGTCTGGAAATGCAAAACCAAGCAAACTCTTCTCTGCCAGTTTGCAGTACGAAGATTAGAGCCCAGCTGCATGGTGCCATTCCTCACTGGTGCCATTCTGCACACACAGCCACCTCACTAAGGCTGAGCACCACATGTCCCTCACTTGGCATCTTGGGGGGCACTTGCAAAGCTACAAGTCTAAAATGTGATTCTTTTTAAAGGCAGAGTTACCTTCAGCTTTTGCAAAGGTAGGGTTTGCTTACATAAATTAGCAATTGGGCTTTTCAGATTTGTTCCAGACTGATACGACAGATACTATTTGCTGTCCTGAGAATAGATCTAATTAGATAAGAGAATTTGAGAATAATTAGAATATAAGGAAGGTAAATAGTGTATCACAAAACAAAGCTTTGTAGATTCAAAGTGAAAATTATTTTTACTGTGCACGAGGGTTTTCCTCCTTGCCTAACTCAATTTCCAAAGTAAACAGCAAATGTTGTTTCTGTAATATTCCCATGCAGGCTAAAATAACAACAAACATTCTATTCAACCACAGGCTGATTTTTACTTTAAGAGTACAATATTTTTTAAATAATTCACTTTTTTTTAAACTTGAAATTTAACTGTGAAAGACAGATAAAGTGCAAGATTCTGCATCTAAGAAACCCTTGGAAAGCTCAGTGTATCTCTCATCAAGGCCAATGAACATACCTTGAGCACGGCTTCCACGACGTCAGGTCTGGCTATTTTAGTTTCTCCAAAAGACCTCACATTGAAGGAGCAGATTTTTAGGCTCAGAGATGGGTTGAAATGGAAGAGTGAAAGCAAGAAGAAGAGCAACATCTTCGTGGACTTGGGCAAAATGAGTTGCTGCGGGTGTGCCTATAAATATGTATGTGTGTGTGTTTATGCATCCGTCCCTCTGTGGCTGGCTGGGAGGTCAAATTGAGCAGTCAGCTGTGTCCATCATGAACAGGAATCACCGTTTCCTCCTTCCCCTCACTTCCATCTCCCAGCACAAAGCAGCATGGAGACTTTGAACTTCTGCCTAGGGGGGAAACCGGCTCTTCTGAGCCAACCTCCGAATCCTGGCAGAGTAACTGCTCCACCAGAACCCAGCATCCCTCCCACAGGGAGATACCTGCTGTGGGATGCTTGCCATGACTGGCACCACTCCAGGCAGGGCTGGGCCAGGAACAGGCTCTCTGGGCCATCCCAGGCCTGAGCTCGACCAGGAGGTGAACGGGATGGATGGTGAAAAGGTCTGGGAAGCAGCAGGGGGGAAGAGTGGGATTTCTGGAGGGCACCAGAAGCCCCATTGGAAGGGGCTGCGGGGCGGCCATGGGAGACACGTGATGCCCAAGCACTGTCCCACAAACTCCTGGCCAAGTGTCCCCAGCACAGCAGCCTTGGTTTGTACGTGTGGGTCTGGCCTGTGCTGCATGGTGTTAGGGGACACAGGAGTTTGGCTAAAATAACACTCGACTGAGAATGCTGCAGGTGGGATGGTTTGGTCCCCTGAGGTGGCTTTTGTAGGGAAACCATACCCCTGTTCTCCCTTAATCCTCTGCCACGTGTCAGCCCTCAGCCAGAGACACATTTGTTGGCCCCCAATCAAGCATCATGACAGGAGGTGTAACAAGAGATCAAGGTAAGTGACATCTCTAAGTGTCTTGAATTTTTTTTCCCAGTGCTTACAGGGTGGTTTCATATCCTCCTTCCTTTCTCTGGGAACAGTCATGCAGCCTGCCTGCACCCTGCTGCCCATGCAGGTCTGGATCCAGAGGCACCACAGCACAGCTCCCAACTCTGAACCAACTGAACAGGCTCAGATGGAGCTGGCAAGAAACAGCCCATGGAGGGGCTCCCAGAGACGTGGCACAGCTGCAAGCAGTGGGATCCAGGCCTTGCTGGGGAGGCAAGTTCTCCAGGGAGCGTGCTGCAGGTGTTGGAATGGACACTACAAATCCCTTTTGGCCAGACAGGAGTTTGGAGCACTGGCTGCTAGCAAGGGACGTGTAACCATGTTGCCCCAGTGTTTGCAAACCAACACAGCTACCTGGGGAGTGAGCAGGTGATCCTCCAAAATAACAGGGCTTGGGCTGTGCTTCCTCTCTGCTGGGTGTCCAGTGAGCTGACCTCAGGCAGGACAGGCTCTGGAGGAAACTAATAAAGAGGGAGGGAAGGGAAAATGCCAGCCTTGGGGGTTGTAAATCTCCGGCTTAACCTTGCTAAAAGCGCAGCCTGAGCCAAGCGCTTGCGACAGCAGCTGCAGCCTCAGGGTCACAGGCATCAAAACCCAGAGCATCCCCCAAAGTCAGGTTTGTTTTGGCTACCCTGGCATCAAAGAGCAAGTGTTTATTGTGGTGCCCATGAAGGCTCCAACCCTGAACCGTGGCTGTCAGTGCTGTGTTTATCCCCAGGGTTCCTGGCTTATCAGCTACCCCCTTCCCCTCCACCCCAGGCATTATCAGGGGGACAGACAGCAGCCAGACGACCTGTGGGGGGTGACACAGGGACTTCATGTTCCTTTCTGCACCACTTTACCCCCTGTTTACTGCACTTTCTGTGCATGTGCTCTTTGCTCCTTATCAGATCAGAAAACATGATTGATGTGGGTGCTTGAACACTGACAGTGCCCTGCTCTTGCATAAGAGGGTGAAGTTGCTGGTGAAACCAACACAGTTTGGGTTTTTTGTCCCTACTTGGAATGATGCCAGGTGAGGGACATCCTCTCCAGCTGAGCAGCACCTGTGGGACCTTCCTTTATAAAGCCCCACAGTCTCTCCCTGATCTCAGGCAGGTGAGGAGGCTGGAGGTGTTGCAGAAGCCACTTTGGGCAAGAGCTCAGAGCAGTGAGTAGGTGCTGCCCAGGGACCTTGGCTGAGCTTTGCTGACAGCCTGTACTGGGTGCACGGGGGCTGTGGCTGCTCTGTCACTACCTCTGGAGCAGCAACTTGGCCCTCCTTCTTTCCACTCTCAAGGAGGAGCTGTGGGAAGGACGGGGCGGGATGTGTCCCTGTATTGCACAGCTGCTTAGGGTCCCCGTGGGACAGTGCAGTGCAAGGGTCCTGCAGCCTTGTGGGGTTTCCTCCTCTCCCTTCAGGCACAGCTGTTTCCTTTTGGTCTGCCAAAAGGCTGCCTGTGGGGAACCCACAGAGCTGTTTTTGCTGGCAGAGATGGACTGAGGGGATCTCTGAGGTTTCCTGTGCCTGTTGAGAGGGCTGGAGAGAGACACTGCAGGGTGAGACCACATCCCCTTCTGCTCTGGCAGAGGAAGCCTATTCTGGGCTTGAAGGGCAGCGTGACTCACGGGATGGTCTGTGAGCAGGGAGCACCCATGGGGTACTTGGGGCTTGGCTGAAGCCTGGTTTCTCTCTATAGGCAAGACACAGTGTCTGTGTGCTGCTCGGGGGTTTGGCACTGCTGGGGACACCAGTGCTGCTGTGCCCTTTCAACTAAGGGTGCAAAGGCTGGCCCAGTCTGCCTGAAGCCCAGTCCATCAGGGTGTCCCTGCTGCCCCACTCGACACCCCTAGCAGCCTGTTCCCCAAAGGGGAGATTGGCCCCAGGGAACCATGGGCAGACATGGTGTTGGGTGTGAGGAGGCAGTGTGGGAACCAGCACCTCCAGGCTGGTGCTTCCCAGGTGCCACCACAGCTCTGTTTTTCAGACAAGGAGCCTCCCCTTCCATGTACCAGGCTTGGAGGTGTTTCGTGTTTCTTAATATTTACCATTTTTACCCAAATTGCAACTCTGTCAACATCTGTTGTGGTGAGGGGAGGTCCAGGAAGGGCCAACCCCAAAGATGCCAGCATCACCACAAAAGTAGGTTCCTTTGGGCAAGTGAAATGACCTTTGGGCTCTTGGTGACCTTATCAAGACCATCAGGCAGAGTACTTTATTGCAGTCTCCTGGACTTTCAAGTTAATAAGTAGCAAAGTACTTGTGCCATTTTGTATTGCTAAAGTTCATAGCTGGGCTGCAGACCATATATGGTCATTTGGGAAGTGGTTTTTGTGCAAATATAATGATGATAATTGTCCTGGCATGACCCTCTGGAATTCCAGTGTAATGGATGGTAAAAGTATTTGGTGTGCAAGATATGTGGAATGTTTTGAATTGATTCTTTGATACTTAATTTTTATTTTTAATTCTGGAATGTAAGTGTCCTACTTAATTAATTACTGTTAAGGCACAATTCCTTTGCTGTTCCAGGACTCTGATAGGGTTTTCTTTTCCAACTTACTACGTCAGTATTTTTCAACTAGTGGTTTGAAGTATGACAGCCTGCCTGCTACCAGGCAGTCCAAGGAAAAATGCCTCATCATGTTTTCAGTTTCTTGAACAAGGCTGCTTAGCGGAGCTGTAGGGCAGCAGGAGGCAATCTGAAATACAGGCTCTGATGCATGACAACAAGATGAGGCTCTGATGTTATCCCCCCATAAACATATTGCAGCCACCAAATAAGGTTTTGTGACAACAGGTATGCCCCTATTGTTAGCAGTTAAAGATGTAATTAAAATGTGCATAATATATGCATTAACTCTGAGTAGAGTTAAGTAAGTATTATTTAAAGCTGTTATTAGGCAAGTAGGTCTTGCTTTATAAGGTTTTAAAAGGCAGGAGCAGTGTTACTGTTTGTCCCAGGTTGTGCAATGAAGGAGGAGTGACAGGGCAGCTGCTCAAAGTGGTGCCCAGAGATGTTATTTACCCCTGTGCTCACCCAGAACTGCTGTCACAAACTGGGTGAGATGAGATCTTATCCCTTTCCTTGGGGGGTGAATTTTGGTAGCTGGATGTTATTAAAGTGGCACTGCTTGGAGCAAGGCGAGGCCTTCCTCAACATCAGTCCCATGGTGGGCTCTGGGGACCCACCTGTCCCGGTGCTCTCCCATGCCCACAGTCCCCTGGGGATTGCTCAGGAATTGTGTCCCAGGGCCATCACCATGCAAATGGAAATAGATGGGGATGAGTGGAGTCAAGCTGGCAAGATGATTCACCCTCGTGCAGTCACTTGTTAGGATTGCAAACAGCCTCACCATGTGCCCTGGGGATTCATCACCCAGCAGTGGCAAATAACATGAAAACCTTTCACCTGATGGAGCAATGATGCTCCTTGGCTTGCTGAGGCAGAGGCTGTAATTCTCCACAGCTACCCTGGCCCGAGTCCAGCCAGAGCTTCCACCTTCCTATGGAAAACAAGACTGTTTACTTAAAAGTTTTGTTGCCTGGTTTCTGGGGCCATGGGACAGCTAATTCTGATTGTTTAAATATTTTTTATCATGTGGTTGCTCTGATTTAGAGAAACATTTTGTTTCTAAGTGGATTATAAGTCATTGTCGTGGTCATCCTCTGTCCTGCTCACAGCATCAAAGCTGTGCCCCTGTGCCAGTGGGAAGCATAGCTCCTGACACTGGCACTAGGAATGAGTAATTTTCGGCTGAGGGCCAGGATAACTGGTGCTGGGCTCTGAAATGCTGGCAGCCTCGGGGGTGATGCAGGGGTGACTCAGTCCTCACCAGCTGCCACAGCTGTGTGGTGAGTTGTCTGTGGGCTGAGAGGAGAAACAAAACGCATGGGGCAGGTCACTGCAGGCCCTGGCCTTTAATTTGGCCTTGCCACACTGCAACCACCCCAGACAAGGCCTCACAGGGTCCTAAGGAGGTGCCCAGGGAGCTGCTGGGGCTTTCTCTGAAGCCTGAGGCTCCTCTGCCCCTGGTGGGCACAAGGAGCCCAGCTGTGCCCTGTGCTCTCCCCACAAGCCCCCCTGTGTCCCCTGGAGAGTCCAAAATCTCCTCCACTGTGTTGGGAGAGAGGAGCAGCCTCAGCCCCTACCTGGCAAAGTCAACATGGCACTGCAAGCTGCCTCCGTCATCAGGCTGTGACCTGTTGAAGCCATGGGCTTGTCATGGAAGTGGCTGGATCAGATAAGCCCGCTCTTCCCTGTGGCTGCACTCTGAGATTGTGAGAGTGGGTTCCCTGCTTAGCTCATGCCAAGTTTCAACATAAAACCACCCCAGGTCTCTGCTTCAGCTTCTCTATTTTAAGCGCCATAATTTTCTATGACTGTATCTAGGGGCATTCCCACCAGGTGGCCTGGAATAACCATGGGGTTATCTATCTCTGGAGTGAGTCAGCACTGCCCTACACGTGTCCCGTGGGAGCCTGGGGCCGTGCATGAGAAAATTGAACAAATAACTACAACTGCAAACAATGTTTGAAGGCTTGTGAAATACCTCCCCTGTCCACTTAGGTCACCTCAGCGGAAACTCAGCTTTGTTTAGCCCAGCTTGACTGGGAAAGAAACCCCAAAACAAGCCGTGCCTCAACTTCAGCAGGCCACCTAAACCCCTTGATTTTTAGTTATAAATCTCTTCTGACAGCTCATGTTATCAAAATCTTGTGGTTATTGTAGTAAATGCTGACCTGGAAAGCCCTTTACACCAGTTATCTCATCTCTCCCAGCCTGCCAGACCTAAGGGACATCTTTTATCAAAGCACACCTGTGGCGATGATTTGACCCAGTTTGCATTTACTCAGGAGCTGATCTCATTTCCAATTTAATTATGTTTTCTCATAATTTTTTGACATATCTTAAAGGTACGCACCAGCCTGATATGTGACGCAGGGAGAATGAAAGTAAATTTGCTTATAGCAAAAGGATTCAGGTAGCAGTTTTAAGAAAAATCAGAGCAGATTTTAAATGCAAGTGGAAATGCAGCTCCTGAGAGCAAACAGTGTCATCTGTTGGGAAGGCAAGGCAGGTAACATTTGTAACCTAAATGGCAAACTTACTTTTACACCTGAAATAGGATATTTAAAAGTGGGATGCTCTGATTTCAACCTTTGTTCCCTTTCCATGGGAACATGGCAGAGCTCCTGTGCTCCCCTCCCAGGCCTTGTGCAAGGGGGCTGTGAAGTTTTTGTGTGGGGTGTAGTGCTGCATTCCCCTTTGTATCTCTGGCAATTGTATAGCAGCCTCTTTACACCCCTGTTGCAACCCCTGCTATATCCACCCTTGTGTCTCCTTGTTGTAACCCTGCAGCTGCCATATCACATTCCCTATTTTATCCCTGTTGCATCCCCATGGCAACCCCATTGTACAAGTTCTGTTGCCTCATTGCATCCTTCTTGGCTCCCTGCTGTGTGTCTCTTGTGTACCCCCTTACATCCCTGTTGTAAACCTACCCCTGTTGCAGCTGCGTACCCCACTGTACCCCTGCACCCCTGCCATGTCTGCAGCCGCATCACATCCCTCCCTTACACCCCCAGTGAAGCCCCGTCACATCTCTTGCCCTCCTGTACCCCCCCATTGTCCCCCCTTGCATCCCTGTTATACCTTACGTATCACTTGCACTTCCACTGCAGCCCAGTTGCATCCCGTGCTGCGTCCCCACTGAATTCCCATCACATCTCCAATTACAACTCCACTGCATCCCCCCATTGCATCCCCCTTTCCACCACTGTTGTGATTCCCGTGGAAGCCCCTTGCATTCCTTTTGCAGCTCCATTGCATCCCCAATTTGCACCTCCACTGACGTCCTTCTACATCCCCCCCGGAGCCACCTCGCAGCCCTTGAGTACTCCCGTTGTATCAGCAAAGCAGCCCTACAGCATCCCCGCCTCGCACCCCGTTGTAACCCCCACTTTCACCCCTATCTCACTCCCCTTTCACCCCAGCTGCATCCCGCCTCTACCCCCTTGCCATCCCGCCCCGCGGAGCCGCATCCCCGCCTCTCCGCTGCGCCCCGCGGAGCCGCACCGGCGCGGGGGGAGGGCGCAGAGGAGCCGCCGCGTTCCGCCGCTCGGCGCTGCCATTACGGCCCGGCACGGCTCGGATCGGCACGGTGAGAGGCGGGGGGGCGGGATGCGGGGCTGACGGTAGCAATGACAGGACCGGGAGGGACTGAGGCAGTGGGGTGCTGTGCCGGCGTCCGGATCTCCCCGGTCCCAACCCTGGCATTGTGAGTGGGCTGAAGATCGCGAGCAAAGCCAAAACGTAAGAAAAAATTAAAATATATATATTCAAAGATTTAATTAATTTGCCTTTAAATTCCCCCCTCCCCCAACAATTAATCATCTGATGGCGAGGGGTGATCTTTAAAGTCCCTTCCAACGCAAACCGTTCCATGATTCTGTAGGATTCTGTGGTCTCAGCTGCTGCTGTTTGGAGGATGCTGTCATTTTGCCGGAGGAGGATGCTTTGTGGGGGGACTGGGTGCTGAGAGAAGGGGCCAGGATGTGGCCCCAGGTACCCCTACCTCATCCCTGCCCAACTCTTTCCTACCCTCCCTCCCCCGGCGAGGGCTGAGTCCGGGTGTACTCGTGACATCGGATATGCCGTGCATGCTCTGCTGCGTGCGTGTGCGGCAGGATGAGGATGGCGACGGGGTCCGGAAGGAGGATGGGCACGTTATGAGTTTCTAAACCAGCAGCTGACTGGCAGCGCAGCCTGCTTGGGTCATGCTTTTCATCCACCTTGTCCCCAGGCTGGCTGGAAGTGATGCTGACATCTTGTCCCTGCGTATTCTCAGCCTGGGGTGTAGCAGCAGGGTCAGGGACCAGCCCAGACTCTCTGGCTCATGTTTAAAACCGTGTTGCACAGGTACAAATGGGTCAGAAATGTATGTTTTGTGAAAAGGTGCTGCAGAAACAATTATCTCATTTCTGCCATCTATAAATAAATGGAGGTGAAAGGGCACATTTCCAACTCTCGGCTCACTGGAGGCTGGATTGAGAGCTGGCTGACTGACAGACAGAGATCCTTCAAATATTAACAGATATTAAATGACAACTTCACTGTGATTAGCACCTAAAGGACCACACAGCCAACTACACCACTGGGGAATCATAATATTAGTTATGTCATTGTTTATGGTCAATATTATTTTTCTGGGTGCAGAGGATGCAAGGGTGAGGGAGTTTCCAAGGGAAAGGGCTCACTTGCATGTTTTAGGTTTTTCTTTCCACATGGTTAGTGGTGTGAGTCAGAGTTTCTGGGGGTTCCACCTCAGCCACTGAGGTGCCTCAAAGCCCCCTGTTTCTGCAGTGGGATCTTAAATTTGGTTGGTTTTTTCCTTTTCAGATCTTGCAAAAAAAAAATTAACGCATGCCTAAATGTGCTGCTTAGCTTCCAGCTATCCAGTGATTTAACTCTGTTGTCAGTCAGCCATGGACTGCACCGGGTTCAGGTGGGGTAAGCAAAACCCTGGGTGCAGGGCAGTAGTGCTGGCTGTGCCGCCCAGTTCTGATGAGCACAGCCCAGGACAACCTTTGTGCCTGAATGTTGGCAGTGAGGGCACATACGTGATTCTTGTGTTGTGAAATCCCTGCCTGGCCCTCCCCAGGGCTGCCCAGTGCATCATCTGCCACTCTTCTCTTCCAACCCAAAGCCCTTCCACACTGGGATGGGTTTTGTGCTGCCGCTGCTGCCCCTTATGTGGGGCTTGGAAAAAAATGATAGATATACCTGAGCTGCACTATTGAGTCTTCCCTAGCCTCCCGGGAATGACACACTGAGCTTGAAAGAGGAAAAATACCTTTGTCCCCTGGCCTTGGGGACTGTCCCCAACATGCTGTCCCCTGTAGTGACCCACAGCCCCCTCCCACCTGTTTGCCTCTCTGTTTGCAGGTGTTGAGGCCCTTGCTTGAATTTGGCAAAGGGGAGGAAGTAGGAAACAAGTGGTCATGTGGAGCTTCCCCTTAGCATCTGTCCCGGGACCACCCCATTACCTGGGGTGCCTTGTTTGGGAGGTCCTCTCCAATGGGTCACAGGCTGTGGTGGTTAGTGCTTGTGGCTTGGCTGCCAGTATGGAAACCAGTGCTCCTGTTTGGCACCCGGTGCCCTGCCATGTGTGCAGCGTTCTGTGACTGCCATGATCACACGTCATTTATCAGAGTTGCCTAATTGATGTTTGCAAGTTAATTTATGAAGTACATGGAGATCCTTCCGAGAAGCAGTGGCAACACTTGGGGCCACTTGCTGTGACGCTTGGTCACAGGGCACCTCAACATGATGGATGAGCTATAGTCTGAAGACTCACAGCTGTTACCAGAGGGCTTGTTTTAAGCCCACAGTGTCTTTCTAGCTGGTAGCAAAGGACTGTGCTGGGGCCTGGAGTGATGCTCCCTTTTCTGGTACCAGTGCAGCAGGAAGGGTGATTATCCCCTGGGCAAAGCACCATCACAGGGTGCTCCCACGAGGCTTTGGGGAGCCGGTGTCCCTGCAGCACTGCTGCGTGCAGGGGTGGCTTTATGGGGCTGGGAGTGCTGGGGACTGTGGTGACGGTGGCTGCCTCTGACTGCAGAGCAGGGCCTGATGGCATTTTCCTTCCCCCTGCCTCCATCGGAGGTAGCCATGGAAATCAGTGGCGATGCTCTGCCCACGCAGAAGGAGGTTCGGAAGCGCCACGGGGCTCCCGGAGCATCCTCCCCACCAGGCACCCGTGGCCAGCGCGGCCCCGAGCGGGGCTTGCTGGCTGTGCGTGGCCGGCATTGGGCCCCGGGGCTCACGTGGTGAGCGGCGGCTGCCACGGCCCTGCCGAAATGCTCGGGCGTGATGGGGACAGCGGCCCCCGGCCATGGGAAGGGGGGGCTCTCAGGGGTTTTCTGGCTTGAAGCAGCCCCCAGCACTCATGCTGAGTGGCTCCGGTGCTCCCATTGATCGTCCAGCGTGAATTTCACAGCTAAAATCTGCCAGCGAGTTCAGGCTAGCATTTTTCTGCCTCTCCACTAGTTTCCTGCGGCTGCGCTTCCCTTCAGCCTGTCTCACACGGGGAAGCCTCGGAGGGGGGGACACGGAGAGCGCTTGGAAAAGTACCTTTAAGACAAAGAGGAAGGGGACGAGAAGCAGCTTAGCTGGCTTTGTTCTAATACCAGTAATCACCTGAAGGGCGAGCATGAGCTCGCGGCGCTGGGTCCGCGCAGCGCTGCCGGGGGCTGCCGGGCTCGCCTCTCCCCGCCGCGCCCCGCAGCCCTCGCTTCCTGCCCGATGGCAGCGTGCACTTTGCTCCTGCTTGGAACAAGTGCACTCAACGGGCTTTCTTGTACAAAAGATCATATTTACATAAACGGGAAAGGTTGGTCAGAAGGTGAATATGAGACATCTTTAAGGGAAGCTGGTGCTTAAATACCCCAAACTCGCCGGGCGGCCGAGCTGGAAGGGAGGAGTAACAGCAGGACTGCGATTTTGACCTTGTTATTTTCCTCTTCTGACAGTGTTTTCAGACACTGCCGCTGCCCACAGCGAGCAGGACTTGTGCCGAGAGGAGGGGAATTCTGCAAGGTAAGCCGGGCTTTTTAAAGGCTTTCTCCTTGTTTAGCTTTCTAAAAGCGGTGCGGAGGTGGAGGCAGAGGTGGTGACCCTGTGCCAGGGGCACAGGGGTTCCCACCATCCCACGCTTTTTCCTGCCTGCAGCCTTCTCTTGTTACGGGTCACTAGTGGGAACAATGGCGATTTTCTGGGCTTAATTTCTGCCCTGTTTTAGTGACAGAGTGAAAGACAGCAAGTGCTCGGGGGTGGGCTCCCTGGCAGCCCTGCTTCCATGGACAAGGTTTATCGGTTGCATAAAGTGTTTATCTATGAACAAGCCATGCTGAGATCAAGGATCTTTCTATAAATGTTAATTAAATGAATAACGGCTTGAAGATGGAAATGAGGTTTAGCTTTGTTAGGGAGGTGCCTGGTGGAAATCTTTACAGTATTCCTCAAATTTCAGTTATTCTTGGGAGAGGAGGCCAAATCTGACTGATGCTTCAGAGGTTCTGTAAACCATTTCTCTTGGCTGTGTGTAACGTGGGGGTCCATTGTGATCCAATGTGAGGTGTCTGGGGGCGGGAGGCTGTGACTGTGGTGATTGTGTTACTGTTTCATGGCATCACATGCCACACACAGACACACATACACGGCTGGAAGTCTTGCAGGAAGCTGAAAAACGACTGTGGGCATGGAGAAATGTGGAGGTGGTGTTGGAGAGTGGGCGACTGGTGGGAGAGCGGGCATTGAGGATAGTTCGTTTTATAAACGTGGGACAAAAAATGCTAGTGCCGAGGAAAGGGGGAGCCATGAGCTGGCTAGCAGGAAGAATTAGAGGAGATGTGTGTGTGACAGCATTTAATCTCTTCATGAGAAAAATATATCCCAGCCGCCTGTGGTGGGGAGAGTTCAGGGACAAATATGACATTGTGTGAGAGCTTGCCCTTGCACACAGTGTCCTCCACCTGCTGTCCCCGAGATTTGTCCGAAGGATGCTGGGAAGCAGGGATAGGGATCTGTGATCCACAGCAAGTGCAAAATGTGGGGCAGAAGTGAGGATGTGGGGGTGGTGATAAATTTGTCTCAGATAAGGGCTGGACACCCAGGAGTGCTGTGCCAAGTTGTTTCCTTCAGTTCCCGAGCCCATTAATAGGCTCTGCTTCCTTGATTAGTTGGTGCCTATGCAGAGCAGTAATGAGAGCTGGGCTCAACCCATCAATTCTAGGTCAGTGGTTGTGTGCTGGGGATTTGGGATCAGGCAGGGGGAAGGGAAACAGAGCTGGACGCCTGCCTCCAAAAAGAAATGTGAAGCCCTGCCTGCACCACTGGGGGAAAGGCTGCCTGCACTCGTGGTGGGAGGAAAGGCTGCCTGCACCCCTCAAGAGGCTGTGCTTCCTGTGTCTGCAAAGTGTCCCAAGGGCCATGCCATTCCCTGTCACCCCAAACAAGTTCTGTGCCTGTTAGGAGGCTCATTGCCCGTTTGAGATGTGCTCTCCTGAGAGGATAACATTGCAGTAATTAGATCCATTAAGGAGCTAGAAGAAATAATTGGGTTTTAAAACTGAAGGAGACTTTGCTGTGCTCCTGTGAGGTATCCTTGGCCTCTCGCAGAGCCACTTTCCTCCCCACCTGGCAGTAGAGTTCTCATTTAGCAATGACGTGTCATAATTTCTGATGGTTAACCTCTGATCCTTCCCGAAACACAGGCAGGTGAGGTTGGGTGGTGAAGAGCAGCATGGACCTGGATGTGCTGAACATGTTTGTCATTGCCGGTGGCACCCTGGCTATCCCCATCCTGGCCTTTGTGGCCTCATTCCTCCTCTGGCCTTCGGCACTTATCCGCATCTACTACTGGTGAGTTCATGAGCCGAGCTGCTCTCGGTGTGGCGCGGGGGTGGAACCTGTTCCAGCAGGTCCCCACACACACAGGTCACAGTGGTGTGGACAGGGTTGAGTGTTCCTGCCTGTGACAGCAATAGCAGCAGGTGAGGTGAGGTCCTTCAGGGCCATACCAGCTGTGTGCAGCTTTAAGCATGTCTGGGAGAAGAAAATGGTATTTTCCTATGATATTTTTGCTGCTTAGGCAGCTGCTACATCTGTCAGTCCCCTTGTCCCAGGGGTTTGGCTGTGCCAAGGGGCTGTTGGCCAGGCTGCCACTGCAGTGCCAGCTTTCAAGATCTCTCCAAATCCTTCCGGGTTGCTTCCCCCAAGGACAGGACTGTGGCTGGGAAAAGCACTGCCATTGCAGCCTGTCCGCCAGCCTGGCAGCCCTGGCAGTCTGGTGACCTCCCACCTCATCAATGCAGCCGGGTTGTGGGTGTCCCCGGGCTCACACGCTCCCTCCCAGCTGACAGCCTGCCCAGCGGGCAGGGACTTTTCCCTCGCTAGCAGTTATGGATGAGGCTTTTCTCATCCTCTCCTTTTCTTCTGGAATGGAGTATCAGAGAAGATGAAGCAATGCTTTTCCTTAGCCCCTTGCATCATGTTCTTTCTGATACCAGGAGGCAGGCATTACATCCTTCAGTCTTCCTTTGTCCCTGGAAATCAGTGATAAGCCCACTGGCAGCTTTCCTCTCTGGGTTTGTTGCAAGGAAAAGCTGGAATAACTCCCTTCAGAAGTCAGGGCAGTTTCATCCCCCAGCGTGGAGTGGGCAGCAGCAGGCAGTGTGGGCAGAGCAGACAGACAGCATGGGCAGAGCAGGCAGAGTGTCAGGCTGCCCTCACATGCTGCTGGCAGATGGTGGCTCCTGCAGTTCGGCTCACGGGGTGTTTCCAAATCCAAGTGGCCTCCTGTGAGAGGAAGATGTTTGCCCACTGCAGGAATGGGATGAAGCCTGTTTCTAAAGGCACTTTAATTAGCAGCCTTTTATTCACAGCATCTGAGGGAGGAAGGAGCATGGGATAAAAAACACAGTGATGGGATCGTTGCTCTGCAAAGGAGAGCAGGTGGTGTGACAGCCCTCTGCTGCCCCATGGATGTCCAGGTGTTACTGGGTTTGGCAGTCAAAGTGGTTTTTTCCTTTGTATATATGAACAGCTGGTGGAAGCCAGGGAGGACCCTGATGGGCTGAGGTTCTGAGGAGATCAGATCGCTGGAAAACACTGCTGCAGCAGAGCTGAGTGAGTGTGGTCAGGGTGAAGCCTTCAGTGGCCACAGGCAGGGGCAGCAGGACAGGGCAGAGGAGGTGCAGGGTCCATGCTGATGCCAGGAGCTAGGAGGAGCCAGGCTGAGAGGAGGGTAGACAATGCCCTGCTGCTTTTGTTCTTTTGAGGTTGCAGATAAGGGGCTGAGTGAAAATGCACTGTGGGCAGGTCAGTCTGTGTTTGGCTTAGGGAGGGAGTGTGTAAGCAGAGATCAGAAGGACTGTGTTTTTTGAAGAGTGTGGTCCCCCGTCTTTCTTTCTTCCAGCATTTCTGGCAGTGTGGGCTTCTTGCAGGAGTAACTGCGATGCCCTGTGTGTCATGGGCACCTCTTTTCTTAGGGACAGTGGACGAGAAGGGGGGGTTTGCCCTTACCCTTCCTTTCCTATTGGCTTCTTCCCAAGTTGCCTTTTTTTTTTGGTGAAAGTGTTGTGTTTCCCCATCAGCAGAGGCAGGAGAGGTGCAGGCTGTATGCCATGCTGCCCTCCCCTTTCAGCCTCGTGCAGCTCCAGCCTTGCAGCACTGCTCCTGGGAGGTCCCAAGGGGAAGCTTCTCCCTTCTCCCAAAGTTCCCTGCCCACTCCTTCTCCTCGCTGCCAGTCTGTGTGTCCTCAGCTGGCGCAGTCAAGGGTCACACTGGGCCCCCCTCCCACGGCCTCCCTGCTTTCCCTGCCACTAATGCGCCTTCCTGCCTGACAGGATATCCAGGCCTGCCCTGCTGACCCCGGCCCCGGAGCCGCTCTGCCTGCGCTGTGACAGGGGTTAAGCAGTTTAGCTGCTGCCGCTAAGTGAGTTAACACCTTGTGAGGGATCAGTTCAGCTTTGCACAGATTATTTTGCCTTCTGCTGAATTGATCCATTGGGATCAGTTGCTAAAAATGTTATCATCTTGCCCATTGGTAGTTCACACCAGTGCCTTTGAGGCAAGGACTCTTAAGACACTTATTAGGGAGAAATTCACCTCTCCTTGTAGGACCAGCACAGGGCTGAGATACTGCTTAAGTCCCACTAACTCCCTTGAAAAAGGGATTATGCTAAAAGAGGATTTAACTATGCATAAGCTTTGAGTGGGCAGAGAGGTAGGACAGTCCAGAAGTCTTGATGACCTTGCTCTTGTGTCTTAAATAAATTGTGATAAAAGTATTTGCCAGTGTTTTGGCCACCAGGAGCAGCCCAGTAGTTGTCCTGACAAGGGTTATGTCTGAGCACAGGGGAAATGCAGAGAAAGCGACCCAGCTCTCTGTCTTGGGCTGCACGTACACATCATGTGTCCAAAGTGTCACTGATAATCTCTGTCCAAGTCCTTCTGGCTGGCAATTTCACTGCATCCTCTGAGCAGGCTGCAAGCATATGCTGGCAGGAGCTGTCTGCCTCTGTTTTCAGAGGAACAGCCCTGAGGTTAGCCTGGTATCTCCCAGGATGCTAGACCCTGTGTAAAGGTGGTGCCCTCTTGTCCTTTTTGTGTGTAAAAGTACATTTTTAAAGACTGTCCTGTTGGTCCATGGGAACCGGGTTTCTGTGGTGCTCCTGGGTGACGTGGTTGTTTTGGCTGGGAACCGATGTGCTTGTCTGGGGGGTGATGTTCTCCCATTGGTGCAGGACTGTGTCCAAATAACCCTGTGACAGCTCCACCTTACCCACCTGGAAGAACTGCCTCCCTTGGCCTGCCCATCCTGCATGCTGCCTTGCCATGTGTGCTGCCTCTCTCTCTTGATTTTCTCTCCTCATACCATTCTTCAGGCATTACCAGGTTTACAGTTGTTATCTTGGCCCATTTCCATTGCCAAATGAGTTATTTAGGGACTTTTTTTGAAGCTCTTAACAGACAGAATGTCTCCACAAGCCACCTGCAGTGCGGCCAGTCACCACACCTGTAAGGGATCACATGTAAGCAAAGGGTCTGGTCCAGGGACCAGATATGCAGTATTAATCCCAGTAGTCCCATGATGGCACCAGTGTGAAGCCAAACTAACTGGCCTTAGTAAGCCAACAAATCTATGTCTGCCTTTGGACTCATCACTTGGTTTGTATTGTGGCTGGGCCCTGGTCCTGTCTCACTCACTGGTGTTTTCTCCTTGTTTCCAGGTACTGGCGCCGAGCCTTGGGCATGCAGGTTAGGTATGCAAACTACGATGACTATCAGTTTTGTTATTCCTATAGAGGAAGACCTGGATACCGACCGTCCATCCTGATGTTACATGGGTTCTCAGCCCACAAAGACATGTGGCTGTCCATAGTCAAGGTGCGGCTCCATTTCTATCATGTTTCTCTTTACAGAGAATTGATGGTCCTGGACTTGGGGGCAGTGCGGGGGCCCAGTGGTTGCTTGCATGGGACGGGATGACTGCTGTAACATGCTGGGAACACCCTCCTTAACTCTGTGCTCATTGCTTGTTGGATCCCTTCACCCCTATGACATGCAGAGCTGCACGTGGGAAGAGCAGTACGTACCTGCCGCCTCCATGGGAAACAAGTCTTGGCCATGCTTTCTCATGTCATCCTTGGTACATGAGCTGACTTATTCTGGTGCACGAGTAACCAGGGCTGCTAGGAGGAGAATGACCCCCCCACCGCTCTCATCCGGGCTCACTGCTTGCCATCCCTGGGCTTCACAGCAGTTTCCCTGCACTGTAACCATCCCTGGTTTGTTTCTGCAGTTCCTGCCGAAGAACCTGCACTTGGTGTGTGTGGACATGCCTGGCCACGAGGGCACGACCCGCTCGGACTTGGATGATTACTCCATTAGTGGGCAAGCTAAGAGAATACACCAGGTAAAGCCCCAGCATTGCATCGCCACTGCAGAGGAATGTGAGGACGTGGGGACGTGAGGGATGTGGGGACGTGAGGGATGCTAAGCCCTGTGAGTCCTGCCTTGTGTGGACTTGCTCCCTCCCTTCCCAGGCAGCCAGAGCCACCAGCCTCAAGCTTTTGGGTAGAATTTCTCTAATGACCCCACGCTGTTGTTTCCTCTCCCCTAACAACACTCCTTCTGCTCGCTGCCAGTTCGTGGAGTGCATCAAGCTGAACAGAAGGCCCTTTCATCTGGTTGGCACTTCCATGGGGGGAAATGTTGCCGGCGTCTATGCTGCTCAGTACCCAGAAGATATTTGCAGCCTGACCCTCATCTGTCCTGCAGGTGGGCAAGGCAGGGGAGGCAAGCCAGAGGGCAAGCAGGAGCCGGTGCAAAAGCCCAGGGCAGTGCTGGGGGCAGCATAGAGGTTTAGTGCGAAGCACTTGGAAATAATTTGTACTTACAGGCTGGAAATCTCTGGCAAGGCACAAGAGAAAATCACAGCCTTGTGCTGACTGCTTTTCTCCAGGAGTTTGGTGTTTGTCCCACTGTGCTTTGGTTAGAGTTGGGACTAGGACAAATAAGACAAGTTCTGCTCTGGAGGAAAATGCCTTTTCCCTTTGGATGGCAGGCATTTTACATGCAGCCCCTCAATTCTGGAGAGAGAATCCAGACTGCAACAGGAATAGCCTTCCCATTCTGGCCTCATGAAAGCCCTGGTGTGCTGAAGGGCTGGGCCTTTGGGAGCCAGACAGCTCTGACCTCCCACCTGTGGGTGCTTGGAGTGGGAAGAGCACTTCAGGGCTGGGTACAGGTCAGTGGGGTATCCCTGTGCCTATGCAGCACCCCTCCATCCCCACCATCCCCTTCATCCCCTCCATCCCCTCCATCCCCACCATCCCCTGCCCAGGGGGCTCTGGGGAGCCTGTGCATGACATGCTGCAGGAGGCATGGCAGGCAAGGAGCTTCTCTGTCTGGGAGGGCTTTGCTACATCCCAGTTGTTAGAGCGGCTCCTTCCCCCTCCCACGCAAGGAAAGCAGCCTCCAAGTAAGAACTGAGGAATGAAGCTTAGCGAATGTTACCTAGCTACAAGGCTCTGGGGGCGTCAGGGCTTCCATTCCCCTCTGGGAGAGCTGTCAACTGCCTCTCTGGCTGTTTCTAGATGTGAAACCTCTGTGTGGGGGCTGCAGAAAGGTTTGGGATTAAGTTGCTGGGGGATTTTACCTTCAGTGGTGCATGCAGATGGGGTTGCTGAAATTTTCTGTCCAACCCTGTGCAATGGCAGCCTGGGCATTAGTATCTGCATCTGCTGACCACATAAAAATAAGCACTGTAGCTTTTGCTGAAGTATTCATGCATGTCTACACCTTGTGTCAGGCCATGGGGTCGGTGGTGCCAAGCCCTGGAGCTGGAGGAAGGCTGGATATCTCTGGGTGCTTCTTGAGGTTACTGTATGTAAAGATGTTTTCTTCCCCATTTAAAAAAAAAAAATTTAAAGAGTGAGGAGGCAGGAAGCCAGAGGCAGGAATGAGGGAGGTCGGTACAGGGATGTTTTGTTTGGGCTGTTGGAAAGTTTTAGCTTGTTCTCCCCTTCTCATTTCACCCAGGCCTGCCAAGTACCACTGACAGCAAGTTCATTAAGCAGCTCCGGGAGCTGCAGGAGTCCAAACGTATCGACAGGATCCCTTTAATTCCCTCGACGCCTGAGGAGATGGCGGATATGCTGAAGCTTTGCTCCTACGTTCGCTTCAAGGTGCCACAGCAGGTGAGAAGCCAATGCTGGTTGTGGCTGCTGGAAAAGGGGGGGCTTGGGGGTGGTGAGCGGGTTTGCTTTTCCCTGATCCTGCACGGTGGCAGCTGAGGAGATGCTGGGAGTGGAGCTGGAGCTGCCCTTCTGCCATCACCCAGGTGAGACACCCCCAGCCCCGCTCCCAGCACCTTTCCAGCACTTTCCTTTCAAACCCTCTTTCCCACACTCCCTCTGGCAGTGCCTGCTGGAATTCCTCCTCCCATGGAGTTTTTGGCAGCAGGCTGTGATGTAGAAGGGTTTTTTAGTAACTATGGCTGGCAGGAAACGTTAAATAACTAAAGCAGCTGTTGTCCAGCGTGGAGGGGGATTGTTCACTGCATTTTAAGTAAAAGCTATCAAAGTGTTAATTGCGTCATTGTCAAGCAAGAGGAACTTGGTGAGGGGCTGGCTATTAAGCTAGGTTTCCTTAGGAAGTCTGGAATGAGTAGATTGGAGAGCGAGAAAAAAATGTAAGGTAATGCCAAGACCTTTTGGGTTTTTGGCAAAAGAATACAAGAAGGAATAAAAGTACAGTCATGGCTGAGGTGGCTGCTGGCCAGGGGCAGAAATTGGGTCTGCATCATAAAAGACAAAATAGCTTGTTGCTGAAATACGTGTGTTACTTAAGCGTGGTTTCAACAGCCCCACATGCTTAGGAAGAAGGTCATGCTGAGGTCAGGCTTGCTGGGGTGGCAGGGGCTGTTCTTGAGTGCTCTTGGACACACTCAGCCCTGTGCAGGGCATGGGTCCCCTCCAGCAGCTCTCCTCTGCTCTCCCTGCAGATCCTCCAGGGCCTTGTCGACGTTCGCATCCCACACAATGATTTTTACCGGAAACGTAAGTGCGTGGTGGCATTACCGGCCTCACCAGGCTTTTCAGAAGGACCCCTGCGGCATGGAGACCAGCTGTCCCCACCCCCCATGTCCCCTGCACATGGGCCTGGCCCCAGCACCCCCTTGCTGCCTTTCTGAGGGTGGAATGACATTAAGAGATTGGGAGACACACCTTGGTGGCTGGTAGCAGCCCACTGCCACCCTCACTGCCACCCCCACGGGTGGCAGGGTTTCTGCTTCACCCTCACCCTCCCATCTAGGTTCACTAGTACCTATGAGGAGATGGTTTGGTGGAGGGTCCCTTTGCAGCTGGGCTTGGTGGCAGGGCAAGGACAGTCCATCACCTCTGCATGGGTTTCCCAGTGAGGGGATACTGGCAGGACTGGCCAACGGGGCCCCCTTTGAGAAGGGAAGGTAAAACGTCTCCCTTGTAGGACTGACTCTTCTCTTGCCCCACCAGTGTTTTTAGAAATTGTGGATGAAAAGTCCAGGCACTCTCTCCATGAGAACATGAGCAAGATCAAAGCGCCGACACAGGTCATCTGGGGAAAGCAGGACCAGGTAGGCAGCCCCCTGTGCATCCCCCACGGACCTGTTTCCATCTCTGCCCATGCCCACCCACGGGGGCACGGTGGGGTTGTGCTGCCGAGCTGTGCACTGCTGTGCGGGGAGCTGGCACTCTTGTGTCCCTGTCCCCACTGGGTTTAGACACAGGGGCTTGGCAGGTGATGGGCAGAAAGCTGACAGCCAGCTTTCTGGAGGGAGGAGAGGGCAGTGCCAGGGCTGAGGAGTGCGAGGGTGCAGGTGTGGGGTAGGTGCCAGCACCAAAGCAGGCAAGGGCTAGGAAGAAGAATAAAGTGTCAGCAGCTGGGAAGAGATGTGCTGTTTGTGGGCAGGCTTCAAGACAAAGTCTTAGCATTGGTTTCGGAGGCAGGAGTGGGAGGGAAGAGGTGGGAGGACGCAAGCTGCAGGCATGCAGAGGGCTCTATAAATGCAAAGATGCAAGTGTTTGCTTGCAACGACCCCTTTGCACTGAGCTGGCAGCCAAAAAGCATCCAAGAGAGTTCCCTGTTGCATGCTGAGACTGGCACCATGCAGCCCCCCTGCCCTATCCCCAAGCAGGGTGCTGGCATCACAAGGACTGTGCCTGCATCCCTGCTCAGCATCTCAACTCGACCCCAGCGGGCTTCTGTGGTGTGCAGCAAACCCCAGCTCTGACTGTGGCCATGACTGTTTGTTCCCCTGCCATCCAGGTCCTGGACGTTTCTGGCGCCAGTGTTTTAGAGAGCGCTATTCCAGACTGCCACGTGTACATCCTGGAGAACTGTGGGCACACGGTGGTGGTGGAGCGGCCCCGCAAGACAGCCAACCTCATCCTGGAGTTCCTGTCGCTGCTGCACAGCATGGACAACAACAAGAAGCAGGCATGAGCGTGGCAGGGAGCCAAGTGCCCGTGCTGGGTCTGTTAAATTGTAAAGTACTGCAGCTTTGATAAGTTCTCAGGGATCTTGTACGAATTGGGGTCCATGTGCTGAAGTCCCTGAGGAAGGCAGAATCACTGATACCTAAACCTATAGCACCACTGGCACAGCGACCTAGGGGTCATTGAGCAACCTTCATAGATACAGGAACAGAAGCAGAGTATCTCCCTCTTCTACTTAGAGATAAGGTAGAAATGAGCTGAAATCACCCAGTCGTCCTCACACAGCTGCCCATCCTACCTGGGTTACCAGCACGTAGTTGTTCATGACATTCACCTAAACTATATATGAAGCGTAGAAAGGAGAAAGCATCCTGGACTGAGACTTACAATATTTCTACTACTTAGAGTCCATCGTGTTGCATGCTGCCGTGCTGTAAGAGAACCCTCAAGTGCTCCAGGCGTCTGCTTGAGTGCTCTTTGTGTAGCTCCTTAATTCATAATTTATGCAGAAAACAACAGAAAACTTCATGTGTGGAAGTCCAATGACTGTACGTGCAAAAATGTTTACACTCTGAGTGGGTTTTTCTAAATCCCGGAACAGCTCCTGTGTATATGTAATGCCTTAACGTTGCCCAGGGTGTGGTGTCTGCGCACAGCCCACCTTGCCCAGGGAAGATTCTCCCTGAGGGTGAACACAGCCAGTGAAAACGGGGTGCAGGCAGCAGCTTTGCCACGCTGTGTGACCTGGAGGAATGGAAACTGCCCGGGGTTGCGGCCCCTGAGCCTGAGTCAGCAATAAGCCCATGGCCAGGGTGTGACTCAGCCACCTCGGGAGAACTCTTGTCTCAGCTCCTCTATCACATTGTGCTGCTGAACACCTGGATGTAAATAACGATTTTCTTAATGAATTCTGTGAATTCTGCAAAAGCCAATGTCGCTGGAACAGGCGTGAGGGCTGTGTGTGTGACTGGCACAGGGGATGTGGGCTCCTGGGCTCACGGGGCGGCGAGGAGGGGTCAGCTCGCCCGTGAGGTGCTGGGCAGTGGTGTGGGAAGGTACATTGTGCTTCTGCGTCCTCTCCGTGATTACAGCTCCTGACTGAGTGAAATTATAGGTAGAAACAGGCAATACAGACAAGCTAATCTTTACAGCCTGCAAGGTGATGTCGGGATGGATCCCACACCTCTCCAGGTGCAGTCCCTCACTGCCTGTCCCAGGGACAGAGCGCTGGTCCCTGTCTCAGGCAGGACCAGTGGGTGCTGGAGGGCAAGGCAGTGCGTGGTGCCCTCAAAGGCAAAGCAGCAAGTGGCTGTCACCCCTCGGTCACCCCCAGCCCTCCTTGGGGGGTGACAGCAGGTGCTGCTAGGGACCCCCCCAGCCTGGGAACACACGCTTGCGGTGCTGACAGCCATCTGCTTGACGGCTTCCCGAGGTCCCCCGATCTGTACATACATCTGAAACTCCCTGTCAGCTTCTCGGCTCTTTTTAAGAGAAGAAACATTGTTCTTTTAGAAAATTAGAAATTTGCTGTTAATTGCTTGATTATTGTTTCTACCACAGGAGTTGATTTAAAAAAAAAAAAAATTTGCTGATAGTTTTATGTGGTAAAAGCCAGAAAAACTTGTTGGGTATCTATATGGTTTCTCATGCCACAGATTGCTGTATGCAAAGGATTTATATGGCTATTAAAATCTAGTGATTTAAGAAATCCATGGTGCAATTATTATTTTTTCCTTTGAGGAAGAAGGGGGCTGTGGTGTGGATGATACAGGGGTCTTGCTCTGCTGCTTCTTCCCTCCCCAGATTTCTGAGAGATGCAGGTTTTGGCTCAAGGAATATTTGGTAATGGAAACAGAGATGTTGAAGAACAGGAAGGCTTAAGTCTCACCTCTTCAAGGACAATACAACTTTTCCTTTTTTCTTTTTATTAAGAGGAGGTGGCACCAAACACTCAAGAAGGAACATAAAACCTCAAGGGGCAAGGGAATTAGGTTTTAAGCACCAAGATTCCTCTTAAAACTCTTGCAAGCATGTTAAATACCAATTTCATCTGTAATTGCAAGTCTTACTGAATTCATACATTGTGCTAGGAATAGTGTTATGTCAATATGCAGGCAAAAGTATTTGTGTTTCTCATTTCCCCAGGAGGCTCTCAAGGCCCGGCAGCTGCTTTGTTTGCCAGAGGAGCTGCAGGAAGGGCGGGGGAGCATCCTCCTTGGCACCTCATCCCATGGCTCCACTGCTGCAGTGATGCATGGGTCAAGGTGACCCTATTAATGACCACAGCACCGAGGTGGGAGGGGGCTTCTCCCCCACGGGCAGGGACTGAGGTTGGGGTGGCTCTGGGCATCTGCACCATATGTTGCAGCCTCTCCTAGTTTAGCAATAAAAATCCTCATGTCTGTATGGGAGGGGGCCCAGGCAGGCCCTGCAGCAGCAGCTGAGCCCACTAAGGAGGCAGGGATGTAAGCTGGCTGCTATTCCCATTAACCCTCATTTCCTGCTGGGAGCCAGAAAAGCCCCACACTGTGCAAGGGCTATTCCCCTGGCAAGGAGCCCCCAGTGAGCCCTGGTCACCCTCCAGGTAAGGCTGTGTCTCTAGGCTGTTTATGGGGCTTAGGAAGGGGCAGAGGTTTTTGCTTCTCCTGGTGGGTTTGTGTCCTGGGGGCAGAACTTAAGGAACCACAAGGAAACCATTGGATCCCAGGTGTGGTGAGCCTGGGAACTGAGAACCTGCACGTAGCCTGAGCATCCTGCCATGGCAGGAGGGGGAAGGTGTCCTCTTGGTTTGTTGCCCTGTGCATAAGTATTGCTTTCCTTGTAATCATGTGGCTAAACCAGGTCTGCTGGGGCTGGGCCAGGCCACGAGGCTCGTGGAGGTAGAGGGTCACACAAAAGCTAAGAAACAGGCCTTTGGTTGTTGTGGGTCTTGCTAAAGCTGTTTCACTGTATTCTGGAGAGAGGCTGCAAAACACAACAGAGCTGGCTTGAAATGAATCTAATAATGCCTCTGAGCAAGCCGTTTTGCTGCTGAGGATCCAGGGCTGGTACCTGCTCCTGAAGTGTCAGTGGGAGCAGGAGGGACAGAGCTGGTGGTAGCCAAGTACCTGGGTGTGTTCCCAGCTGATGCTGAAGAGGAAAATATTGTGCCATTGAAACATGGACCTTCAGGGAAACCTGGGCTGGGTCCTGTTCCACACAGTTATAGACAGATGCTTATCTCCAGTGGAAAAACATTTCTTTTTTTCCCAGCAAAGGAGATTAACAGCATTTGCTGCCTTGTGGGAGGCTTTGGCTGGCACAGGTCTGCACGGAGCATCCTCTGACAGGCAGAGTGATGCTCTGGGGGTCTGGCACTATGGTTTGGGTGCTGTCCTGGGTGTTTCCCACCGTGGCAGGCAACCCTCTGGCTGAACATTCCCCTGACTCAATGTGTGTCACAATCCTTTTTTTTTCCCATGGAAGCCTGGATGGGAGTGCCCTGGAGCATGGCCACCCTCACTGACTGTGGAGGGGGCACCACAGCCCCCACCCGTGTCCCTGCAGTGACAGAGGCACGTGTTCCCTGTGATACCAGTGGTTGCCTTGTGATGTGATGAGGGTCCCCAGCCGGGACCTTCCAGCTGAGACTTGAATGCAAGAAAAACATGCAGGGTCTGATGTGGGATTGGGTTTTGATTGTTTTTCCTTCTGGGAGGCCCTTTTCCAAACAGGAGCCTCTTGGGGGCAGTTTGGGATTAAATACTCACTGAGCTACCAGGACTGGTGGCTTCTCCCTGCTATTCCCTGCCCGACAGCGCTGCCTGTCTGCTGCCTCTGCCTGAAGCACCAGACATGGAGAGCAAATCTTGATTTTCTTTCTTATGGAGGAACATTGTCTTCAGCCGACAGGCTCCTTGGTTGTTACAAGTCTTGCTAAGGCTGTTTCTCTGTAGCCTGAAAAGAGGCTGCAAAACACAACAGGGCTGGCTTGAAAAAAAATCTAATAATGCCTCTGAATAAACTGTTCTGCTGCTGAGCATCCAGGTCTGTGGTGGGACAGACCTGGTGGCTGCTCCCGGGTACCTGGTGTGTGCCTGTTGGCTGAAATAAAATTTCACTTGGTGTGAAACTTTATTTCAGCTGAAAGGCTGAAGTGGCATTTTGACAGGGTCACTGCCTTTTTTTTTTTTCTCCATTTTTCGAGACTAGCAAATAGCTGTGAGCAGGCTGCTGTGACAAGGTTCCAGCTGTTGCCAGGAGCCAGGCACGCAGCAAACAGTGCCACCTCACCCCTCTCAGAATCCCACTCTTTCCCAGAAACCTCTGTTTCGCTCTGGAGAGCAGGGCCCACACACAGCCCTGGAGTGCTGCTCTATTGATTTTGTTTGTTTTCTCATGTTCTGGGAAAGCTGGACAGGAGCACTGGGTGAGTGGACAGGTTTCTGGTAATAGCACTGGGATTTGTGCTTTCCCATGGGTTTGCAGAGCATTCCCTTGGCCCGGGCTCTGGATTGCCTCTGTGCAGGTGACCTGCATTCCTGGGGGGATAACGCAAAGTCCTCTCAAGGCACAGCACACACAGCTGCAGGGGAGGCTTCACTCAGGTCTGCCATGGCCTCTGCCTTTGCCACCCAAGCATTGGGGAAGGCCGGGAGAGCTCGAGCACCATATCAGAGTCTGTCTGTGCCCTGAAGGAGCAGCCTGTGCTGCTCCACAGCCATTTCATGGGATAGTAGTAATGTAGGGCTGGGAGGAACCTTGAGAGACCATCCAGGCCATCACTAGAACATCTCCTGCATGAGCCCTGAACGTCCCCACTGGTCCTGGACACCCCGCCACAGCTCCCCAGCAGCTGATGGGCTCAGAGGACACCCTAATGAATACCCTGAAGCTGTACTGAAGTTTAAGCTTATTACTTCTCCTATCCCCATTGGATGCTGGTAGAGTGTTCATAGCTTCCTGCAGCTCCCTCTGTGTGTTCACAGACTTCCTGTATCCAGAACAACATCCTGTAGGCTCTGCCAGCTGCTCCTGTACCTGGAGGGATAATGCAGGCAGTTGAGCACAAGATCTGGGCTTAGACTTTGCTGGCTTCAAACAGCAGGTATCTTGCGACAGTGTTTTGAGAGCAAACATCCCAGTAAGTTTCATTTAAAATAAATAAATAGTAACAATAACAACCCCTCTACCACCCCTCACCCCAAATGAGGTGGCTCAGCCTATGAGTCACCCGTTCCTGCAGTCTTGATCCCCAGCCTGCTTTTGCACACTGGTTATTCATACCTGGAAGCACAATCCCGCATAAGTCTTTCCAAAACTACATCCTCCTTTGCACACCCTTTTTTTGTCTAATTGCCGAGATCATGTGTATCCTACCCCAGCCCTCCAGCACATCCCCTCGGGGCAGTCTCAGCTGTATGTTCATTAAGTACCCTGGCCTCCAGCTCAGTTACTGAGCCACTGATGGAGCTGTGGAAAACCTCCCGCTGTCTCTTCCCACTTCCACAGGGAACCACTTGTAACTAGGGAGAATTTTGCTGCATGTTTTGCAGCCATCTTGCAGGTTGAGTTATTCTTGAGTTTATTTATCTTTCCAGTGGGAATGACAGAATCTAGCTTAGCAAAAACCCTACTAAAGAAATACAGTCCTTACTGCTTTCTCTGCTTCGGGGGCCTGTTGCCCTATTGCAAAAAAAACCTGATTTGGAGTAACATGAGTAATTCTTGTTATTTGCCCTGATCGTTTCTAGGTGCTTTGCATTTCCCAAACTGTTCTGGGGATCACCTCCAGATCCAATGCCTGGAACATATTTGCCTTAACGTAAATAACCCGTGGTGGTGTCCATGAGGTTGGGAAATATCTGGAGTCCTGACTTTGACCCCGTAGGCAGGAGAGAGATCACTGGCTTGTTTGCAGATTCAGGTGAAGGTTGGAGGATGTGGGGCTGCTTGGGACCACGGATGTCGAGAATGGGGCCCTCACAGGTGCTTTTGTGCCCATAAGGTCCCCATCCACAACACTCGTGGCATCACAAATTTCACCACGCCAGGTCCCCAGCACTTGTGGCGAGGTGGCACCAGGTGGCAGCAAGGGATCAGCATGGGGAGCTGCTGCGGCACTCGGAGCAGAGAGAGCCCTCGTTCTGTACCCTCTGCTCCAAACTGCACCCCGATGGGGTCCAGCTCCTTGTTTTGGGATGATGTGCGGGCAGGGTCTGGTCTCTCTCTATGAGAGCTGGGTCCTGCATACGTTCCCAAGCCATGTGTCACCCATTCGAGTGCAAAGCCCAGCATTCCTGTCTCATGCTTGGAGCTGGGTACTCTCAGGGTCAAATTCTCTCCTTCTGTAAGATGTCCAGACTTTGAAGTTTAAGGGCAAGTCACCCCTGCAAGGAGTTAAATAATTAACTTGTTTTGCAAGATCCTCAATTTGGCCTGCAAGCAAACCCCTCTGTGCTCCCAGGGATGCTGTCACCAGCTCACAAAGGCTGGTTCTGTCTCAGAGGGGGATGATGTGAGGGATGTGAAAGGAGAGAACTAGGTGGTGCTGAGCCACTACTGGGAGTAGTGTCAGTTTGTGTATCCCATTTTAGTGAGGCTGGAGGAGATGGGGACGATGCAACCCTAACCCTCTATCCCCTTTAGCCCTGGAGAAATGATGTCAGGCCTCCCATCCCACACAGCTCAGGGGAGCTCATGCAGCATTTGCCTCTCCTCTCTGCATCTCTCTTCAGCACCTGTTCCCCTGCCAGCAGTTCCCATCTGAGTAACCAGAGCATGTGGCCAGGAGGGCTCCTGCAATTTCCCCTGGCGTGCTCAAGAGCTACCAATCTGAATTTGGTTAGTGGGAGACACACCTGGCCACAGGTTACCCAGCAGTATTCTCTGTCTCAGTGCCTGAGTTTGGTTTAGCTGGGTTTGAAGCTGGAGCAGGCGGCTCTGTGTGGAGGCCAGCGCGGTGCCAGCACACAGAAATGGGATCAACAGACTCTTCCTGTTGTGCAACTGTTGTGCAGCCCACGCAGAAAATTTTTGGGAGATTTGTCAGGGCTTTTGTGTTTTCAGTTAATATTTATTTGCTTGTTTCGGGTCTTGCTTTCACAAACAAGGGATTGAAATAGTACAGGCTAAGAGGGGGCACGAACTTTGCCTAGTCTGCCCTGAAGTGCTGTGTCCTGCCCCAGGAGCTCCCTGTGCCCACCCTGGCAGCCCTCACCTGCCCAGCCCAGGCTTCCCCTGAGCAAGGCTCCCCAGCCCCACTGGTTCTGGAGCTGGGATTCTGGCACAAACATTATTTACAATTTTGCCTGGCAGCTCATACGTATTTCTGCCCTTATGTAATAGTTCAACCCGGGGTATGAGCCTACACACACAGGGCCCTGGGCTTCAGGTACTGACACCCCCACTCCAGACCTTGTGCTGGGGGCAAGGGACAGCTGAGCTCATCCCACTTGTGTAGAGCTCTGGGTGAGCCCTGCCCATGGGGCTTCAGGCTCCTAGCTGGACAGGACTGAGATGTGAACAGCAGCACCTCTCTGCTCTGAAACCTGCCACTTTGCCACTTCCCTACTCCCCACTTTCAGTTTGGTCCTCTCCTCATTGATCCTGGGGTGCAGCTGGGGCCAGGAGTAAGGCACAGCACTGTGTACTCTAACCAGCATCTTTCTAGCAAGACCCATATTTACTGGATTTCAGACATTTTGGCTGTGTGTACCCCTGCCCTTGCTGTGTTTCTGCTTGTGGTTCCCGGAGCAGGCACAGGGATGCAGGGTGTCGGCATCAAGCTTCCCAAGGTGAAGCCATCTGTGGTGTGTGGGGAGAAAAGGCAGGGAAAAGTTGCAAAACCCAGAGGCTGGAGCAAGAGGTGTGTGGCTGGCACACTGTTCATGGTTCAGAGGGCATCAGGGCACAGGCAGCATTTGGAAAAACAACCCCTGTGGAGGCTGCTAATGCTGGCAGGAGCCTGGTGCCCACTGGTGTCCTGGCTCTTGAGGGAAGGAGCCCACACGCTCACGTGCTGTTGGCACATGTGCTGTCCCTGGGCCGGGGTGCTCTGTCACCAGTGGGGTGCAGAGCAGCCCTCTCCCCATCTCCATGTGCTAGGCACAGAGAGCTGGTGGCACCACCCGCTGGCACTGGGGGGCTGTGAGATGGGACAGGTGCCCCCCCCCTTGGCCTCTCGCCTTTGGGTGAGTGCCATGGGGAAGGAATGCTCTCCTCCCACTGCCTTCAGCCCTTCCCACCATGCCAGTGGCCCACCAGTGAAAGGCAGCCGGCTCCTGAGAAGTGTCCAGGGTTGGGTTAGGAATGGTCGATCAGATGAGGCAGTGAGTAGCTGCCTGCAAAAAGTCTCTCAGCTTTTTCAGGCAGTTATTTAGGTCATCCCAAGGCCCCCAGGAGCCAGGTGACCGTGCCCTTGTGCTGGGCATGCCACAAACCAAACATTTGTCACTTGACTTCACCACAGCCCTGGGACGCCTCTCTCTGGGTTTGCCTTTAATTGAGTGAGCGAGGTGCCTGCCAAAGATCAGCTCTAGGTCAGTTCCAGATCTCCTGGGTGCAATCCTGTGCCAGGCAGGGAAGCAGGGAGTCTGATATCTTGCCCTGCTGACCAAGGGAGGCTGGTGTGCAAAAGGCCACCAAGGGCTGGCAGGCAGTGTGCCCAGGCACCACCCTCCTGCCCGCTCAGAGCTGCACAGGCAGGACCATGTATTTAAAACTGTGTGTCAGCATGGGGGCTGTGGGTTGCTCCTACACCTGGGAAGATTGTTGGCTGTGCCAGCTGGAGTCATTCATGTTGCTTCAGGAAACCGAGGGATCCCCAGGAAAGGAAGCAAACTACTGCAGTGCCATCAGCCCACTCCTGGGATGGGAACATCACACTGCTCTGGGGAGCACAAGCCCTTAGGGAGGTGAGTGTGAGAGTGGCACTGGGAAATGCCAGCCTCTCGACAGTGGTGCTGGGAGGGACTGGAAGTGTGGCAGAAACCTTTGTACAGTCCTATCTGTGTTTTCCCCATTACAAAGAACACAGAAAGCTTTCCTGATAAGAGCTGCCATAAATCTAAAGCTGAACCACGACCAGGATCTCTCCTGGGATGTGCCCTTGACTCCCAAGCTGCAGGGATGGGATGTGACACTGGTGTTTCTCTATAGCGTGTTTGTGGTCAAAGCTCCCTCCCAACCCACTCACACCTCCCCCTGTGCTGAGGACACAGCTGGTGTCCTGTCCCCTTCCCTCTGTGGAGGGACAAAGGTTGGTGGGTGGTGAGAGCGAGGCCTCCCTGTTCCCCTCCCAAATACCAGCAGCAATGAGGTTCTCAGAGTTCTTTTGGGGAAATCAGGAGCAGTTTGTGTAAGATTTAGTCATCGGGGATGGAGGTCAGTCTCCTGGGACCATTACTGCAGCTGGAGTGACTCCTCCATCTTTGTCACCAGTGGGAGCTGGTTTCCCATTTCCAGGTCCTGCACTACCTCCTGTCCTTAACGATGCCCATGTCCTTCAGAAATCTGCCCCAAAGTAATTCTGGGTCCCATGCCAGAGCTGAGGACACCCAAGAGATGGTGCTGGATCCCCATCCTGCTGCAGCCCTGCCAGCACTGCCTTCAGCATGACCAAATTTTGACCATTAAACCTCTCCAAGCACTTGCAAAGCAATCTTGCTGTCATAGGCTGGGCTGCCTAGCACATAGACTGGCACCGTGTGGTGTTAAAATTGCCCAGAAATTCTCTTTTTGAAACTTTATTTGCAACTGCTCGCTGCTTTACCCGGTCTTACTTGTGGGGCTGGCAGCGTATGAGAAAAGTCACTGCCAGAGGCAGTTGTTGCTGAAATTGTTTTAGATGTGGCCAAACCCAGTCACATCATCACCTCTGCATAATCAGAAAGGAAATATAAAATCTAAAACAAAATATAAGATATTATGGCATTACAGGCACTGGCACCCTGTGGGATGAGTCTGGCCTGACCTGGGGCATCCTCTCACTTCTCCCAGACCCTGTCCTGTTGGGACTCTGTGCCCCCAGAGTTCATGCAGAGAGTTGAAACAAAGGGGATGTGCATCCATGGCAAAGCTGTCTCCCCTACTTCAAAGCTGTAGTTTCACTGGAGCATTCTGGAGGAGAACATGGCAGCTCCATGAGCTTTCCCAATGGGAAAAGCCTCCCGGTGCAGTTGGTTTGGTTTTTGTGGTGGCTCTCTCTGCTAAATGCTGCCTTACAGGGTGAGTTAGCATTTTTGATATTTTTAGATGTCTCTCAGCCCAGTGTCAGGACTTTGTAATTAAAGGAACTGTTTTGGCAGTTGGATGTTGCCAAGCTGGAGCTCTTGGTTTGAAACCGCCTTCTTGCAGGAGTATGTGCAGTGCCAGCATCCCAGTGAGGCCATGGCCATGCTGGGAGGGACAGGATTCCTGTGGGCACCTGCCTGCTCTGTTGGGAGGGATAGAGGGGCTCAGGGGGCCCAGACATGGTGGGCTCTTGTTTTTTTGAGACCTGAGATTCTGGAGCCATGGGCTCCCTGTGCTGCTGCTCCCTCCATGAAGGTGGTATTAAGGCCTCTTCTGCTGCATCCTCTGTGCCCTCAATGCATCCAAAGTGTGTCCCTTCTCCAACCCCACCATCGGGGTCAATCGTTCCTGCCCCCGACTGTGCCTCGACAAGTTGGGCAGTGCCTGTCTAAGCCAGCAAAGCCTATTGCCCTTCACAGGCTGAGAGATAAACCTAAAAATAACCTTGTTATCTTCCACTTGATTCAAATCAACGTCAGTCCCAGCTATAAATAGCCATGCCTGTGTCCAGGTGGGTTGCAGGGTGTGGGGCACGGTGGGGTCTCTGTTCCCTGCAGGAGGCTGGCCCTGCTGCAGGGGGGTCTCTGCACCAGGCTGCAGAGGGGCTGCTTTACCCCCTTTACCGTGCTGGCCGTGCTGGGAAGGGCCTCCAAGGTAGCTTCGTGTCAATGGGTGAGGCGGCTCTGTCCTGTTGCAAAACAGGTCCCAAAAATAGTGAGATGCATGCTGGATAAACACTACCCCATGTGCCCTCTCTGACATGGGGCCCTGCCCAATGTGTTACCCGAAAATCCTCCAGCACTGTTACAGCTGCAGGACCCAGCTGTGAGGGGCTGCTGTGGGGGTCCTACCCGGCCTCATCCTGCCCGTGGTCTCACCCACACTGCTGTGCCAGGCTGTGCCACCCAGGGCTTGCTGTAGCCCCTGTGGTGCCCCACAGTTGCCAAGGCCAGGCTCTCAGGACCCTCTAATTTAATACCTATACCCCAAATTTTGCTGCTCCCCTGTGCCAACCTGCCCCATTCGGGGGAGTTGTGCCTCCTCCTGCCTGCAAATGCCGAGGATCTTTGGATGGAGGCAGCAAATGAAACTGTTTGTCTGAGGGAAACAGGGTAGGGCTGGATGGGTCAGTGAGGAGGGCGAGCAACTGACGGGCAATTTGGAATGGGAACCTGTGCTGTTCCCTACAATTTAGGAAGGAATTATTGCACTGGTTAATCTCTTGGCTCAGCCCATTGAAACTGCCAAACTGGGACAAATCCCTGCTTTTGCAACTGCATATACCTGCTGGGAATGGGCTGCTGTACCCTCACAGCATGGCCACCTGTCCTCATACCCATCACTAGGCAACGATGTCAAGCTGGAACATTTCACACCAGCTCTAAAGCGTGGTTTCCTCTGGCCTGGCTGGGTGATGCCCAGTGGCAGTGGCAGCCACAAGTCTGCCCACCTGCCTCTCTCTCCAGTTGCTCCAGACTGGGAAACCTCTGTGGTGGCATGCTGAGGGAGGGAAGTGATGCACTGATCTGCTGAGTGCCAGTGGGGACCCTGACCCTTGTCCTGGCACCAACAGGCACATGCAGCAGCAGGGCAGGAGGCATGGAGCAGGCTGGTACTGCACCGGTTGCTATGCTGCTGGCCAGCAGATTTAGAAACTGGAGCTGTAGGTGCTGCTGTTGGGATGAGACTACAGCTTGGAGCTCTTTTGGGGCTCAGGGGCACAAGCAGCCTTTTGCAGCAGGCCTTGGGCTTAGCTGGCTTTTCAGGAGTGGCAGGACAGTGCCAGAACGGTGCCCCAATGCCTTGTGCTGGGCCCTGGCCAGTCCCCTTGTGCTCACTTCTCTGGGCACTGAAATTAGCCACAGACATCAAAGAGGAGTGGGGTAAAAAAAGAGAGGAGAGGTTTTGTTTACTTGAATCAAAAATAATTTGTGGCAACGCATCTTCTTCCAAGGCAAACAGTGCAGGAGCCGGTCCGTGCTAATTTGGGAAGCTGAAAGGGAGTTGAATAAAAACATGAATGTCTGACAGGGAAACAACTGGTCTCGTGCGCTAAAATAGAGCCAGGGACGCCAGTGAGCTGGAGCTGGAGGAGCTGGGGAGGGGCTGGGAGAGGGGTGAAATCCAGGGCGGCAGGAGGGAGGAAACCCGCTGCGCTCCAGCATTGTGCAATAAAGGATAACCTCACTCCGTGCTGAGCCCTGCGCCAGCAGCCAGGTCCAGCTCACGTCCTGGGTGGGCAGGGCTAAGGTGCTTGCAGGGAGAGGTTCTGCTTGTGTTCTATACAGGGGGTTGTATGTGTGTGTGTGTGTCTGCCCACTCTGGGTGGGACTGAAGCTGGGGACCCAAATGGGCCGTGTGGTGAGACACACAAGCCCCCAGAAATTGCTGTGTGTGGCCAGAACTGCGGGAAGCGAAGTTGCCTCCCATCACTCTGTCTCTCATGATACCCTAAATGGCTGTTGGTGTCCTCAGCATGGATGCTGGCACTGGTAACATGTCACCACCCTTGGGTGTCGACACACCCTGGGGAACCCCTTGCAAAGGCTGTGGGAGGATGTGGGTTGGTGGCACCCCTGGCCTGGCAGTGGACATGCTGTGGGGAGGGGTCCAAGTGCTGCTGCTGCAAGACATTCCCTTCAACTGTGTTTCTGCCACAGCTCCTATGAGTTTCCAGGCAGGCAGGGAAGCCCCGAGCTGGGCAATGCCACTGCATGGTGCAGGGCAGGCAGCTGAGCTGCAGCAGAGGTGGCTCCAGCTCCTTGTGCTGCCAGGTGAGGTGGCAGAAAGTGCCACCTCCGATTGATGCTGAGCGTCACCACAAGGCTGCTGAAAGGCCTCCAGTGTGTCACCGTGCTGCTGGCACCCGCCCACGGAGGTGTGACCGCAGGGAGCCGGATATGAAAACCAGCTGCTTTAACGAGTGCGGCCATGTGTTTCTTTGGGCAGTGGGGAGGAGAGTGTGATATCCGTACCTGCTGTGGGAACAGCACGGGCTGTCCTGGGCTGCAAACCTGTTCTGGGGGGTTTCCATATGCTCTGAGGCAGACCTGGAAAATGCCCCCAGTGTCAACCCCGCCAGGAGCTGAGGGACTCCCCTGTGCCTCAAAACACTGATGGAAGCCCCCACAGTGTGTTGAAGAGGATGGGACCCTGTTGTGTCTGCTGGGGCAGGACAGGGATGGGGAACCAGTGAGCAGGTTTTCTGGGGTTGTTTCTGTGTGGCTGCTGGAACATTTTCCATTAGGGATGGTGCTCAATCTGACTCAGATCCAGCCCCATTGCAGCTTTCCTGTGGCCAAAAGCAACTAAAAAGTACCCTTTGGGGTCAGCACTTAATATCATGACTATCAACAGGACGAAATATCTTTCCATGGTGGGACACCAGGGTAGCAGCACCAAGGGCCACAGAAGCCCCATGTCACCAGCACTAGAAATTGTTTTTCTCCCATGGTTTCTGAGTTAATGGTGGAGCTGAGCCTTGGCTGTGCAGGGACAGGGGTCCAGCTGGTGAAAGGGTTTTGAGCTACAGAGGACATGTGTCTCTGGGAAGGGGTGAACTTCAGCCCTGTGTTTACCAGCAGAAATGTACTGCCTTCACAGTCAGGACCTGTCAGTCAGACCTCACTTGTTCAGGATTTTGTAGGTTGGCATGGTCTGGCTTTCAATCCTCACCTGTTCTCTGCAGAGGGAGGAATGTCCCACCTTGCAGAAGGGGATTAATTGCTTGTCTGTATTTTTAGCCAGTATGGTCTGAAATTATCGGAAACTGGAGCAAAGGGGAATGTGGCACCGGGGAGGTCAGAACCTCAGGGGTGGCTGGATGAGCTGTGCCCTGGTAATTGCCCAGCTGGAGGTGCAGGAGCAGATACCAAGGAGTACAGGAGCACATGCAACACCTAAAGCAAACAGAGCTACCCGCAGCCCCCAGATCTGCACCTCTGCTTATGACAGGGCTGGATGACTCTGAGGGTGGCAGGTAGCAGTCAGCACTCCAAAGAAAACCCATGTACATCTGTCCATGCTAGCTTCTTAAAATAACCAGATAGCAAGTCTGTTTAGTGCAAGGAGAGTAAAACCAAGGCAGTTTCTCTTTGGCACGGTCCTGAAGCAGAGGGCTCCAGGAGAGCTGTGCAGACATGCCAGCTGAGCTGCAGCATCGCCTCACCCATCTCATCATACACTGAGATGTTTTACAAGACTGAACCACACAGGCCTCTCCGATGGCTGCGCATGCCTGTGTCGCCCCAGCCTCCTCCTCTGGGATGAATATAGGCTGATGTCATTGTTAGTAATACGACACATAGGGATTTTCCCCTAAGGGCATTTCTTTGAAAAACTGGACTGAGGAATGACCTTCCACCAAGTACAGTTAATTGCTAACAGGAGCAGGGAGTTGAGGGGTGCCAGCCCTGATGCATAGAGGGAGGGAGGGAGCCATGGTAATTCAGCATTCCCTTCCCATCCGGGTAAATTTGCAACACTTTCCAAACGTAAGTGGCTCAGCCCTGCCTGGTTGCCCAGGAAGGAGGACCCTGGAGCAGAGTTCCTTTGGGAAGTCATTGGCTGGCTCTAGAGTCAGATGGCTGTGGAGGGGGAGCATCAGTGCAGGGCTTTTTCCTGGAAAATCACTAAGTGTTTGACTCAAGTCTTCCTGAGAGAAGCAAGCATAGCCTGATCCCCACTGAGCTGCACAGCGGGGAGGTGATGGCACATCTGTTGGGATCACGTGCCTATGTGGGACACCGTCGCCTCCCACGGCACCAGCACAGTGGGATGTCTCATAAATTACAATTAAATGGTCCCTGCAGCCTGCTTAGCTCGGGGCGTGCAGGACCCCACGCCAGGAGGAGTCGTGAGTGTGCCTGGATGGAGGTTTTGGGTTTTGCTCTGTGCGTCACCAGCCCAGGGGGATGACTTCTCTGTGGTTTCTCCCCAGAACATTGGCAGTTGACAGCAGCTGACAGCCAATTTTGTCTGTGGCCCCTGCCCTGCAGTGCCTCGGGTGGTGGTAGATGTCCTGGGGGCCCAGGCAGTGGGCCTTGCTCCTCTGGAGATTTCTACCCATGTGGTTTCTGCAGAGGGCTGAAGGCTTTGAACTGCTGAAACCAGCACAGCTGAAGCCAGAAATTGGTCCTGCCCAGTTGTGTGCATAAGAGAGTACGGGTGTGGGAGCATAGGCAGTTGCCTCCTCTCCCCTGCAAGAGCCCTCTGCACTGGGCTGGGAAAGGTTTATTTCCTCAGGCATATTCTAAACCATTAATTAGGTAATGGACACTGTGGGTTGAGGTTTGGGTTTCACCCACTGTGGTGTCAAATGGAGGTCAGGCTCTTGGCTCGTCCCCTGCCCTCATTTAAGGGCTGTGCTGCCCCTGGCTGTTGTGAGGGCAGAAGGGCATCTCTGCTGCCTGCCCTGCTTGGCACAAGCTAGTGCTGGGGCCTGTGACTGGTTTGTGTGGTATGATTGTTTGTGGTGCAGCAGCTGCTCCCTGGGGTCTCATGGATGGGGAAGGAACACAGTGGGTCTCCAGGACACCTCCCAGCATTCCAGTTCACTGTACAGAGGCTGGGGTAACCCCATGCTCTTGGTGTTCCTATTTTGCCAGGTGAGGGAGGTGGCACATGCTGTCAGCTGGCATGGTAGCAGGATGGCAATGCTGGCTGCAACCCATCCCTGATCCCAGCACGCCCACGGCCCAGAAACCTTGCATTCCCAAAGCCACGGGTTAGCAAAGGTATGGCATTAATGAGAGCAGCTTCCTTATGACCTGGAAAGCTGCAAGGAGCTACAGGCTGGTACACATTAGCTCTTGGGGACCCAGAGCAGAGGTGATGTGCAGCCAGACTTTCCTTGGGATGTAACCTGGTGAAATCTGAGCATAGCCACCCCAGCCTGGATGGAGGAGATCCATCTGCCCTAGGAGGGCTTGCTGCATCACTGCCAGTGTCCACTTACCCTGCAATTCTCCTCTCTCATTTTAATTTGCTTTTCTTGTTTGCTGCACTGTTATTTTGTTCTGAAAGAACTTTAGGAGATTAGTTTGCATCCATCCTGCTGGGAAGAGCAGAGCCACCCCTTCGCTCTCCCTGTTCCCTGGTGTAAGGAGGCCTTTCTTTTTCCCTTTTATTTTAGCATCACATCCCTTTGATGTCCTCATAATTTATTTTTGCAGCATGGTTGTTTTCATGATAAAATGGAAATGTTTCTCATGGGTGGCTTTAGAATGAAAGGCTGAGTGAGAAGGCTAAAAATAGCATTGCGTGAGCCTCTGGTGCATGAGTGACTGGGCTGGGCAGGGGCTGTTTGCTGGGCTGTGTCCAAGGGGACCCTCACCAAAGGTTAACCTTTGCTTCACTGGAGCACGTGGCTGGTTCACGGGCCAAGCTCACGACTACTTTGCTCTGGAGCTGATCTTGATTATGCTGCATTTGGGGCAGACATCCCCTCTCTTGGGATGTGGTCCTCCTGAGACCTCTCCTGGTGTGAGCTCTGGATGGCTGGATGGGGACACAGAGAATCCCCACAGGAGCACTGCAAATGGCAGGGGTGCACAAGGCAGCCAAGGCAGGGCTAGTGAGGGGGTGCTGAAGCCCCCAGCTTCTCCCTGCCTTCAGCAAGGAGAATGTCAGGAGCTGATGAGCAGGATGAAGCTAAAGGACCATAACTCAATAGCTGGGTCTACCTCTGCCTCTAGCCTCTCTCCCCAGGGGGGCATTGAGGGCTGCCTGTGAAGTAGCTGGATGTGTCCTGAGCAGGATGTGGCTGTCAGCCTCTATCCACTGGAAGTAATGCTGCTGGGGAGAGCTCTCCCAGTAACGTCTCTCATTACATGAACTGACTGCCCCGCTAGGAGGAAAGTTCATTCCTGTTTACCCTGTTGACTCATCTTGCCTTTCATCTTCTCTCTCAGATGTAGCTTATTATATGGTGCTATAAATAGGGTTTGCTCCCAATTACATGTGCCCAGCTCTTACCATTTCTTGCCCAGGCGTGACGTCAGCAGAGAGCCTCCTGGCATGGTTGTGTAACATTTCGTTATGGCTCTGGGAATGGGAGTGGGTGGGTGGGCTTGTCTGGGGCTGTCTCCTCCTTTTAGTTTTGATGGCAATAGCTCTGAGGATGCCTCTGACCAAATCTCATTGCAGCATCCCTTTCTGCTGCTCATCCACATCTCTTCTGTCCTCCAAGTACTGACCCCCAAATCCCGCTGCCGTGTGCCGGGGCCTCACTGCTCAGCTCCCGCTGTCCTGGGACTGCAGAGCAGAACTGTCCAGGCTGTGACCTTGCTCCACAGTAGCTGTGGGCAGCATGGCAAATTCCTGTTCCTGGGGACACTTGGTGTCCCGTCTTTTAGTTGTATGTCAGCAGAATCCAGTATATTTCCTGAGTATAGCTTCAGAGCCCTCTAAGTGTTCCATGGATGGCAGGAAGACCATCATAGGAGCTTTTTTTCGCTGTGTAGGTGCACCGAGTCATCCTGCAGCCATGTCAGACGAGGAGGTACCAGGCAGGCTGGCCTGGCACAGCAACACTCCCAGGAAGCGTCAGCACATTGCTCAAAGGCATTTTATATAAATAGATGGGTGGCTCAAACTGAAAGCTGCAATCATGTACGTGCCAGCACGAGACAGGAGTGGGTAAACACAGGTGGCTGCTGTGTCCGCCAAATGCAGCTCAATGACACCACCAGCATCTCATAAGTGTGGCCCAGTGACATAAATATCCCCAGCATGGCTGTGAGGTGGGGAGCTGGATGAGCAGAGCCCGCAGCTCTGATAGGATGGCAGTCAGAGTCAGCAGAGTTTATGGGGCCTTTGGTTTCCTTGTTCTCCATACAGATTCACACCTGGGAAGTTAAGAACATTGAAAATCATGGCAGGGATCAAGCTGATCCTGACAGCGAGCACTGTGGTGCCAGGGATGTCTGCTGGGGTAGCAGTCTCTGCAGAGTTTGGGGGCTGCAGGTCCCACCCTGAGACACAGTGAAGTCAGCTATTTACTGAGAAATTACTCTCAGCTGCAGGCAGGTGAGGTTAAATTGCAGATGAAAGTCAAATATTTACAGCATTCAAATTAGTGCTGTGATCTTCTGGGTTGGGAAACCTTGAGCACCGATTCCTATGCTGAACAGAAATGTTGGCAAGCTGGTGGCTTTGCCCTGCTCTGGTCCTGCCACAGAGAGTGTGGGCCCAGCTGGCCTTGTTTCCCAGTGCTGCCCTTGAGGGATACCAGTTCCCTGTGGGTTTTTGATGCCAGTCACATTGGGGAAGGTTCTGGGGTGTGCTGCCAGGTTTTTAAGGCCAGGAACAATTATCTCCATTTAGTGGATCTGTTCCATAATAGGGACTATTGTGACTCTTGCATTCCTCTGTCACCATTTGGGTGGTTAATTACCCTTGCTCTTAAGTAAACAGATAATTGTGCCCTATTGAAGGGAGGATGTTGAAGAGACAAAAGATGGGGTACGGGCTCTGCTTATCTCAACTGCAGCAGCTCCTCATGGCCCTGCCGTGCAGGATGAGGGCAGATGGCTGATACCAAGCATGAGGCTGCATCTCTAGGCCATGGGCCACCACTGCAGCTCTGCCTGGAACCTCTTCCGACACTTTGAGAAGCCTGCCTCCATGGATCTGGAGTGATTTTTGATTAATTTGCACAACTCAGTGAATAGGGAATTGATCACTTGCCAGCAGAGCTGGCGTCATCAGCCAGTGTGAGAGAAATTTGATGAGAACAACCAGTATTTATTAAGGAGCTGGCACTGGAAGGGAAGCACCCTGATGAGAGCCCTGGGGAAGCGGCTGGGACCAGAGAGCTTGGGTTTCCCAGCAGATTTAGGCAGCAGGATCTGGGCAGCCTCAAGCTGGTAGAAGCAGGAAACCTTATTGCCCTTATGACTGCAGTGCCATGGTTCCTATTTTTGCTTTGCATTGATAGTCAAGAGACTTACTGGTTTTAACTGAGATAGCGGAAACTACTCCAGTGATAAGGAGTCTGTCAGGACAGGGGTGTGCGAGCTCATGCTGTGGTGTCCCCACTCTGCAATTTCCAAAGCCCTCAGCGGTAAGAAAGGCAGGAAAATGAAAGAAACACGAACCCACGCATTGAAAAACTTCTCTGTTCACCTAAAATAAGGGGGGAAAGAGCTTCAGCATGTTATCCCATCTTTCCTAGGGCAGCCTACAGGAGTGAGGCTGCCTTGAAGCTGCCCAAGTAGAGATGCAGGATTTGGGACTCTGCAGATGGGTAAGGAAAACTCTTCTGGATGAGTACTTGCACATCACACAGGTGCTCTGCCTGCAATGTTGGTCAGCTCTGGATTGCCTCTGTGGCACTGACCATGGCAGGGTGGCACAAGCTCTGCCCCAAAAGCCTGGGAAAGGGCAAGCAGAACTGGAGTTGCTCTGAGGGAGCTGCACCCCTGGCTGAGCCACACAAAGTGCGTCCCTGTGGCGTGATGGAGATAACAGATGACAACAATCCCTGCCAGTTGTCAGCAGAGGTGTGCCATGGGCTTCACAAGCAGGCTTGAAGTGAGCCTCTTGTCAACTTCACAAGGACGGGAATCCCAGCGCCAGCCCCAGTCGGCTCCCTGTGGCTCCCGGCACGTGTGCACGCCACTGGCCTTGTGCCTCCCCACCGGCACAGAGCCAAGCTGCTTGCAACGAGAGAACCAAAACACAGCAGCCAGGAGGATTTTGCAGGCTCTTTCATTAACCTTGGCCCAGATACAGTTTGGTTTAATAATCCCTACACAGATTGCCCAGATCAGGACAGCATTTGCCTCATCTCTGAGGTGAGAGAGAGAAAATCATCAGGAATATTTTTTTCAGAAAACTTCATCATCTCTGTGAGCCGGCTGACAGATTGGCCTAGGAAGGGGGGCAGCTGCCCTGCTGCTTGCCAGACAGCTCACATTCCTCCTATCTCCAGCACGGCTGCTGCGCTCGCTCAGCTTGTGAAGCCTGCCCTACTTTGGATCAGCCCACAACATCTTTGATTTTGAGGTCAGTGACAGCTGCTGGCAAGCCTGCACACCCTTACGCCGTGTTTACTTTTTAAGTAGCTCAATCTAAATACAGAACTAACAGCTTCCTTGGGCTGCTTTAACTGTTTCAGTATTCCTGCTGAGGAATTTGGTAGGAATTAGGATGGGGCTCACAGCCTTCACATGGCTGTGACTGTTTGCACTGGATGAGGCTTCAGTTCTTCTGCTTAATCCTGGGTTTGATTATTGAGCCCTCACTAATAACTGAAGAGGAGACTGCGGAGACTCCATCGCAGTCTACAGCTTCCTCACGAAGGGAAACAGAGGGGAAGGCACTCATCTCTTCTCTATGATGACCTGTGACAGGACCTGAGGGAGTGGCATGGAACTGTGTCGGGGGAGGTTTAGGCTGGATATCAGGAAAAAGTTCTTCACCCAGAGAGTGGTTGGGCACTGGAATAGGCTCCTGGAGGAAGTGGTAATGGCACCAAGGCTGACAGAGTTCACAAAGTGTTTGGACAACACTCTCAGGCATATGGTGTGACTTTCTGGAGTTGCCCTGTGCAGGGTCAGGAGTTGGATTCAATCCTTGTGGGTCCCTTCCAACTCAGGATATTCTATTATTCTATGAATTTGTGATAATTGCTTTATGCTGGGCTCACATGTAATCTGCAGTGTAATGGTAACTCCTTTTCCCTTGGTTGGAGAGGAGCTTTGCAATTCTCTGATGACCTTCTATAACCTCTCCCCTTGCAGAACTTGTCTGGTGAGGTGTTTGCCCCATGCCACCAAGAATGCACCCCCTGCCAGCCCTTCCCTGGGCAGAGGCACCATGATACACTCTCCAGTCCTTCTCCATCAGCCAAACCCTCCTGCTGCCTCACGGGAGAGCCTTAGCCCCATGGTGACAGGCAGCTGGAGAGCAGCAGGAGGCCAGCAAGACGTCATCTCTGTGCTGGGAGAACATACTGTTCCCTTCTGTAAATGACTCGTGAGGAAGGAATTTAACTCAGAATTTCTTCCTTAAGAGCTCCAGCCCTTGCTCCGGCCAGATTCTTCTGGGAGAGGGATTTTGGCCAGCTGGGATGCAGGAGGAGGGCAGAGAGTGGCTGTAGGGTCTGGGGTGTCCCTGGGTAAGGGTGCTCAGAGCTTGGATCCCCTGATTTCCGAACTTCTGCTAATGGCTCTGGCACAGGTTTCTGTAGCTGGCTACCAGGGAGGCTCTGAGATGGAGAGGTGAGGAGGAGAGAGATTAAAACCCGTTGTGCCTCAGGCAGCCCCTGCAGGGCCCCAGAGGTGCTGGTACACAAAGTGACAGTGTCAGCATGCCTGGGGAGGCATGACAAGCATTTGCAGCCTCTCTGGCACGCCAAGGGCTCGCTGGAGATCCCCCACCTCTCCTTGCTGCCCCTGGGCTGTATTGCTTACCCTGGGCTAGCTGCTTACAGCTGTCCACCCAGGGGCTGCAGGGGACCCCCATGTCCTCTTTGCAAAGAGGTGCCAGGTGAGGTTTCCTCTTTGCCACGAGGCTGCTTGTGCCACCTCACAACCTGAGCCACCCTTCCACGTGGCTGGTTAGCACGTGCATTGCTCTTGCCCAAAAACATGAGCCAGTTGCCAGGCTGGAAATCATGACTTTCCTGCAGTAGCATCTCTTTTACTTGCTCCAGAGCTGTGATGTTCTTGTTTTGGCTCAGCAGTGGTCTGGGTTCTGGGAACAGCCGGCATAATTAGTGCTTTTGGTGCCACTTGCTCGTCATGGACATTGAAACCCTTTGCAAATTTCTCTATGAGAAGTAGGTCAGCATAAACTCTCTCTTTGGAAAGAGAAGAAGCACAGAGGATTAATTAACTTGCTTGGTATTGCACAGCCAGGCAATGTCAGTGCTGTCAGAAAGCATCCCCTGGTCCCGAGGGAAGCGGGGCTCTCGCAGCAGGGTGCTCCTTCTCCCTGTTGGAAACAATTGAGATGCCATGGGTTTGCTCTCCCAAACCAGGCTCCATCGGGCAGCTGGTGAGTGCAGCCTGATTGCCTGCTGACTGAGTGATAAAGCTCCCTTCCTTACAGTCCTGCAGCTCGTGGTTGCTGATGCCTGGATGTTCACAGTCACTGCCTGTTTCAAAGCAGCAGAGGCTGTCAGTGATGTAACCAGGTACTAAAAATAGCCTGAGGAAGAGTTCCTGGAGCAGCATGAGAAACCGCAGGGAAGAGATAGATGGGAGGGCTGAATTCATAAGAAGTCACATTCCCAATCAGTGCTGATTCAGTCTATCCACTTGGCATTGCCTGGAGCGCTGGTGCTGCAGGGGCGATGGGCCAGGAGCACTTGCTGCTGCCGGCTCCCTGGGTCCTGGAGACCTGATGGAGCACATTCATCCCAGTTTGGAGACAGCTCTGCTTGTCCCCATCCTTCCTGACTCTCATGTGGGTGTTCTGGTTTGCACTGTTATCCATGGAAAGCTGGTAGGGAAAACTATAGCTGAGTGGTAGGAAAGGATTGAGAGCCTGCAGCAAGGGTCAGGAGAGTGCAAGTCACAGCCAAAACCATGCATGTTACAGCATTTTTGGGGGGTTGGTCTGCTAGTGAGTGGAGCAATCTGCTTGGGAAGCCCCCATGAACTGTGGAATCTGCAGTAGTTCAGCCTGTTCCTCCATGGTGTCCATCACGAGGCTAAGCTTCTCTGCATGGCCATGGCCCCAAGGGGGCTTGTAGCCCTGGAGCTCACAGCCACTGCCGGCCTGGCCTGCAGTACTGCAGGCTCTGCCATGAGCAGTCAGCTCCTCAGGGGGAGCAAATCCATCAAAGGGAAGGATTTGCTCTTCCGTGACTAAGGAGATTTAGATTTAGATTTATTTTAAGGTGAACTGGACCTCCTTGTTTAGGACAACATGGCAGAGTTTCTCCCTTCCAGGCGGGATGAAAATGCTTATCTGCAAAGCTAAAAGGTACATGGGGTTATGTTCTGACTTTTATAGCATCATCACCTCCTTGGTGGTTCCAGAAAGGGGCAGACTGGCAGGTGGCTGCTCAGGGGGAAACCAACAGGAGGAGCAGGCAAGGGGAAGGAACAGGAGAAAACCCACATCCATAAAATGAGAGAGCAATGGGGGACCGCCTTCAGGGGCACATTGAAGGGTGAAAGGGAAGAGGAGGGAGGCTTTGGTTCCTGCAGTGGGACATTAGTGCTGGAGCATCTGCAGCCCGAGCCTGCAGTTATTTAGTTGCTGCAGGCTTGGTGGGCAGGGGACAGAGCTGCTGCTGAGCCTGTGCTGTCCCAGGCTGGAGCCACATTTGATTTCTGTGAGGAAGGAGGTATCGCAGACAGCACCTGGCCCATCTGCAGCGAGATGGATGGTGGTGAGTGAGGCATCACAAGCCCTTTCCTTCCTGCACAAAAGGCGTCCTTTGATGTGTGAAATACAGACAGTCCCCTCTCAATTGCTGTTTTTGCCAGCATTTATTTCACTCATTTGACTTACTGGTGCAAATTCTTGCAAGCATTAAGTTTGTTGAATGGAGATGAGAAGTTTTAACCAGTTCTTTACCCAAGGGACTTGATGAAGGATCTCTGCAGCTGCTGAGACAAAGCTTCTGACCCCCTCTTGCCTGCAGACACTTCCCAAAAGGTCTGGTGGGACTGACCCTGATCCCACAAAACTGGGAGCAGGATTTGTGGTGTATCTGGGCAAAACCAGACTGTGCAAAGTGGCTGCAGAAATGAAAATGGCATTCAAAGGCTGAGGGGGGTAGCAGGTCTAAAGCAGCTGAAGGGCAAACTGACTTATTTTGATTGATATTTATATCTGAACTGGCTTTTCCCTGCCCTAAATAGTCTGCACTGCTGCGCTGCACCGAGCAGTGCTGGTGACATTTCGGCAGTACCAGATGGGTAGGTGTGCCGGGCTGTGCGACTGCGGGACACCAGCCAAAGCCCAGTATCACCCACCTTGGGAAGTTCCCAAAATGGTCACTGGAGGAGTTTCAGCTCTTAGTCATGCTACTGTGCATGCTGGGAAGTTGGGACTGTTTTGCAGAAGGCAAAATCGTGCAATCATGACCGTATAGAGGGCAAAGAGCAGTGCTGTGGGGCAAGGTCTGGGTGCCCCAACCAAGACTGAGGGTCTCTGGGCAAAGCCTGGAGCAGAAAGCACAATTCTAGACATGGGTCTGGCCCTAAGCACAACCATGATAAACATGATACAAAGAATAACACAAATAGAGATAATTAGTCCAGCTTGCTGGAATGGCCCTGGTGTCACTGCCTGGCCCTGTGGGATGGATAAAGGAGCAGGGGAATTTATTCACCAACGAGTACCTAAGGGAGGCTCAGTAGAAGAATCAGCTGGCAAAGCTGCAGATGAGGCACTGTGGGAGAGGGCTGCTTCAGCCTATGAGCACAAGAGGAAACTGAAACTGCCGGCTCTTTCCAGCTTCACCTGCGGCTGAGATGGTTGCCCACGGAGCACGGCAGCACTGGCATGGGAGGCAGGACCAAGGGGCTGGCCCAAACCTGTGGATTTGGGTTTTCACTCTGGCTGCAGAGTCTGCTGCCCCAAACACAGCCCACCAGCCTGACAGATTCCTAGCACGCTCTCCCAGAAGTGCTGGAAGACCACATGTGGGGGATTTCACTGTGCCAGGGTGGCCATGGCTGTGTGCCTCCAGTGTTACCAGTGCCCACCAGGAGCTGGGGTCCTGTCTGTGCATTTAAAAGCTCTGCCTTTTCCAGCAGGAAAACTTAGAAAAGATGGTATGGAAAAAACCCTCTGGCCTTTCCTAACCTTTGGGCACTCGCTATCTATGTATTGTTCTTTTTGTGTGTTTTTTGGCAAGTTGTTTTATCCTACAATAGCACATGAATTCTGCTGTGGCAGCAGATCACTAGGTAAGAGTCCCACTGGAGAGTTACAGCCTTGGCAGACAGGACTGGTGAAGGGATGGGAGAGAGGGGACACAGTTGTAACTGGCATTTTGTTGTCAGGAGACCAAGCTGGACCTCTGTTAGCAGCCCATGGACACTGCTTCCAGGGTGCTGTATGGTTGAATGGGCAAGGCAGGCTTTCTGCAGCTGCAGAGGGTCTGGGAGCGGGTCTGGGAGTGGGTCTGGCAAGAGCCCTTGTTCCCTGAAGAGCCTGAAGATCTCCTGATTGGGCCAGGGAGTGGTTTGCATGTGCTTCTGGCTCAGAGGCAGTTCTTTGTCGCTGCCCTCTTTTCTGATTGCTCTCCTTCCTCTTCCGCAGGCAGCAGAGCAGGCTGCAGCAGGATGTGGGCACAGTCCAGGGCTCCTGCAGAAATAAGCACAGGCGGCTGGGTTGTGACACTCAGCCCCTTCTCAGCAGGAGAACAGCCTGCCCACTGAGCACTGCTGCTGGCCCCATTGCCAGCACACCGTGGCTCGCATGTGCTCCCTGCTTGCCTGAAGCACAGTCAACAAATTAAACCTTAAACCATAAACTACAGATGTTTTTGCTTGTGGTTCCCAGGTCAGATCAGCTGAAAGGAACTTGGGGTGGAGAAAACTGTTTCCATTAATCACAGCCTTTTTCAGGAAAGCACAGATCCTCACACCTTGGCTGGTGGAGCAGCAGCTGTCAGCTCTCCATCCCTGTAGCTCTTGAGAAATCACAGAGCTGAGCTGCCATCCCAGAAAACAAAGTCCAGTTGTGTTTTTCTGCCGCAACTCATCCGTCAATATGTAATTGCTCAGGAGTAATAGAGAGTGCCTGGCAAGGAACAGGGTTGCCCAGAGGGCAACTGAACTGCTGGGGCTTTGCTGACTTTGCTGCTGTCCCCTGCCAAAAAAACCCCAAGTTGTTGCTATCCTTCTTCTTCTAGCTCCATTCTCATAATTATTATTTTTGACCATGGGAGGACTGAGGATAGAGCACGGAATCTATTTCTGTGCAAGACACCATTAAAGCAGGATGTTTCCCTTCTACTTCCTTAAGTGCTGTCTTCCTTTAGTGGCCGGGCTTTTTCAGTCCTGAATCAGACACATTCTCTGATGAAATGTTTTGCAAGTAAATAATAACTAGAACCATGTGCATTAATTTGAACTACCACAGGCACGTAAAAATGGCACAGACCACACCACACAGACAGAGCATGGGATTAAGGTTGCGGGTGAGGAATATGCAGTTAGAACATTGTGTTGGGTTGGAACTGGGTTGATGAGAAGTGATTGAATTTTGGGAGGTTTATATTTTTTGATTCAGGGTCTTGGTTTTCATGTAAACTAAATTTTGCAACACTTGCATGTTAAGAGTAATACTGAATTAAGAAACTTCAGAACAGTCCTCTGCTTCCTGTAAAAGGTTCAATTCTTAGATCCTTAGCCAGGGAGATGAAAAAATGAAAATGCATAAACTTTATTCTCAATGATGTTTCCTCTGGATAGTGGATATGACAGCCTAAGAGGGAGAAGTTTGCTCTGTTGCTTCCTATGTTGTACCAGTTTTGTAAATAACAGGAAGTGCTTGTTCTTTTAAACTGTCAGTCTGGCACTTTTTACCAGGTCTTAAAAATTGTACATATGTGTATATATATACACAGTGCACACAAGGGAGAGGAAGGTGTTTGTGGAATCAGAATGTTTGTTGCCTGTTTATTTTGTGAATGCTTTTGGCAGTGGGAGAAACTGCCTGCATGAGCAGATCCTCCCCAGCTTAAACCCTGCATCTCCTTTGTCTTGGGGAGGAGGAGGAGGAGGGTTGAGTTGCATTGCTGTTACAGTGACTCCTGCAGCTAAAACTCCTTACATTGGCCTCATGCCACTGCTCAGGGGGAAATGCTCTAAAGAAGTGCTGTGGGGTCACCTGGACTGCCATGCAGCCAAAGGATCAGCCTTCCTTGTGTGTCCGGGAGCACAGCTATCTGGAGGTTCATCCTGGAGCTGATGGGATTGGGGGCTGGGAGTTTAGGAAGTGACTTTAGGAAGTGTGCAGGCAAGAGCAGTACAGGAATGAAAGGCTTGCCAAGCTGAACTCGATGCTGACATCTTATTACAGGCATGAACTGTATCAGGGAAGCTGATCGTGGAGGAGGTAGGAGATGCCAAGTGACTCGCATATCCTGGAATTACTCCCCCGCTAATTAAGAGGAATGCAAAGAAGTGCAGCAAGGAGTGAGGCTTGAGGAAACCTAATGCTGCTGTGAGCATGTGGGAGTATTCCTGGCCTCTGGAGGGATCATGCAGCCATCCACTGGGGAAGGGTCCCATGGGTGTCACTCAGCTCCCTTCACTCTGTGGCCAGGGAGCATAAATCAGATGTGAGCCCTGGGCTAGCTCTGGGCTTGCAAACAAAGATTAACCCTAGTAGCGTATGTCAATAATCTCCAGTTGTAACTGCCAGTCAGTTTTCCTCAGTAAATTTGCCTTCTCATGTCCTCTCATGACCAGCTTCAGCCCAAAGAGGCATGAATTTGAAGCAAAATTTTTAAACATCCAAGGGAAGTCATTGGCTTTAAATGGTGAGAGACACAGACAAAACCAGACTTTTATATTAAGTTAATCATGATGGCACCAGCCAGATAAACGAGAAAACTCTCAACAAGCAGCCCTGCTTGACTTCGACTGTCAGCCTGATGAACAAGAGGCATATTTTACGCAGTGAAAACCGAGGGGTATAATTGTTTCTTACACAAGACTATAGTCATGCTTTTACTTCAGAACAATTAGAAACCAGAGATCTCTTGCCCTCTTAATTTCTTTGGTGAACCGATGTTCTCCTTTCCAAACCAAGGAGCCATTCCTGAGCCAGAGAGGCCCTCGGCCCACACACAGGCAGGCAGTCGGGAAATAGAGGTGGGAGGTTTGAGCAAGACGCCCTGTGCAGCCCTGCCTTGGCAGCTCATGGTCAGAAAGGCTGGGTTCTTTCTAGAAAAAAAAAGGATGCCTGTTGCTGGGTGTGTTGTACAGCAGAAGTGTGGTGGCGTTTAGCTCTCTGACCTTTATTTAAATAAAATGCAGAGTAATTTGTGTCTAAGTGGAGCTATTCTGTCTCATTAGTGTGATTAAATGGATGGCAAAACGTTACTAAATTCATTGTCAGAGAGACTGTTGCTTAGTAATTTAAACTGCAATAATCTCATTATTCCATCTCTTTTCCTTACAGTCATGTTGGCTCCATTGTTACTCGCAGTTCATGGCCTTGCATTCAAACCTTGCCCACTGTGACTGCATTTTGAACATTAGGCATTGGCTGGAAGGAGTCATCCAGGGTAAAGCTTAGTGGGGGAGCCTCCGGGACTTTAAGATGCGTTTGCCTGAGTGAGATTTTTGGTGGTATAGAAAGAGAAGCACAGGATGAACAATGAGCTCAGACATACAGCCCTATGAGCCTCCTCGGTGGGTGAGCTGTGAGTGTCCTGCAGCCGTGCCCTGGGCCTGTCTGAAATGGTCTTCCAGCAGGCACTGAGGGGAAGTTATGGAGAACCCTGTCCATGGCTGCTGCGGCCTGCAGAGGTGTAACCACAGGTCAGAGAGGTGTAATCCACAGGTCAGGGAGGTGTATGGGACAGGCACCAACCTGTGGCTGCCTGGATGGTGCCTCCAAGCTTGGGGATAAAGCCAGGTGCCCAGCGGGGCGCTCTCGGACAGAGGTCGTGCCCCGTGTCTGCCTCGCGGAGCGGAGGCAGGGCCCGCCGGGAGACACGGAGAGGTCGCTGATCCCCGCTCCCCGCGTTCCCCGCGGAAGAGGCGCGCGGCCGGGATGCGGGATGCGGGAGGCGGGATGCGGGATGCGGGATGCGGGCGGGAGCTCGCGGCCGCCCCTGCCCCGTCAGCCCTGCCCGGCTCCCCTGGCAACAGCGCCGCTGGCGGCGCCCAATCAGCGCGCGGCGGTGCGCGCCCAGCCAATGGGGAGGCGGGCGGGAGGGCGGGGCGCGCCGGAGCGGGGAGGGCCGGCCACGCGCCGCGACGCCATCTTGACGTCTGAGGAACAAAAGCGCTGAGGCCGCCGCCGGCGCCGGCCCCGCTCCAGGTAATGAGCGCGCCCCGCTTTCCCCGTCGCTGCTCCTGTCCTCGGGGCGGCCGCCTCTGAGGGGATAGCCGCAGCCTTGCCCGCTCGCAGGTCGGTGTCCGGCCCGACGAGGCAGGGATGGGTGGCTGCCCGGCGGGGATGCTCTGTGGCGGCCTCGGGGCATTGCCGGGCTCAGCGGGCAGGGTGGGGGACTCTGATCTGTCGTCACCCCGGGGATGCCGGTCCGGCCGAGATGGGGGACAGCGGTGACACCGTTCGTGGAGTATCCCCGTCCGCACAGCGCTTTCTGTGCTCCCTGCGGGGGTTGCGGGGCGGGGGCTGCCGGCAGCACTGGCCCGGGCTCGGTGCTTGGGGCCACAGTTGTATCTTCCGTGACTGCTGACGCCAGGCCTGGTGGTCGCCTCATGCTGTTATTCAGCAGTTCTGTGAATCACCGGGCGTTTTCTATCCGTTTTGCCCGGGTCGTGTGTGCTGGTGTTCTGACGGCTGCTTGGTACGCTCGGTAACAGTTCAGAATGAAAAACGGGTGCTGCGGGATGTGTTGCATAAGTGGACGCGATGTTCAAGAATACCCTTTTTCTGTGTAAACTGGAAGTGCTGGGTGATGCCTTGTTAGGAACTGGTTTGAGCATCACGGTTTTATAATACCTTGTTAACGTGGCTTGGGACCTGTAGGCGTTTGAACAAAAACACGGTTGAGGCTGTGGAAATAGGCATCCAGCTTAAGAAAATAAATGTTATCTTGTTAATAGAATAACAACCTCTTTCTTGGTAGTTACACCCTGATAAGTCCTTGGCCTTAATTCCACTCTGAAAAGTACGTGTGTTTAACACTGGTATCTTTCCTGATATATGCTGGAATTTAATCGCTTTCTACTTCTAGGCTGCCTTTTTCCTTTTCTTCTTCTTTTGACACAGTGCCTTGTGTGTCCTATATACTCAGGTGTTTTAGAAAGGCATCCAGTGGCCCTGTGCTTTTCATGAACATCTGAGGGGACAGTTCTGTGTCAAATATTGTAATTAGAATTTTGCTTTAATATTTAGTTCTGGAATATTAACGTTTGGTTTAACTTTTCAATCAGGTGATGTATAACTGTATTACTCAACATGCAACACTGAAATGGTAGTAGAACAGTTCAGATTTGACACTTGAGAATAACAAGGTCAGGGTTGTTTTAGCCAAGTATTGGCATCTTTGCTCATAATCTTTCTCATATATAAGACAAAACCTACTTGTAAAATTTTCTTTAAATTGAATTAATTTGCCTGTTTTCAGGACTTAACAGTACCATTAAGGAGTGAAAACTGGGTTTATGTACACATGCATCCACACACACATGCATCCACACATAACTGTGTGTGTTTTAAAAACAGACTGATTAATTTGTTTACATTTGGCTGATTTAGCATCTTCCAGATTGTTGTTATAGTTCTTTCTTTAGTAAAAGTATATTTCTAAATGAGGAAGAACCCAGTGATTTAACTGCCAGAATTCATGAAAAATTCTTTTTAAAATTATTATCTCAATCATTCAGAAGTGTCTCCTGGTTAAGGGGTTGTGGGAAGGATTACAGCCATTCCCACGTACTTGTTTGTAAAAAATTTCAGATAAATTTATGAAAAGCTACATAGCCAAGTTTATGTAGCTTTTCATAAATTTATAGTAATTTAATTGAAAAACTTTTTTCTACATTTTCTGGCTATGATATTTATACCTTTCTGAAGTAACAGTCTTACGTTGTCTATGGTACTTCAGTCATACATGCAGTGAAAGCTTTATGTTGCTGTTTCTTCTTGAGTAAAGGTAGATCAGAGCTGTCATAACCATGTGGTGTGGTAATTTGGAAGCAGCTGGAAAACTGGATAGTGGTCAGTCATATGAATCCTGGGCTTTGTAGTCTAAAAAATTCTTTCCCCACCAGTTGCTTGCAAGGAAGATGTAACATTTGTCAGGCATGAGGTTTTGAAAAACCAGGATGAGAAAAGATGTTAAAGAAAGAACCTCTTTGCTGCCTGTCAGTGGATGGGCTTCCATCCAGGTCACTGGTATGGTGGTACTGTAGTTGTTATCCAGTCAGCTGGGGAGTGAAGCTATTTTGGGGATGTTTTTTTCTTTTGAAGGGTAGGGGAAGGGTGCAAACCTCGAGGCACTGAGGGTGTCTCAGTCTGCTGTGTGTTGACACAAAAATGTCTGCCCTTTTTGTTTAGGCATAGCTGCAGGCAGGGAAGTGTGTGCTGTCAGGTTGGCGGTGAAACACCTACTTCAGTAGTGACGTACAATAGCCTCATGGAATTGACCTATAGGAATAAATTAAATAGAAGTAATTCTTTCAAAATCTCTAATTCTTTACTGTCTGAGTATTTTTAGTAAATTGAATTAGATAAGGTCTAGGGGAATCATGGAGTAACTGGTACTAAATGTCAGCTCTTTTCAATGATTTTTATTTGATAGTGTTTAGAAATTGGGAGATAGCTGAGGTGTTTCTTGGAGAGGGCAGGAGTGCTGCTCCTGCAGCCTACTCAATGCCTGCCTGAGCCTAAGAGCAGGTCCATGTCCAGAATAGGCAGAACAAATGTATCTTCTCTGACATGTATGATGCTGACCTGCCTGGGAAGCTGTGCTTCAAGAGGGAAAGGCTGGGGGCAGTGGCTGGTTTTTGAAGTGAACCAAGATTTGATGTGGTTTTTAATGCTAAGCCAAGGTATAGCTTCTTCCTTTTTGATGATGTTCATTGGTTTCCTTAATATTTCTGGACACATGCTTAAACACACAACTTGTTTAATGGGTAGGAATGTATTCCAGAAGGTCACATACTGCATCCAGAGATTGAAAGGGCAGAAATTGATATGCAACTAAAATTTTTAGCTAGAATGGGGCCTTTACTGCTCTAGTTGTACCCAAAGTGTGGGGGTAAGAGCCTGGTACAGTGGAATTGGAAGCTTTCTGAAGCTATTTTACATTCATAATAATTCCTGTTTATCTAGTGAGCATGGGCTGGAATCATTATCTGAAAGCTGTCAGGTTTTTACACTGATGTGTGGAAAAAACTTGCCACCTCTCATTCAGTTCATCCACTTATCAGCTGTTGAATTTGCTGATGCTTAGCTCGTCCCTGTTGGCAAGAAGCTGCAGTTGGTCTCCAGGCAACGCAGGTCCGGCTGAGCATCTCTGCCTTGCTTGAAGAGATGAAAATTTTCCATTGCGGGGAGAGGATTTTTCCTCTTGCTAATTGTTTTATCTGGCTTCCTGTCTTGCCCAAGGTTATTGCATCTTTGAAACAATATAGGGATAGTTTACAAATATTAAGAGGTTACATTTTAAGAGTTTTAAGGTATAACTGCAGGTGTGTGTTTCTGTAACTTCTGTTAGAAATGTCTCATTAGAATGTTAATTTTGGGCCTTTCATAGTAACTTATTTCATTGCAAAATAATTATTTTTTCCACCCTTTTGCAAAAAGCTATGTGACATTGTATCACATGCTGTAAGTAGCTAGAAATTTCTACTTCTGCAAAGTCTGAAATACTGGAAGACATAATGGAAGTAAAATTGTTCACATCAAGGTCTATCATTGGTTATGTTTAATCAGGTGTTCAGAAGCTTGAAATCTGAAATCTTCTGCAAATTCAAGGCTTGTGTAGTACAAAGCCTTCGAAGCCCTGACTGTATCTCTGAAAGACTGACTGTGCTGAAATAAGGTAATTATAATCTTCATAATAGGTACAGAACGTACCACTCCACTGTTATCAGCTGTTTAACCTGCAGCCTTTGACCCTGACTGGATTGCTCATGCATGTGAATGATTGTCTTATTGGAGATGGCTGGAACCAGTTAGTACCCAGTTTTGCATTGTTTTACTGGAAACAGAAAGGCTTGCTTATAAAATGGTTTTGACCACTGAGAGTGTTGCTTTATGAAAGCAAACTTTGTGTGTGTGCCATGATGGATGGTAGGACATGATGGATGGTCGAGCAAGAGATGGCACAGTTAGTGCCTGGTTTGGAGCTGTGCACGTGCTCATCAGCTGGTTTATAGCCCAAACAGAACAGGGAAGTACTGAATTCACACACTAGCTGTGCAACTGTACTGCCTCTCTTGGTCCCTAGCTTCTGGCCTGTTGTGTTGACATATGAAAGGTTGGAAGGAACTGAAAAAAAAAAATTTGCTTGGATGACTTGCTGAAACTGGTTAATAGTGTCCCAGGTTGTTGAGAACTAAAATGAACAGCCTCAAGGACAGATGATACAATTATTGAGGCTATTTTTTGTCAGAAAATCACAGTAAAAGCAAGGGTTTGGAGGACTTATACCAGAGTCTATATTAGAATGAGCACAGCAAAAACGATTTTATTTTCTTGAAGCACAGAGGACTTTTAAGCATACCCAAATAGCTGTGCAGTGCTGTGATGCAGAAATTTCCTACGCTGCCTGAAACTTTATCAGGAATTTTGGATGCTGCTTAATTTCATGCTTATTGAAGATGACCTCTTTTCTTTTAACATTTGCTCTTTTCCTTTTTAATGTATTTTTCCAGAAAAATGGTAATATATTTGCCTTGTTTTTTGGATATATGGAGACAGTGTGATAAGGATTTTTTTTTTATTATGACATCAATTAGTTTAATGAGGTTACAAAAATGAGAAGTGAAACTGACTGACATGATAGACATCATCTTGATCTCTTTGAGGTGTTAGCACTTTCATAAGGTTGATTCAATTTAACAGGAGATACGAGGTTAAATTGATGGGTAGGTGTGTTCATACTAATATAACTATCATTGTAACTGAATCTGTCCAAGATATCTTAGGAAAATTGGTTCTGGCTTAATAGAACTGGTCAGTTTTCTGAAGAGACATCTGCGAGTATTAAAGTTGAGGGTAGAGTTCTAGATAGGGAGGGAACAAAATGCTTGGGGAATCATTTGGAATTTGTGAAAATAAGTAGTCTGTCAAGGATGAAGGTAGATGAAGTAAATGCTGATCGAGCTGCAGTGAATTGCATGCGAGAGGATGACTGTCTTCAAGTCATTCCATTTAAACAAAGCTTTTGACGTATTTAAACCTAAGTGCTGAATCGTGATTATATTTTTAAGTGCAAATAATGATTAACATCACTATGTGCACTTTTGCTTTCAAAAAATAAAACTTTTTTCATGAGCTTGGCTTCTTGAAATATTTTTTTCCCGCCTCATTGTGTGCTGTTTTTTGGAAATGCAGAATTGGAACATGAGCACACTGTGGATGGTGGTGCTATGTTGTGGATTTTTGAAGAAAAAATAGGGTTTTGGGAATCATCCTGTCTGAGTCTTCTCTTTTTGGTGAGTGATAGTTTCTCTTTGAAGACAGTTGTGCAGTGCGTACTTGCTGGCTGCTCTAAAATCTGCCTGTAGAGCAACAGTTATTTTTAAGGGAATAAGACATACTACAGCTGTGTCCCATTGCTTGGGCTATTAAAACTAGCTAGTTCTTGTGCATCATTAAATGTATTTCAGCCTGCAGCAGGGATAAGAGCAATACAGCCAGGCTCCTACTGATGCTTCCTTTTCTAGATTGCTGAAATTGATAAGATTTTTTTCAAGTGGTTTTGTATTGCTGTTTGAATATATAAACTGTATGAGATTAAAATGGATTAACTCTTTGGCAGTGATTATTATGCTGAGCCTGTAATTGGCCCCAGATAGCGTACTAGGAGATCACTGAACAATGAAACATGAAATACAGAAATAATTTTTTAAAGCATCTTTAAAGTATTATGCGGGTTTACTTGTTGAAAAATTCCTTGTCCCTTTTACTGTGAAGAAACTGTTCTTGAAATGAATTGCATTTACTAGGGAAAAGTCACAGTTTTTTCCCTTGGTTTTGTTGTGCCGCTTGCGAGCCTGCCTTGTAAGACACCTCTTCTGTCTTTACTTGCTCTTGTCCAATCTGCTGCAGTTAAGCAAGATGCACACTGAAATTATTCTGTTGTATCTTTTGCGTTTGAACTTCTGTAATTGCTCTGTCAACCCTGCAAGGAGCTAAGTGTCAAGGTTCAAGGTCTTAGGACTCAGCTACTTTCAAGTCTTTAGGGAAAGGGCATGTAGAAGTCACTGAATCATGTAAACGCTTCCCTTTAAGATGTAAATCTGGGTTGTGTTATCTAAATTGAGATATGTTTTCAGTAGTTTGAGATGTTTTGAAACATAAATACAGTTTTAAACGAAATATTAAATGCATCTCCTTAATGTGAGCTGTTCTGGAGCAAAAACTCCATTTACCATGATTATCAGAAGTTGTCTTGAAATTTACACTTGTGGAATTACGGTTAAAAATGGCATTTCAAAACATGATGACTATAAATCCTTCTGGACTACTTTTCAACTGTTTTTCTACATGAAGGGATTAAACTTCATATGAGGTATAGTGATAGTATAGATGAATATACACATAAATGGGATGCATGAAATAGGTAACTGTGCATATTGGGTACCATTCTTCCTGTAATAATTTATTTATGGATGATCTTTGCTGTGCATTCCTTTGGAAGTTTTTACTCAAGGGGTTAGCTTGGATTGTAGAATTTAGGCATCAAAGCTTTAATATAACAGTCTTGTTCTGTGGGCTACTAGTGCTTATGGTATAAAAGATATTAGGAGTTGGGATTTCTAAAGGAAATACACAGAGAAAATCTTCGTGTAGTGAAATAAATGTGAACTTTGAAGGGGACTTAACACTTGTCCTCTATTAACTTTATTTTACTCATCATATATGTCAAATGGGTCACATCTGAAGGGCTTGTCACAAAGATTCCATGTTCTTTTATTGAGTGGCTAGAAATACAGTTCCCAGACTGCTAAATTCATGGTAATGAGAAAGGCATAGCTTGGATTTATTTTAATCTTAATGCTGGAATTTCTTGAGGGTGTTGGTGTCTTGAGTAATACTTTCATGTGTGTAATCCACACAATTTAGCTCTTGCTGTCATATTTTCAGAAGATTAAAGGCTGAATGCTATTTTGGTTTCTCCACGACAAAGGGCGGTATTGTCTTTTTGTAGCAACTGGTGGTTTTAGCCACTGATGCCAGAATACCGTTTTAAGATGGATCAGTTTCTAAATAGGAAGTTTAAGTAGCTTAGTTTTGGTGGTTCAGGTTTCTTAGTTTCCATGGCATTTTTACTTGGAAAAGAGACTAGTTCTTAAATTACACAATCCCTGAAAAAACTGCATGGGTCAGAATTGCTTGCTCTTTTCTGGCTGAATATGCTTTGTAACTTGTAACTTGGCTTTATTTTAGTTCCAGGGAGATAAAATAGCTTTACTTGAGAGGTAAAACTGGCATTTTTCCAGAACTTTGTGTATGTAGGTGTTAAGCTTACAGATTACAAATGGTGTAGGGAAAGCTGAAAGCTGTTGCTTTTTTGGATGTTGAAATATCAATTGTACTGAGCACATAACCTCCTCACTGAGTTTTAAGAAATGGCAGCTGATGGGCTGCTCTGCATGCTTATGTTAAAAAGCTAGAAGCTCTTGGAGACTGCCCAGGAGACTTCCTTGCTTTCCTAGACAAAAGAATTGGGGAACTGGGTTTCTCCTAATGATGTAGACCTGGTTTAAGAAAGGTAGGGATAATAAGTGTGCGTGCGAAGTAATAATAGAACATTATGCAACTTCAGATTGTTTTGTTTATAGTTTGCTCCTGTAATATGTTATGCCTAATGTTTCATAATTCTTAGTTTTGTCTGTTAAGGTTGTATTCAAAAGTCTTTTTGGTATAGGAGGTGGCTCTGCAGCTGTGGTGTTAAATTTACAGGTGTAAATACATATCTTAACCTGTGTGGCAGTGTTTATGTATGTGTTTGGGTTATATTTAAAGCAAGACAAAACTGGAACTCCATGTTTAGGTACTAAAAGGAGATAGGATATTGCTAGTTTAAAAAAATGTTTTATGTTGAAAGAGTACATCTTTCTATACCTTTTTCAGCATCTCAGTGTGTGGTCTTTCATTTCTGTATTACGGACAAAATTCTTAGTGGACAGAAAAGGCTTTATGCTCTGGATACAAAAAATGGATCTCTAAGAGTGCTGTCTAACACTCTGAGAAACTCCCAGCAGAACAGGACCTTGAATGTAGCACTCGGGAGTCCTCTGCCATTGTAGCCGGTGTTGGACTGTCCGTCTCCTTTCAGAGTGGAAGAAATATCTAGAGGACTAATACCTTTAGGGGTGATATACCTGACATCTCAGAAGAACCTAGGGCATCTCAGGATATTTTTCAGCAGTTTGAAAGCAGAAAAATGCATTCTTTCTTGATGGGAATCTATTGTTCGCAATTAATGTTAAAAATAGGATTAGCTTTCTGCCTTGATGGGCCAAGACTGCTGTTAAATTAGCTCAGTCATGTTCCCAGACTGTTTTGCAAACATACTTTGTAGAAATTTTGTGCATGAGTTTGTGCATAATTCTGGGTTTCTAGATTCAGTCTGTTTTGCATGATGAAGTAAATTGTGATCCTTACGGGTGCCTTCTAGCTCAGAATATTCTGTGGACAACCAGTATGCCTTTCCAGTACATAGCCTTTAATCTGTGAAATTAATCCAAGGCATTTTTTTCCTTATTTATATGGAGAAATTACTTTATTTTTCTAAACTACAGCAATGTGGTGCTGCAGTTATCAGCCACTTAGTAAAGATAAGTAAAATAAGAAAAAAACCAAGATAAAATTACATTATATCAGCATTTTTAAGAAGCAGGTGGCTTCTTTTATTGGTCTAGCCCAAGCACCTTACATTCAACAAGGAGAATTTGCTCTTTCTTGGCTTTTTGTGTCTGTAGGTGGTTATGATGGACATGCCACTACAGTGTCTGACTCCCAACACCCTCATAATTTACCACTAAAGGCTATAGCAAAAGTGTTTCTGCTTTGAAAAGGAATGCACATGTAGACCCAATATGTACATATGAAGGAACTGGTATCTTACTCTTGAGCTTGCAAGTGTTCAGCTGAGTATTTTTACAAAATGTCTTGCTTACTCATCTCTGAGTACAAGTCACGTAAAGGTAACTTAACGATCATTATATTGATTGATTTGCTGCAAAAGAGCTTAAATAACCTTGACTTGTATAGCAAGTTACAGCTCAGCATCATTTTGTCATCACAACCACCTCTTTAAGTTATACTTAATGAAAAAGAAGGGGTTTTTCCTCCCCCAGTCTTTCTTTTAAAGAAAAATTCTAGTATTTGCTCCCCTTGATGTTGTCTCTCTTCCCCTCACGATGTCAAAGGATTTTAAGTCTGCTGTATTAAATTTGAATTATTTGCTGTTTATGGGACGGTTTTTTGTTTACAAATAAAAAAATGTCTGAGAGTTGACAATGTCAGTGCACTCTTCTACTGAGGATAAACTTTTTCGTCCAAATCAGTTACCACAATAAGTGTTTGCTTTCTGTAATTATGCAGAACTTAAGTCTGCTCTTAAGAGTTTCCAAAACCATAGGATTCATGCAAACACCTTTTTATGTATGCTCTGCATTTCTGTCTTAATGAGTTAAAAAGTTTAAAAGGATAGCTTTTACTGTTTAGTTATATTATTGCTATTGTAGATAATAAAAGGCTTCAAAAAGCATCCAAGTGTGGGAGTTGCACTATATTTAGAGGTATAATGCATCCCCCAGACCAGGAATTGGTTAAAACAGTGTTGTGATGAATGCATACAGAGGTCTTTTTTCTGTTAAGAATTAAGATCATTTATTGTAAAATGTTTGCTCCCTAATCGGATGCAGTTCATTTTTAGAATGTATTTCTGGTACTGTTCTAAGGCAGCTGACTGGACACTGGAGGATTTGAGTATCTCCATCTAGTCCTAGGAATTTCTGAAACAGAATACACCAGAGTAAATTCAGTTCATAAGCCAAGCAGTATCTAGAGTGAATGTTAGAAGCAAATCCCTACCAATGTTAGTCTGGGCATGTTTGCTAATAAAATAGTGTTTTGTGTAGAGGAATGGCCTTGGTTTTCATAAAAATGAATCACAAGCTGTGCAAGACCTTCAAGCCTGAGCACGCTTAACATGTCTAATGCTTTCAGTATTCTGAAGGTGCATCCTCTGCTTTCTTTGATTCAAGGAGTGTACCTTGCTGTTTGTAAAGTAACAAATTATTAGTAGTGGAACATGTAGTTCAGTCATATGAGAAATTTCTGTAACCATTCCTGGTTGATAGGTGTATTGTAGGCTCTTGAAGTGTGTTTACCCTGCTTCAGTCATGAAGGGTCATTCTCTTTGAGAATTGTATTGACTTACCAATTCACACCTGAGGTACTTCTTCAGTTTTGTGCATGAAACAGGTTGTGGGTGGGCTCTCAAAACATACCATGTGCTTTCCACCTTGTTATTTACATCTTCCTTTGTTCGTTCTCAGCTGATTTTGTTTCTTCCTGAATGTTCTTTGGGTTAAAGCAGCTTTCTCTTTGGCTGATCTAAAAGGTCACTCATACTCTTTCTTGTTGGTTGACTGTGCCATTCCTCTGTTTCCTTGGAACCTTGGGAAGGGGCTTTACTTTGTCTGGTTCAGCAGTTATAGCACCCTGCAGTAGCTCTGCTCTGCTGATCTCTATATTGTCAGCTTCCTCTGCATTACCCAGTGAACTGAGAAAAAGGGACAGCCAGAAGGCTTTGCTGCCTTGCTATTTCTGTCACTGTAAAGCTGATTTATGGCTATTTGGAGTTGAAGATACTGACCACCCAAAGTAAAAAGTCTGCACTAGAGAGAACCCAGTTTTAACAGATTTAACAGAAGGGCAGCTCTGCTTCAGTAGTTCTGCTATTACAAAATTTTGGCAAGAGGTGTTATTTTTGAGATTGTTATGAAGGAAGAAGCTGCTGCTTAATTAAGAGCTGTACTCTCCAGAGGATATGTTCATTAATGCAATTACGTGTGGGACTAAGTCAAGAATCTGTAATGACATGCAATACCTTTCAAAGCATGCTGTCACCTGAGATTAATATTAAAAGCCTGAAAATATAAATTCATTGCAGTATTCTTTCGATGGTCATTGTCACACATGATGGGGATAAGATATATAAATGTCACTTCTGGTTTGGGTTTTAAACATCTTTTGCCACTTACTGTAAGAATGACATTGCTCAAGCTAATATTATTGTGTCTAGACACATTTTTGTTTGTTTCCTTCAAGTTATGTCAGATTTTTCTCTTAAAATGCTTGACATGTGAAGGGTTAGTAAATCTGCTTTTTTGGCTGATGTGTCCTTTGAACAAAAGCTCTTAGCCAAAGGAACTTAAAAGCACGTAGGAGGAAAAGGGCAGGGTACAGTGAGTCTGCATTTGGTATCTGGGAAGATTGCCTAAAAACAGCTGTTCTGGGCTCTTTCTTACCCAAAGAGCATTGAGAACAAACTGGTTGTAGAATCGGAGGAAAGGCAGTGAAGAACTGCATTGTGCTTATGCTGGTTTACGTCAATGCCACTTGAAACTGTTGGTGTTGGGTCAAAGCTTTTATTTGTAAGGAACTGTAACCAGTTTGACATATTGTGAAGTTGTTTATGGAATTAAGGTATTTATAAATGAAACCGTGCAAAGCATTTCTGATGGGCATTACAGTTGTGCTCCAGGCCCTGTTGTTAATCTGAATGGCAAGATTCCAAATATTAAGAAGAGCCAAAATGACAAACAAATCCTGATTGTTAGTAGTGGTAACGTTAAGGCATGCAGCAGAAGAAGCTTAAGATCTTACTAAAAATCTTTCTGCAAGTGAGAAGAATTTCATTGGATGAAGCAAACCATTTTACATCAATAGTGCTTCGTGAACAGCTAAAATACATGAATTGTTCAGAGTGAAAACTAAAGCCTCATAGAAACCCAAATTGTTGACAAGACTGTGTGGTCTTGCTACTGTCTTCTTGTGCACTCTTGCTATGTTCAAATCATATGTGTTTTAGGTTCATAAAAAGGCAGTAAATTGCTTTGTGCAATTAAGGAGTTTGGTTAAAGGCTTTATAGCAAGGAGCTCCTTGCTGATGCTCTGTTCAGCAGTCCTCTTGCACAGTTTATCCTGCAGAGCTGTATTGATATAGCTTTTTCAGCAGGGATACGTACTACAAAAGTGTCATTGTAGAAACGGAACATGTGGGAGTTGTGCTGTGGTTTTGGGAGGTAAAAACAGAAGGAGAGCTTACCAATACAGGCACAGTAAACTCATCTTCACTTGTGTGAGCCTCCCCCTTTATCTCTGGTAGATGCACATTTGTCTTGTAGTGCTGACTGCGTACACTGTCTGACTACGTATAGATATTTCTAACATTTCTCTCAAAAAAAATCCAACAAAACCAACCCTGTCTAAATATGCATAACTTACATTTTTATTATATCAGAGCAATACAAAAAACTTGCTTTCATTTTGCTCAAATGGGAAGTTACACTGTGTAATGTGATGCCAGGCCTTACTGTTTCAGGAAAAGGTGAAGTAGCATGAGTAGTCCTGTCCAATTCTGTGCTTGGCAATTTCATGGTTGAGTGCATGTTGTGATCTGTGTACAAATAGTGTCCAAACCACTTGGGCATACATGAAAGCTAACAAGCTGAGCCACTACTAATGAGCTCCCTGAAGATGTGTTGGGTAAACAAGGTGTTGTGCATTATCTGTGTTGGAGGTGGTTTTTGCTAGAGTAATTTCTACAGCATAAATACCTTCAAGACTTAAGTCCTGATGCAACTCTAATGCAGAAGGATGGGGACAAACTAAGTGTTCGAGGTTAAGAGATGTTGCAAGGTGTTTTCTCAGTCTGAATCACTGCCAGTGGCAATCAGTGTCTCTCTATCAGGGTAATTAGGAAGATGGCCACAGAATGGTGATGCTGTCTTGGAAAGAGCGGCTCTTGTACTGCTGATGTTCTGCAAGGCTGTTAAAAGCGGCTGTGCCAGTGTAAAGCTCTGGCACTGCAAGATGATGTACATGTGTTACTGCACCTCCAGTGAAACCTGGCACACTTCTGGCTTTCCCTGGCAAATTCCAGAAGACTGGAAGCATTATTGGCTCTAGAAAATCCTAATGGAAACTCAAAAGCTGTAAAATTACTGGTGCATTATATGATGCTTTAAATTTCTGTATAGAAAATGGAAGCAATTCTCAGAGTTTACTCAGCGGCTAACGCAACTTGTTAAGTGTGTGTTTGATGAAAGCTCCAAGTGTTTTATACATGTGCTGCTAAGTCAGCTTGCAGTTGAGCCTTACGGGAGGGACAAGCAGTGTGGCTCTGCATAGAGTGGGTGGTACTGTGGGGAGCCATCGAGAAAATAAATCTGTGACTCTAGAGCACTAACAGTGCTCCCTTCTGGCTGCAGTAGCTGAAGAGATGTGTTGGACTGCCCAGTGTTTGGGGACAGGCCATGGTACATGGTTTTTCCACGCTGCCTGTGCACTTCAGGGTTTCTCAGCTTGGTGCCGTTAGATATGTTTTTTTGAAGTGGCTCGTGTTCAGGGTGTAACTGAGAGGTTTTTCATATGTGTCTCTGAATTGTCAAGTTGTTCATGTTGAGGTAGGTGAGAAAATTCTCTGGGGATGCAGTAGCTGCATTATTAAAAATACTAGGAAATTAAAAGTAGTATAAAGAGAAATTAAAGTTTACTGATCTTGCCCTAATCTTAAAATACAGATTATTGGAAGAGAGTATTGTTTCTGGGGAGTACTATTCCAGATTAAAGTGAAAAAAACCCTAATAATGTTTTGTAAAATAACATGCTTGAAAGAAAGGAGGAAAAAACCCCACGAAAAAAACCCCACCAATAAAAACACATTAAACTCTTATTGACCTGTTATCCTTAGGTGCAGGTAAACATTCTGGGAGCTGGAGTTCATTCAGTTGATCGATCTGTTGTTTCTTTAAGCAGTTTAGTTGTTTAATTCAATTAATGCTCTTAGGTCCAGGGCATGCTGTAGGCGTCTGTAGTTCTGGTAGCACCGCTGCTTTAAGCCTGCAGGTCTCTGCTTTTCCAGTTAATGTAAAGCTGTTAAATATCTAAGGAGGACAAATAAAAATAGACCTGTGACCTAGAACACTTTGTAGTCTCTTTGAATTAAGTGCATTATTGTTCGTGTAATGATCTTCAGGCAAAATAAGTATGAGGTTGTTTTTAGCCGCAAAAAGTTAATCATTAAAGCTTTGGTCTAAAATTAGAGTAACTCGACTTAAAAATTTACTGGAAGGCAGAGAACAGCACAGTCATGTTTTGTTTTTCAGCTTCACTCCTTTAATTGAGTACTGAAGTGCAGGTTGCGTGAAGCTGGCGGCTGGCCAGAACTCGGCAGTATGCGGTCACAGGGTACAGCAGCAGATCGTTTGGATGCAGCTGGCACGGACCACTGCCTTCTGCTGGATGTATGAAAAAATAAATTCTTGGGAAATGGCACATTAGCGTTATGGGTTTCCTGTGAGGACCTTGCATCTCTATAATATTTTCGGTATCTGACATGTTGTGAATGAACAGATGAAATAAACGTCCACCCTGGACGTCGGCTGTTGCTGTCCCTTTCTGGAAGGGAGGAACTGAACGCTCAGTGTTAACTCCCGGTTTCTCGGGCTGGCCTACGCAGGGACAGAGGGGGTCGTTGTGAGCGCTGGCGCTCCTGTCCCCGCGGACGTGCGCAGGAGGGCGACAGGCGGGAGTGGCGGTGGGACTCGCCAGGGCTGGCCACGGGTGGGTTTCCTTTAAGGAAGGGGCGAGCGGCGCTGGCCGCCGCTCGTCCTCTGACCCGCCCCCTGACCCGCCCCGCGCCTGCGCGCCGCGGGCTCTGTCCCGCCCCACGGAGCCTCCCATTGGCTGCGGCTCGGGGGGGCGTGTCCGCCCGAGCCTGCCTGGCTGCGCCACACCCGCGCCTGCAGTCGGCCGCGTCCGTGCCGAGAGTGACGCGCGCTCGGCTGTGCTCGGCTCCCTTCGGCCCCGCTCGGCCGTGCGGCCCAGGCCCCAGCGTGCGTGGACACTGACGGCAGCCGCTCTCTTGTGTTTGCTTTAACAGACTTTTGAATCGAAATAAACACCTGCGGGTCTCGGAGGCTTCAGGCTCTGAACTGCCTTCACTACTGTCGCCTTCTGTCTAATGTGCTACAAGGATGAGCCCAGCATTTGGAGCTATGGAAGTGGAGCACTATTCCAAGGGAGTCCTGCTCGAGCCTTTTGTCCACCAAGTTGGAGGACACTCCTGTGTCCTCCGGTTTAATGACAAGACCATCTGTAAACCCCTTATTCAGAGGGAACACCAGTTCTATGAGACTCTCCCAACAGAAATGCGTAAATTCACTCCACAATATGAGGGTAAGTTAGCAAACCTTTGAATGGGGTTGGGCTTTTTGTTTCTGTAAATGCAGGTGTGCTGTGCTTTCTGTTCTCTCTGAAATCTCTTCTGTTTGGAAGAGATTTTAGGGGCTTCTTTTCATGTATTTTGATGTTGTCTGAGGCAGGCTGTGGAGATGCAGGGTGGAAATGCTTGCCAAGTTGGTGTTTGGGCTGACTAACAGCATTAGAGTAGAGCAACTCTGGTGGTGATAGCCCATATATCTCCCTTAGGCACAGGTAAGTAGCTAACAGCTTGAGAACGTTTTCAGTAATTATCTTTTGTGCTGTTTTTTTGTGGATCTCTAAATTTTTTTTTTTTTGCCACTTGTTTAATGTTTGTTTACGAGGGATTTGGTAAGAATGAATAACAGTGTTTTGTGTAAGCTTAGTTGTGGTCTCTCTTGTGCTTTGATTTCTCCTCTGACTTTCATTTTGTTCGCAATAAGTACATGTCAGTAAGGTGTCTTGATGAATACTTGCAGTGTTATTTCTGCCATTAAGGAAATGAAAATTCATGGCATTTAGGTAGGCAAGGATCAAGTAGCTGTGGTGAGGCTGAGTCAGAAGTTATGTAGGAGTGGAAATTCCAGTTCTCCTAAGAATTGCACTAGTTAACAGGAATACTTCTTTTTCTCTTTCCTATCCCGTCAACTGATGCCTGGTGACTAATAAAGATGTCTGAAGCACTTTTTAAAAATTGAGTTGCTTTTTAAAGCACATTGATTTTTAATGACTATAATGGTGATGAAGTTTTGCATTCTGTTTGTGAAAGTGGTGGAAAACTTCAGAGATGTTTCAAAGTCAATACTCCCTGCTCACTTACAGATAATTTTTCACGTCTGATTACAAATTCTGTTGGACTGGAAAAAAGTATGATCTTTGAATGATACTTCTCAAAATGTAATAGAACAATTGTACTAGTGTATGTGGCTTTCTGGGAAGTATGGGGAGGGATTTAGGGGTAAGGGGCCTTTCTTGGTCCACCTCTGTTACTTTTTTCCAGAGTAAAGGCAAAGAAGCCATTTGCTAGCTGGATCCCCTCCCTTTTCCCCATTGTCCTTTCCTTTGTGACAGCGGGACTGTCGGAGTTTCTGCACTCCCTGCCCCAGCCACTGCAGGTCTGAGAGCTGCCTGCCCATCTTGGAAGTTCCAGTCTCTCACCGAGACCTCTCCCTTAGCTAGTGATGAGCTGCAAGAGCTGTGCAGACTGATCTGACAATAAAGAGAGGACTGAAAAACAAAATAAAAAGCAGTTCAGACAATTGTTACAGCTTCTCCATTAAGCCCTGAAATTTGCTCATGTAGCACTGAGTGCATCTGTCAGTGCTTCACTAAGACTCTCAAAATGCAATGCAGTGTTCTCGAGACTCCTGAGGGGGAGGATGAGAAGAAAAAATGCTTTTGAGGTTCACTGTGTGTCTGTACCACAACCAGATTTGTTTTGTATTGCATTTTTGTTACTTATTTCACAAGATTGCTGCATAACCAGTATCAATAAAATATATTCCCAAAAAAAGAGAAGAAAGTGTAAAATTAAACAAGGTGATTCTAAGTGGGAGCTTTTGGACTAGTTTCTGTTGTAATGTGACATTTCCCTTGTTTTGTTCTACTTGCACATCTTTCCTTTCCCTTGGGGATCTATTAACTAAATATTGTTTGGATGAGTGCTTTTTTGCTTTGCTGTCATGCAAAACTTAAAAAGTTTTTGGTGTGAGTTTTTTTGTGCAGGTCACTTTTCACTGCAAGATGTTAACAAATGTTTTACATCTCACTTAGAATCAGACCAGTCAGTTTTTTTAAATTAATAAAAAATTGAATTAATTGAAATTGTGTCCTGTTATTATTTGATTGCTACTTGACTGCCTCAGAGAGAGAAAATGACCTTTTGTACCATTGTTTTGTCAATATGATAAATTGTCTTTTTTGAGGTGTCATTTTTGTCTAGCTCTTTTGATATTTGTTAGGTTGGCAGATGAGGTTTGGCCTGTGGCAAGATAGAAACTAAGGACTGGGGTAAGAGAAAAAATAAAGTTGCTGTGTTCTTAGTGTAAAATGTGTTCTAAAAGGCTTGCTTGTCACTTGAGCAGTTTATAGCTGTCTGGGTCCTTCTTCTCTTCAGGTGTGGTGTCGGTGAGCTTCGAAGAGGATGAAGATGGAAACTTATGTCTAATAGCATATCCATTAAATGGGGACCACGATAACTTAGAAAACTTAGATAATTCTGACTGTGAACCCAAAAGTAAGCTATTGCGATGGACTAACAAAAAGACAATGTTGTTAGAAAATGAGAAGATATCTAAGGAATGGGTCCGGCAGCACAGGAAAGAGGAAAAAATTAAAAGGTAAGTTAGATAGGGAGAACTGGAATGCAGAACCTTGAAGCAAAACAGTTTTTTGCTGTCAAATTCTGGTCTCCAGAATTCCAGAGAATTCTCCAGAACTCTTTCACTTTCTTTTCTTGTTTCTTTTGTTTTTCCTGACCTCTTCAGTGCAGACAGGTTGACTAGTGAAACTTTTATGTCCTCAGCCCTCAGTAGTGTGATGAGTCTTCTAATTTTTTTCTGTGGCAGTCAGTTGAAACATGTTTCCCAACATTATTTTTGAAGCTTCAGAAAGAGGGGGAAAAAACCAACCCCAAACTAAAAACTTCACCCCTACATACAAACAAAAAGCATCCACCCACCTGCAGAAGAACAATAATTTAGAAAAAAACTAAAACAAACAACCCCAAACATATTTAAGGGCTACTATCTATTGTTTGTGACTTTTTACCCACTTGTTCATTTATTTTAATTGTGCCCACCGTAAACTGAACTGTGATGTGCTGTGCTAAAAACAGTGACTTTAGCAAAGGATAAATCTTAAAGTGTATTGCTACCTCTTGCATTACTTCGTAGAAGTAGTTCATACGGGTAAAGGATATATAGAATTACTATAGAATTACTACCTTTTGTAACATTTGGCTATATGCTAGTTTATATTCATATGGAAGTAGCTTTATCAGGGTTGAAATACTACTCATGGGCATCTTCTCCACTTGTACAGACAGGAAAATAAAGCTTTTGCTCACTGTTAATGAAGGTGAGCAAAATAAAGTTAAATCCACTGACAACACCTTTCAAGAGCTTATTTTTCCACTTGACCTCAAATTTGCTGCTTTGTTCTGTTTTTCTAGTCACAAGTTGGAGGAAGAATTTGAGTGGCTGAAGAAATCTGAAGTCTTGTATTATACTGTAGAGAAAAAAGGAAATGTCAGTTCTCAGTTTAAACACCATAATCCTTGGAGCATGAAATGTCACCAGCAACAGTTACAGCGTATGAAGGAAAATGCAAAACACCGAAATCAATATAGTATCCTTTTCTGAAAGTACCTCGTAACAATGGAATGAGTAGGGCTATGCCTTTTATTTCTTGACCATGCCAGATAAGACTACAGAGCAAGCTTAACTGCAGTCCTGAGAGACTCTCTGAAGCTGTGATTTATTTGGCGTCTTTGAAGGGTTTGCCAGCACTTTCTAGAAATGAGCATTTCCAGCATGTAGCAAAGTACCTAGGCTAGGAAATTCCGATAACTGAATTAAAATCTACACATTGTGGGTTAGTTAGTGGACAGGTTTTACACCATGCTTGTGTCTCCCACAAGAACAGTTTACTAGTGAGAGCTTTCAAAGGAGAAGAATTCTGTTGCTTTTTATTACTGTTTTGATATTGGTGATCTCAAAGATTAGTGTCCTCTCTCCCTTTTCATCAGTTTCTTAAATGCAAAGGATATTCCAGTGCCTGGAGTTTTCTGCTTCTAGTAGCCTCTCCTGAATGAGCTTTAAGAAAAGTTGCATTTGAATGGTTTCGAATGGTAATGGAAACACAAAAAATCTTCATTTCACAAAAAAAAAGCCTCTTGCTAGTCAGGAAATACTTCATAATTCAAAGTCAGCTGCCAGATTATATTTCTGTATGACCCTGATTCTTACGTGGAAATTTACTAGTCTTCTCTAGAGACGGGTAAAACTGGAACTGGCTTAAAGAAGAGTGGGCATCTTAAGTTCACCTAACTAATTTTTGATAGACTACTATATACAGGGCATATTTTGGGTATGCTTGAAGTTAAGAGTGGGGCCCTATAAAATCTGTGGTAACATTTTGAACACCTGTATCCCTCATTGTGAGGATTGTTCCTTAACTAAGCAGAATTCATTTTGCTGGAAAACCTGACGTCTCGATACGAGGTTCCGTGTGTGCTGGACCTGAAGATGGGGACCCGGCAGCACGGCGATGACGCGTCCGAGGAGAAGAAGGCGAACCAGATCCGCAAGTGTCAGCAGAGCACGTCGGCTGTGATCGGGGTGCGGGTCTGTGGCATGCAGGTGAGAGGAGCTCTGATCACGTGTGGCCAACAGACCTGCACCCATTTCTGGCAGCGGGGTTTTGGCTTATGTAGTCATCCCATGAGTTGTTCTCCTTGAGATGCTGTGCTTCGTTTCCTTCCCAGAGGGGAGTGAGGCTTCTGAGTATCACTCATCAGTTGAGGTGACAGCGTCTGCAGGAGCAACCTGCAGCCCGTGCTCTGCATCAGTGAGTGCAGTCTGAGCACACAAACAGCCTCCTGCACCATATCAGCAATTCAAAACTGTTAAAATTACTGATTTGGCTAATGTTTCAGGATAGCATAGGGAGCAGTTGCAAGAAGGGTCTGCCAGTTATGTGCACTTTGAATGAAGCATATGAAAATTTGTCAAAATATTAAGCAGTTGGTTCTGTCTCATGACTTTGAAAGCCACAAATCTTTTACTGCTTGAAGTAGACTTGTTGCAAAGTGCAGGCAAGAAGTGCTTGCTAAATGTGATAAGACTTGTTGCCAGATGAGGAGACAGTTGTGGACTTTCACCTGAATTTTTTGTTTACTTGTTTCTGTATTCTTAGAGTGACAAGTGGGAAACAACATGTTTGTGTTTGAGGTTTTTTTCTGAAGCCTCTCTCCTCCCATCTAGTAGATTCCAGGAATGCTAGCAGTGTTTGCTAGGACTTGTTCCACAGCACAGCTGTTGGCATGTGTGGTGTTCAGCTCACTGTTTAACTTCGGAGAAAAACATGAGGCAGAAATGAAAGTGTGGGAGCTGCATTTCTAACTACAGTGTGCTGGGATTTGAGCAGGTCATGACCATTGTTCACTTTCCAGTATTGACCTGTGCCGGAAAACAAAGGAACTTTGGAAGCACCTGCAATCCTTACTTGACCCAGATGTTTAGGCATTATTGAGCTATGTGGTGTATAGACCACTCTCGTATAGGAAAGCATCTTCCTGCAGGAGCACCTCTGACTTTAAATACAGATGATTATGGGGCACAGCTTAGTTTTGTATAGGAGTGTTTGCTGTCACTCAGATCTCAGCATGCTGGGAAAATCCACTGGTGCATCCTAGAGCAGAGGCAGGTAATGAGCTGAACAAGTGGCTGTGGTACAAGTTGTAGCTTGACTTTGGAGATCTTGGCTACAGCTTTCCTAATCTCATTTAAAGTCCTCATTCTCACATTCCTGGTGGAAAAGCTCAAATTTAAACTGAAGGAATTTTCCACTTCCTCCAAGTTGCACAGGCACTGCTGGAACTGTTTGGTATCAGTTTCTGTAATGGTGCAAGAGCAACTTTAGTGAGTAGTATGTCATCTTGTAAAAGCCTTCTGTAGCATGGGCGTTTTTTTCTTAATTTTTTTTTATGTCCCCTCAAGGCTTTCAAGTCAGTATCATGAGCAATTTTAACTATTCCTTTTCTCTTGTGTTGTGTTTGTGTATGCAGGTCTACCAGGCAGGCACTGGTCAGCTGATGTTCATGAATAAATACCATGGAAGAAAACTCTCGGTCCAAGGATTTAAAGAAGCACTTTACCAGTTCTTTCATAATGGCAAATACCTGCGCAGGGAACTCTTTGAGTCTGTTATTAAAAAACTGACTGAACTCAAGTCTGTCCTAGAGAAGCAGGAGTCTTACCGCTTCTATTCAAGCTCCTTGCTGATCATTTATGATGGAAAGGAAAGGCAGGAAGTTGCCGTTGACTCGGACCCAGAGGACCTGGAGGACCTTTCAGAGGAATCTTCAGATGAGTCAGCAGGAGCGTATGCCTACAAACCAACTGCCAGTACTGTCGATGTCCGTATGATAGACTTTGCCCACACAACCTGCAAGTACTATGGAGAAGATAGTGTGGTGCATGAGGGCCAAGACACGGGTTATGTTTTTGGACTTCAGAATTTAATAGATATTATTAAAGAAATAAGAGACGAAAGTAGTGAATAAACAGTGTGAATGCACATCAGTAGAAAGCACTATTGTGACTCTTTGTATTCCAATATTATTGGCCACTTTCTGGTGGTAGGAATCTCTACAGGCTCTGCAGGAATGGTCCTGTCAGAGTCAGACTTGTTCAGAGGGCATTTACTTACATTGGTGCTGGACCTAGCACTGGCAAAACTTGGTATCCTTATTTATTTTAACTTTCTTAAACATTCCATATTTGATTACTCAGATACCTCTGTTATCCCTGTGTGTATATGTTCCAATAAAATTCTTTTTGTTCATTGTAAGTGATGCTTCTGTTGTTGCTGGTGCCTGAGGAGGAGGTGGAGCTCAGATCTCTGTGTAATGCAGAAGCAGCGTATGAACAACAAGGCTTACCTGACTCCTGAGACCACGTGTGGGATGGCACGTCTGTCCTGGGCCTCCTCTCAAGAGTGATGAGCAAGCTCAGCAGAGCCACTGAGCTGGCCAGGGCCCAACATCTGCCCTTTGAGGAGAGGCTGAGAAACCAGGGCCTGCATAGACCGGGTAAAGACTGCTTACGAGAGGCCTCTGGAGGTCACTGCCAGCCAGAATGATGACTGATAAGTGAGAAACTGCTCTTAAAATCAACAACCTATTTCTTGTTTCAGGGTCTTGTAACTAGATCTTATGCTGTGTAACCCATTTCTAGAGAGCTATAGATGTTATTTAACCTAAGCTGAGGCAAAACGTGTAAAATTTGTACAGGATTAGCTGCAATGGCAGCAACCAGGGCAGAGCTGCCAAGCCTGAAAAGTACCTTAAGCAGCTTAAAATCCTGCTGGGGACAAACAGGAAGGAAGCATCAGAAAGTGAGAGGGCAGTGAGTAACTGAAATAACACAGTAACTAAACCACCGGTTCTTGTAAGAGGAACATTTATTTATCTAACCACTTTTAGATAAATTACTATTCCCCTTGCGAAGCTTATACGTCATCATGATAGTGCAAGAAAAAAATGGGCGTGGAAATGCTGAGGTAAGTGTGGGGATGTTCTTGTTACAGATAATCAGCATGAAGGAGTCAGTTTGTGCAGAAGAGTGAGTTGAATCATCTCCCTGGCCCATACTTTGCCTGCAGGCTTGCTTAGGAGAGGAGAGGTGAGATGTGACAGGAAAGCTGCAGATCTGCTGGTGGAAGGTCACCCTCTTCAAGTGGTTGTAGCCCTGTAGCTTCAGTTTCATATTCCCAAGCAGTTGCTATCAAGTTCTGATCAAAGTCTCTCTGATGGCTCTTCTGTGCTCCTTCGTAATTTTTAAGGAAGTTTCTTACCTTTGCTTCTACAACATGGGTTTGTGGGTAGCTGGGGATTTTTTATGGGTTTTTGGGGTTTTTTTGTTTCTGTTCCACAGTGTTCAGGCACAAACTGATACTGGTGTTAAACAGGTATTTATACATCTTGCAGTCGCCTCATTATTTTATGCCAGCACATGGGCTATTTTCTCTGGAGATGGGCTTGTCCAGCCTGAACAGGCCATTTGTTGCTGCTGGGTGAGCCTCTAGTGCTGGGTGCCGCTGACAAGGCCCTGTTAGCAGCCCCCAAGCTGCTCCTGGCACTGGCTGCAAAAAGCCTTGGGCAAGGGAGCAGGATGGGGATATTTATTCTTGGCACTCTCAACTACAAAATGCCTTAAGCATTGATCAGTAGTGCTCCTGCTTGCTGTTCCCAGGATGTGCCCAGCACAGGGAGAGGGACTGTGGCTGCAAGGTGACGTTTCCTTTTCAGTTCTCCAGTTTGGGATGCGATGTCCTCTGCTAATGAGCTAATGACGAGACTCTTGGCACTGTGGTTGCCTATCACTGCTGCGGCTTATGAATAAGCCTCCCTGTGCAGATTCATCTGATACATGGTTTGACTTTGTAGTCTGAAATTAGCAGGGATAAAGTCCCCTAATGTACTTGTGTTACGTAGGAACTCTGGAGGGAATTCATAAAATCCGATGAGAACAATCGCATTTGCTCTGATGCAAGCTGCCTCCAGAACAAGCCCTCTTTGTTTTGTTGCCTGCAGACATGGCCCTGGGTACAGGCAGGGAGCTGCAGAAACGCTGCCAGTGGGGTAAGCTTGGTCTAGACGTGGTCTCAGAGCAGTACCAGCCAGACCTGGAGCTCCTGGGGGTCCATATGGAATAATCCAGGTGGAATTGGTGCTCCTGTAGGAAGGTTGAGGGACCTGCCCCTCTGGGCTCTGGCCTGCTCTGCTAAAATCCTTTTGCCAGTTTTGTCTGAGGATTAACAGAGGCTGTGCCAGTGCTGCAAAGCAGCAAGGTGGTTGGGAGCTTCCTGGGCTGCAGCAGTTTGGAGTGGGGGAGCAGGGACAGAGAAGACCTTTCTCATGAGTTGCTTTAAGGTGTGTAAGAGCAAAACATCAGGAGGAAAAATCTCTCATTTGCGCCATGTCCTTGAAGGTTAAAGAAGGGGCAACCCAGGTGCAAGCACCTCTAAATGATACACTATCTCACAAAGTTCATGTGCAGATTTGTTTTCTTTTCATGCTTTTCTGCACAGATTCCTCTGAGCAATTCCTTGTGTTTGTGGAAAGGCAATTGTGTAACTGCCAGCCTGGGACATGCTGCGGTGGGAATGGGCTTCCCGCAGTCCCTGTAAAGGGCCATGCCCCTCAGCCCTGCTCCTGGGCTTCATGGGAAACAGGAGTGGTATGAGCAGAGTAAGGGCTGGGGAGAGTGTGTGTGGTCACCTGCCTGTTGGACCATGGTAGAGGACAGAGTGATGGAATAATGGGAGAGCAGCAATTGGCCTAGGGAATAGACTCAGAGGCTTCTTTTGTTCCTGTTTTTTCTCTGTTGCTGTGATATCGGGCTGACTTTGGAGGCAGAAGCTCTGGAGATGTCCCTCTGGGCCAGGGCTGGCACTGGAGTGGTGATGAAGCAGCCTGATCTACACGTCCTTGTGAGAGAGAACCTCCAGAAAACTGGAGCATCTATGCCATGGGAACTGTTGCTTGTCTCTGCAGAAAGTGTTTTCCTTCTGGGCATGAATCCTGCCTTTGCTGTGCATGCTCTGAACATGGCTCCTCAGGGCTCTGGTCCTCCCTGGGCAGTGAACATGGCTCCTCAGCCCCTGGTCCTCTCCTGGGCTGGTTGTGCCAGCAGTAGCACTGGCAAGGGGCAGCTGGGCTGGCTCCCTGTTGTGTCCTGGGGAGTCCTGAGCCCTGTCAGAGGCATCTCCCCAGAGCAGCCCTGCCACTGGGACGGGGGACAGGAGCTGGGCCAGCCTGTGCCCTGGCAGGAACATCCCACTGCAGTTGCTGCAGCCTCTGCTCCATGGAGGACGATGCTGAGCGCACGTCCCTGTTCCTCAAGGCTCCCCTGTGTCTGGTCTCCTCCCTGTCCGCTTCCTGATGCTTGGAGAAGACCCACCTTTTCCTGCCAGCCCTGCCCTAGCAGGACCATCGCCCAGGGTGGCTGCAATGTGCTGGGCCTGACCCTGCACCGGTGGCTTTGCAGGGGCTGGGCTAGAGATGCATGGTCCAGCCTGGCTGGGTTCTGGCCCCCAGGCACCTGCTCCTGTTTCCCCATGGCTGCCCCTGCAGGATGCTGCACCAGCCCCAGGCTTGTGGGGTACTTGCCTTATGTAAACAGCTCAAAACTGGGGTGGCTAACGGGAATTGTCACGCATCAGCTGGCTAGAGATGAAACGCATTCCTGCAGCTGGCACCAGTTTCTCCAGTGAACTGAGCTCTGCTTTGCTGGCGAGGCACTGGGGACTGCGGTGGGAGCTGACTGGGGATCTGTGGGCCTGCCAGGATGTTTTGGTGGCCTACCTGGCACTGGGGCTGGGCAGGGCAGAAGCAAGAAGAGGCAGGGGACAGACCCTGGCCCTGCTGGAGGAGAGGGCACCTTTGTCCCTGCACTGTCCCCATCCTGTACTGCTGTTTCTTGAGTAGCTGCTGGACTCCTTTCCCTGAGCTGGATCCCTGCCACTGGGGAGGGACACACAAATGCCTTTTATGGAGAGAGAACAAAATATTTCCTTGTGGCCAGGCAGTAACATCTCACAGGGCAGCAGCCTCAAGTCGCAGTGCTCCCTGCCCAAAGGAGGTCAGTTCACCCCATAGCCCTGAGGCTGCAAAGTGCTTGGACCCCAGCAAGGCACAGGGCATGTCCTGCTGCCCTGAGCCATGCTGGGGACAGTGGCTCTCAGTGCACACGGGCACAGGCGGTGCTGTGTATGGCCCAGCAGCTGTGTCTTCCCTGTTTCTAATGGTGATGGGCTTAAGTTTGTGTAACTGGGCACTAAAAAAAGTGGATTTAAGCTGCTTCTGTGGCGATGCTGTAGTGGGGCTGGGGGCCCCTGTCTGTCCATCCCATGCACGGATCCATCCTGGGCACAGAAGGAGGGTCCTGCACTGCCCTGCAGCCAGCTGCAGTGGTGCCCAAGCCTTGGAGCCATGCAGGGCAGGGCAGAGGGGACAGGGAGTGAATGGCTTGTGTCCCCGGCTGGGAACAAAGTTACCTTCCTTCAATTGTATGGAAATGAGAGTTGGCTAAGAGGCCTCCCCCAGTCACAGGGTGGAGGCTGGGGCCTGCCATGCCGGGCTGCCAGCTCCAGATGGGGTGATGGGCTCTGTCCTCTTCTCTTTCTTGGGTTTGCACCATAACAATGTCCCCACCAGCTGAGCTGTGACAGGCTGCGTTGGCCCCGTGGAGCCTTTTCAATTCCTCTTTGAAAAGGAAGCAGAGGAGCTCCTGCAGCCCACAGAGCCAGGATCCACTGCTGCACCCCAGCCAGCCCCTTGCTTTGCAGCCCTTCCCTGGCTACACACGCAACGGAGAAAGGCCGTGAGAAGAGTGGTGTTGAGCAAGGCAGCATTGGTTTGCTTGGAGACATGAAGCCAGGAGTCTCCTTCACCCGGCAGCACAGCGGCTGGAAGGACAGCGTGGGGAGCCCGGGGCATGGTGCTGCGCGTTGTGGCGCTCTCGCTGCCAAGCACCTTACCCCTAACCCCTTCCCTCAGCCTGCAAATGCCTTCTGCCTGCATGCAGATTTTTCACCATGGGCGAGGTGCAGCAAGGAACCTGGCTGCAGGGCTGATGGCAGAGAAAGCAGCATGGCCCTGCTCCGCCTGTTCCCGGCATTGGAGCCTGCAGAGCTGCCCGGGCGGGGGAGAGCTGGGAAGGGGCCGTGCCGCCAGGCAGAGTGCGTGCGCTGGCAAGGGGCTCGTCAGGTCTGGACGCGAGCAGAGTTTAACAAAGAACAGGGCGCTGCTGTGTGAAGTCAAAGAGCTTGCTTTCCTGAAGCGGCGCTCCAGGACGGGCTGGGCTGTATGCTGCTCGCCTTGTAACCTGCAGAGCCTCAATCTTTCCCGCAGCAACCCCCGGCCCCCCTTCCACGATCCCTCAACTCTGCCGACCTTCTGTCTTCTTCGTTTCTAGGAAGCGCAGCTGTTGGCAGGCACTGGCTGCTCCTTCCTCCGGCCGCAGGAGGGGTCTGGGACCCAGCCAGCCCCCGCTTTGTGCAGGACAAGTTGCGCAAGGAGCCCTGCGGCCACCTCGGCCCCGCAGGCAGGCGGAGCTGAGCGGTCCCAGAGCCACCCACCGCCCCGGCAGCTTCGGCTTCTCCATGGGGAAGCGTCTGCCAAAAGAGCAGCCCCTCGCTGGTGTTTTTGGGCTCAGCATGGAACATTGTGTTCCTTGCAAGAGGCAGCAGCAGGGTTTGCTCCTGCCAGGCAGAGCATCCTTCCTAGCTGCTGACAGGCAGCACTGGTCGGGGGGCTTCTCCCGTAAGGGAGCAGATGTAGTTGGGGACGGGAGACCTCCTGTAAGCGATGCTGGTGTGTGCAGTTTTGGGGTCCTATCTACAGTCTTTTAATGAGGTTTTCCAGGAGGGAGGGCTGTCAGGACACTGGAATATAGGGATATGCCCAAGAGATAGCCCAATGCCTGGCCATCCTTCTCATGGACACCACCAGTGCCCACGGGACACACTGAAGATGCTGTCCCTGGAGCTGTGGGCCCAGGGTCCTCACAACACCTCACATCCCTATGACTTTTCACCCAGAGAGGGCTGGTGGGAGTGCAATAATATTTGTATACCTAAAAGTAGAGCGATTGATCCCGCTGCTGTTTTGCAATGTGTTGACGAGCAGACAGTGCAGAATTATATAAGTGTATGTGGAGCTGGCAAGTTTGTGTTCCAATCATATGAGTGCTGTTGTGCAACGCTTCCCCTCCGCAGCCCTGGAGGAAAACAGGAGTGTGGGGGCTGCCATGCACGCACCGAGCCCTTCACAGCTTACAGTGATCCCAGTCCCCACGGCTCTGAGGGCAAGGGATGCAAGTGTTATTTTCCAAGGTCTCAAGTTTGGCTTTAAAAGTCACAAATGACACAGTCGGGATCCTTGCTTGTTGCCACTCCCTGTCCAATATAAATCACCCAGCACTTGCAATTCAAAGCTGATGCCTCAGCATCAGGAATCTGTCCTGGGCTCTGCATTCTACCTAGATGCAGAAGGATTTGCAGGGGCCTTTGAAGAGGAAATCCTACCCGGTCGCTGTCTGGCAGAGCTGGGATGCTGAGCTGAGCAGAGGGAGAGGCTGGGATGCTGCTGCTGTGCACGTGGGAGGTGGGTGGTGGGTGCCTGCATCCCCCTCAGCTGCCTTTGCCTGCCAGCACAGCCTGTGCTGCCGACTTCGTGGAAACAAAGCGCCGTTATTCCAGCACAAACAGCAGCTGGGCTTGTGCCAAGGAGTGGCCAGGGCTCACCTGTAGTGGGGACAGAGTTACAAGTGGACCCTGAAGCAGGGTAAACACTGCAGCCAAACTGGGCAGGAGACAGGCAGGCAGGGAATATGGGAATGTGGGGATATGGGGAATACCAAAAATGATGACTCCACAAATGGGAAGGTTTTTCCTCCTGCAGTGCTGATCTCTGGCTGTCCACCCCTCGCCCACCATCATGCCATGCCCTGCTGCGCATCTGGAAGGGACTGTGACCAGGCAGGAAGCCCAGACCTGAAAGTCTCCTGAAGGATTCAGCCCTGGTTGCATCTCACAGTTCCCAATCAAAGCATCCCGTTGCCTTTCCAGCCTGAGTGTGCCCAACTTCAGCTCCCTGCAGCAATTCCCTGTACCCGCCGCAGTGGGGGAGCCTAGGCAACAGCTCACTCCCACTCCATCCTCCACCACCGCAGAACCAGGCTCATGCAGAATTACCTGGCAATGCTGGGAAAAGAAGGGGCCTGGGTGGGCTGTGCTGGGAGCAGGCAGGGGGTTGTGATTGCTGCAAGCCTGGGTTTTATTGTATTACTACCAGCTGGATTTGGTTGTGGATGGTTTCCAGGTGAATTAAACTCCCCTGTCACTGTGAGTGGGGATCTGCAGACTGTTCCGTCTCTGCATCCCTCCATCCCTGCATCCTGGCAGGATGGTAGGGGTGAGCAGGATGGGTGAGGGGTGTCTCTGCAGTGGGCTTGGCTGCAGGAGTGTGTACCGGCCCCACGGGGGTGCTGTAACCAGATCCCCAGCCGCCTTGCTGCTGGGTTCTCTGTGCTGGTTTTGCCAGGTGGAAAATTTGTCTTGTTCCTAGGTTAGCGTGGAGCAAGCCCTGGCTGGGGAAGAGGGAAGGGGGGCAATGCACTGCAGGGCTGCCACCCACTCCCCGGGTGAGAAGGGCTCAGACCCCTGGCAGAGGCAGCTGGGCCCAAGGGAAGCTGCTGATGTCTATGGGGGATTTGCAGGGGTCTTGGGCTGCTTGGGGTAGTGGCCCAAAGGATTGTTCTCCTGGAATGGGACATCAAGGCAAAGAAATAGCTGTGTCTTCTCGGAGGCCCCAGGCCTGATGGGCCGTGTCCCACTTCCCCACAGCCATATGCCAGGTCATCGTGTTCATTGTGGGCCAGAGCCTGCCCTGGCCGTGCCCTGATCCCCTGCTGGGGCAGTGGCGGGGAAAGGGACCTGCCCAGGGGAGCTCGCTGGGTGAAGCCGCTCATGGTGCCCGGGGTGAGGCTGGTGGGCACACGGGGACATTGAGGATTTAATGGTGCCAGGTGCTTCATTACGGGATTCCCGGAGGACAGGCTGCTCGGGGGCATCCGCCGGGACCAGGGGGTTTAATGGGGAAGCGACGTTCCTGCGGCAGCCGGGCCACGGCTGGGGTCAGAGGGTCCAGGGGTGAGAGGGCGATAGGCGGGAGCCGGCAGTGACCCGGGCAACGGCATGATGGAGGAGGGACACCGGGACACAAACGGGCCGGCGCTGAGGAAGTGTCCGTGCTTAATGGATCCTGCCAACGGCCCGTCGGGGGTAGGTGCCGGGGGTCAGTCTCGGGGCCGATCCTGTGGATGAGTCCCGTGGGTCAGTCCCGAGGTTCTGTCCCGTGGGTCAGTCCCGAGGTTCTGTCCCGTCGGTGCCGGGGCACTGCGCGAGCCGCTGGCGCCCCCTGCCGGCGCACCGGGCGGCACGGAGCGGGGGGCGGGGC
>WBMZ01009699.1:0-68013 GCA_013400975.1 Atrichornis clamosus | reverse complement strand
GGGGGGGCCGGGGCCGGGAGAAGAAAGCTCCCAGCTGCTCTGACGTTTGAACGTAGATTGGCCACAGCTGGCCCCTGAAATGTGGCGCAAAAGCAACTTCTGCTTCGAATTAGACCAGGACGTTAGGAAATACTGGTGGAAAGGCCAGCACGGCTTGTGAACGGGAAGCGGGGTGCTGGGGGGCAGCCCGAGACCCCTGCGGGCAGGGCTGCCCAGAGTGGCTCCGGGGTGGGGGGCTGCAGCTGGAGTGGGTGCGGAGGGGGTCTGTGGTTTGAGACCACCGCTGCTGTGGGGGTCCCCGGTGCCTGTCAGCTCCCTCTGAGCCCGGGTGTATGGCGTTGGCCAACGCAGCGGCGTGGGGGCGAGCGGGGGTGCCCTGCCCTGGCCACCCCCGTGTCCCCGAGGTCGCCCCGACGCTGTCGCGGCAGCGCCACCTCCTGGCAGCGCCTCCCTCCCTCTTCGGGCCGGGGGGGCGGCGGGGGCTGATGCCCCCGGTCTGCCGGGGCTGACCCCAGGCTCTGCCCGCAGGCCGGAACGAGCTGATCGCCCGCTACATCAAGCTGCGAACGGGAAAGACACGGACGAGGAAGCAGGTGAGGCGTTGCTCTGCTTTTTCTCCTGGGGTGGGCTCGGGGCGGGGTGGGAGGGGGTGCCAGGTAAGCCCAAGGGGGAGCGGTTGTCCGGCTGCATCACCCGTCCTCTGTGTCCCCTCCTCGAGCCACTGTTGCTGCCAGCAGCTCCCCCATCCCCTGCGAGGAGCTCTGCCTGTGAGCACAAAACCCCTCGGGTTTCCTCTCTCCCAGGGTGCCCTCAAGCTGGGGCTGTGGGGGCAGGCAGCACCCACCCACCTGGCTGGGTCACCTTGCAGGTGACAGGAGCCCTCAAACTCTTTATCCAGGCAGTGTCTGTGTGTGTCTGCATGGATCTCTTTGCTGCGCCTCCTGGATCTGGAGACTGTTCCTACCTCTGCCCCTTGCCAGGCTTTATGCCACTTGTGCCAGATGCCACAGCAAAGACCCCAAGCACCCCGGGCTGAGAGCAAGGCACCCCCATCCCAGCCAGGGATGCAGGGATTGGCTGTGTGGGGCTGTGGCACTGGTCCTGGTGGGGCTGGAAGTGTCCCAGAGCCCTTTCCTGCACGGTTGGATGCTGGGGCAGGCAGGGATGCAGGCAGGGATTGCACCCATCCCTGCGAGCCTCTTCTGCACCAGACCTGTCTGAGGAGTGGGCTGCTGCAGCCCTCGATGGGACATGTCCCTTTGTCACGTGTTCAGTGGCTCTTCCCTCCCCTCGTGGTGGCCTCCAGCTGGGAGCCAAGCCACCCGTCCTGGCAGAGCCAGTGGCCTTGGATGCTGGGGAGCATCTCCCACCGCAGGGAGATGGTTGGGTTTGGGAGACTTAGGCTGGGACTGTTGTGTGTCACGAGTCCCTGCAAGGGAGGGACGCTGGTCCCCAGACACAGTGGGGGTCATTCCTCCAGGATTTATGCTGGCGGAAGAGAGACCAGGATGTGACCACTGTCCTTATGTTCAGATCAGTGCCAAGCAGCACTTTATTTCTGGCTTAAAGACTTAGCTGGGCCCCCACTCTCCACGGGGGAAGGATACACTGCTCTGGAGGACTCAGGGAAGGCATGGGAGAGAGCACACATGGCATTGATCCCTCTGTGCAGTTGTGTCCTGGACAGCCTGGTGTGTTTCTTGGACAGCTGGGCACTGGTGGGAGAAGGTTCTTGCCAAAATCATCCCTGAAGCCCTCTGGGTGTGTGGATGCCCACCCTGCCTGTGGATTGCCCCCCAGCCATGCTGCACCTTTCCTCCCTGACCATCAGCCCCTTTTCTTTGGATCCTGCTCCTACAGGGGCCTGTGCACTAAAACCCAACCCTTGTCACCTTTCCCGCGTGCAAAATCAGCAGGAGCCCAGGGGCAATGGGCCCTGGATCAGCAGGCCTTGCTGAGTAACCCAGGGCACCCCAAGCCTGCCAGGCTGTATCCTCAGCTTGTTGTGCTCACAGGGACTGGCAGGGTCTGTCTGTCCCCAAGAGATGGTAAATGTGGACCCCCTCAACTGCAGCAGCTTTACTCCAAGGAGCTTCACCCCAGCCTGGGGAGGGCACAAACCACCATCAGCCAGCGCGGCACCGGGGTCCCCCCGCAATTTTCCTTCCTCCAGCTTGTGGCGGGTGCAGGACCCTCAGCATCTCCAGGAGCAGCACCTCCCTGGCAGCCAGAAGTGTTCCCCCATTTCTCCGCGCTCCCTGCCCGGGGGACAGCATCCCGCCGTGCGGGGGGAACCTGTCTTCACGCTCTCTGTGTTTTCCTTTCCGAACGGCGTGGCGGGCGCTAGGTGTCCAGCCACATACAGGTTCTAGCTCGGAAGAAGGTGCGGGAGTACCAGGTTGGCATCAAGGTACGTTGGCGCCCTTGCCCAGGTGTCCGCGGCGGTGTCTCTGTGAGCATGGGCAGCCCCTCTCCTTCCTCCTCCTTTCCTCTGGTTGACGGCTCTGCTGTTCCCCCTCTCCTTCTGCTCTCTCTCTGCAGGTCTCTAGCCACTTGCAGGTTCTTGCCCGACGGAAATCTCGTGAGATTCAGTCCAAGCTGAAGGTACGCCCTGCCTCGCCTGGCCCCCGCCTGCTGACGACTAACGCACTCGGCTCTGCGGTGTGCTGCTTGCTTTCCTGTTTTACCTCTCTTTTTTGGTGTTTTTTTTTCCTTCTCCCTCACTTGGCTCCTGGGACTTGATGGTCCTTACAGGCATCATTGTGGGATGCCGAGAGAGAAGCACAAGGAGGGGCACCAGAGCCCTTCTCTTTTCTCCAGGAGGGTGAATTTGGGTGCCAAATCCCCTCTTTTCATCCAGGCAAGGACTGCACCATGGGGAGATGTGGGTTTAAACCCTCTTCTGGTGATGCACGAGGGCTGCCCCCTCTTTTGAGCCATCAGGGATTCTTCCACGAGGAGAAAGACCCCCCCCGAGCAGACAGTGAAGCAAAATGAGGTTCAAACAAGGCGTGCAAAGACCCACTCCCCTCCCCAGCTGAGACCTGACCCAACTTGGGACGGGTGCCAGTGGGATGTGGGCAGAAGCAGGGGGGCCCCAGGGGTCCCTGCAGGCTGCCAACCCAGTGGCTTGCAATGCACCAGAGTGTGAGTAGGACCCAGGGCACCACAGGGATGTGAGTGGCAGCAGGTCCAGGTGGGGCCATGCTGCTGGGGACAGGGGCACAGCGTGCCAGGGCAGCCCATGATTCCAGGAGCCAGGGGAGCCAAGTGAGAAAAAAATGGATCATATTTTCTCTCTTTTCTGGTTGGCTTTTCTTTCCTTCCTTCTTTCCTCCTAACTGGAGCCCAACTAACCTTTCCATAACTGTTCCCACCAAGCTTTGTGGTGGCAGTGGGGAGGGTGATGGTGGGGGAGGTGTGGGCAGGACTGGGGGTGTCACCAAAGGACCGAGCCCTGCTTGGGTTGGACCCGCACGGTGCAAGGTGGGGACAGAGTGGTCCCCACTGCCAACAGCCCACTGGGGACAGCCAGCGCCTGGGACGTGCCTGAGTTAACACCAGGGAGCATCTCCTTGGGTAGCTCCAGGGGTGACTTGCTGCCTGCTGGGTGTGTGGGAGCCCAGAAAATCTTTCAGCCTGCTGACCTCGAGGTCCCAAAAGCTCCCCCTGTCCTGGGTGCTGTGTCCATCTCTAGCACTGAGGTCAGTGGAGGCCATGGTCAGAGTTGGCAGTGAAGGGCCACCATCAGAGCTGGAGCATTTTCATCCTCAAAGCTTTAACCAGCTTGTGTTGGAGCCCACCAAGATGTGCCCTGCAAAGCCCTTCAGCAGGGACCCCAGTGCCCCATGAAGGGGATGCCAGGAGGGCTCCCACACCCAGACAGGTTTGGTCTGCGAGGAGAAGCCAGGAGAGAGCACCTGAAATTATTCTGGGAAGTTCCTTGGGCTTGTATGTCTTAAGCCCAGTTCCCAACCCCAAGAGGGGCAGTCAGGGAGGTGAGAGGGACAGCAGGGTCAACAACAGCAGAAGCCTTTACAAAATAATAAAATAAACTAATAAAATATAAAATCAAATGGCTTTCCTTGTCACATAGCTCAGTGCAGGGCAAGGGGGAGTTGGAGGCAGGAGTGGCCTCAGGGGTCCCTGGCTGTACTCTCCATCCTGAGCCATGCTGCCTGCAGGATTCCAGCAGGGAACAGCCAGGGCAGAGGTCCCCCTGAACAATACGCTGGGAATACAAAACATCCCTTCTCAAGATCAGCTCAGACACTCTCTGCCTCACCCCGCTGTGGGAGGATCGCTGTCAGCCCCTGTCCTGTGAGGTGGAAGCTCACTTCCGTCAGCAGTCCCTGTGCTTTGGAGCTGCACTCATGTGCTGTTCGTGCTCCCGGCGTGTGGCTGCACGCCCGCCCTCCTGCCCTGCCCCAGGTGAAAATAAATGAAGCATTGATCCCTGGGGAAGGTTCAGAGGGAAAGCAGAGGGCGTGCACTGGGACCAGCATGAACCTGTCCTAGCGATGCAAGCGGAGGAGCAGCCCTGCCCCAGGCAAGAGCTGGGAGCCCCGGAGCCCTGTGCTCCTGCCCAGCGGTGCTGTGACCTCTGGAGCAAAAGGGAAAAGGAAAGATAAATGGTTTCCTACACCAACGCACACACAGCACGGGGCAGGCCAGGGCAGGAGCCAGCAGCTCTTCCTGTCTGTGCCCTGGCTGCAAGCACTGGGGGCTGCTGAGGAGGTTGTAGAGGGTATTAAAAAGCTAAGGCATAGGCCTGGCTCATCACAGTGACCCCTTAAAATAGTGAGTGGGGCTTTGGCATCCTATTCCTAGTGGGATTAAGCCCTGGCACCAGTGGCCACCATGTGCATCCCCCGGTGACCAGGCAGGTGAAGGGATTCACTCCCCAAATCAGGCTGCAGTGATGAGCTGGGGTGGGGGATATGCGGCTGTGCTGGTTTCAGCTGGGGTAGAGTTATTTCACTTCACAGCACTTCAGAGCTGCCCCAGGCCAGCCAACAGCAGTGCTGTGGAGAAAATTACCCCAGCTGACACCAGCACTGACTTAGGGGAGGTGTACACAGTACCCAAAGGCTCCCACCATGCTCTAACCTTTTTTTTTTCCTTTCTTTTGCGGACAGGCCATGAACTTGGTAAGTTGAGCTTGAGTCTGAAATGCCTTTGTTCCCCATTGCCTTTTTGCCCTCTCCCGTGGAGGGACTAAACCCCTTCACACCCCCAAGGAAGGGGGGCCACCGGCACCGGCGGGTGGGGGAGAAACGACACATTTTCCAGACCCCTCAGCTTTTGCCCGGAGGACATTGGCAAGCTTCAAATGTTAATTAACAGGGGTGCATTTGAGAGGGGGATGGGTGGGGGGGAGATCCCTCCTCAGCGGCCCCTTGGCTGCGCTGTGGGATTGGCTGCTGGCTTTGCAAAACCTGTCAGGCACACTCGGACTGAGGGAGCTCGGACTGCCCTTGTAACCCCCGCTTCCCTCCTGTCCCCCATTTTCCTCTCAGGACCAGGTCTCGAAGGATAAGGCTCTGCAGAGCATGGCTTCCATGTCCTCCGCGCAGATTGTGTCGGCCAGCGTCCTGCAGAACAAGCTCAGCCCCCCCCCTCCTCTTCCTCAGGCCGTCTTCTCTGCTGCCCCCAGGGTGAGGACAGCCCCATGTCCCCCATGCAGGGACACCCTGGGGTGGGGGGGACACCATGAGCCGCACAGGGGGCAGGGGGATGGTCAACAGCCATCCTCAGCCCTGGTGGCAATGCAGGGACTCCCTGCTGTTTGCAGCAGGTGAGGAGGGGAGTTCGGGGAGTGGGGAGAGTCAGAAGCCACTGACCCTTCCCTGTGCTGTTTCCCCAGTTTTGGAGTGGGCCTATCCCAGGACAGCCTGGACCCTCTCAGGAGTAAGTATGAGACCCCTCCCCTACCCAGCACCAGGCAGGACCCCACCTTGGCAAGGGGCTGGGGCACCCCAGGCTTGGTAACCTGATGATGCTCTTTGCTTTCCAGCATTAAACCGTTTGCACAACCAGCTTACCCCATCCAGCCACCCATGCCTCCATCACTAGCCAGTAAGTCATGTCCTTACCCCCTTGCATGGGACCCTGTGCCCCTGTCAGGTCATATTTGTCCCCTGTCACCTCCCACCCATGGTGCCGCCTGGCTGTTTCTCCTCCCCAGCCCTACTGGGGGAAAAGCCTGGGTTTAAATCCAGCAAAAAAGCTCCACAGTGAGCAGGCCCGTGCTGCTGCCAGCTGGGTCCCCTCCAGTCCCTTTCCACCCAGGAGTGGGATCAGCACATCCCATATTTTAGCCACCCTGTGCTGGGCAATACAGGAGGACGGGGGGTGCAGTGAGGGCAGCAGCACCCCAGCATTGCAGGGGGGGGTTTGCCCCAGTTCCTGGCTGCCCCCGCAACCCCCCGTGTCATTCCCCCCACCCCAGGTTATGAGCCCTTGGCTCCGCTCCCGCCAGCTGCCTCGGCCGTGCCGGTCTGGCAGGACCGCACCATCGCCTCCACCAAGCTCCGGCTCCTCGAGTACTCCGCCTTCATGGAGGTGCCCCGGGACGCCGAAACGGTAACGGTCCCCTCCGCGCCCCCACTGCCCGCCTGGGATGGTGCCCATCCGTCCCTGTGCCTGCTGGCATCCTGCTTTCGCCTGACCTCTCCTTGTGCTGTCCCCACCCCGCTCCCTACAGTACAGCAAACACCTCTTCGTGCACATCGGCCAGACAAACCCCTCGTACAGCGACCCGCTGCTGGAGGCCGTGGACATCCGCCAGATCTACGACAAGTTTCCTGAGAAGAAAGGTGGCCTCAAGGAGCTCTACGAGCGTGGGCCCCAGAACTCCTTCTTCCTCGTCAAATTTTGGGTATGATTCCGGGAGAGTTAGGGTGGGGAGGGTCATCCTCGAGCCACAGGTTAGGCACATCCTGGGCAGCTCTGAAAGCTGGTGAGCCCCGTCCCCATTGAGAGCTGGATGTGGTGGAGCCTCATGGGACCCTCCCCCTCTCTCCAGGCGGATCTGAACAGCACGATCCAGGACGGGCCAGGGACCTTCTATGGTGTCAGCAGCCAGTACAGCAGTGCAGAGAACATGACCATCACAGTCTCCACCAAGGTGTGCTCCTTTGGGAAGCAGGTCGTGGAGAAGGTGGAGGTGAGTTCCCTGCCCCACTGCATCAGGAAGGGGTGGGAGTTGGTCTGCAGCGTGTCCTGGGATGGAGAAGGCCCCAGAGCTGGGTGTAGGACACATGGGTGCCTACACCATGGGTGGCCTGTTCATGGGTGGAGTGGGGAGGACATTGCCATGTCCCGGTTGGGCACCACGTGCCCATGTCCATGTCCCATGGGACAGCTGCTCACCCTGGCTGTCCCCTGCAGACGGAGTATGCACGGCTGGAGAACGGCCGGTTCGTCTACCGCATCCACCGGTCTCCCATGTGCGAGTACATGATCAACTTCATCCACAAACTCAAGCACCTCCCGGAGAAGTACATGATGAACAGTGTCCTGGAGAATTTCACCATCCTGCAGGTACCTCTCCTCCTTTTCCAGGGGGTGTTTCCCACCAGGAGGGTGGAGCCCGCACTTGCATCGACCCTACCAGCCCCAGAAACACCTGGCTGTGCCTGAGCCCACATGGCCCCTGAATTCCAGGGAGCAGATCTTGATGGTGCAAACAAAGTGGCTGTGCCCAATCCTGGACAAGTCTCCCAGATAATGGGGAGCAAATTTTTCATGGTGCAGTTAAATTGGCTGTGCCCAAGTTTGACTGTTTGACATCACCAAATAATGGGTAGCAATTTTTGGAGGTGTAAATGCAGTGACTGTGTCTGAGCCCATGCGACCTCCCCCAAACAACAGGTAGCAAATTTTTGGTGGTGCAATTCAGGCTGTTCCTGAGCCTGTACAACTCCCCCAAAACTAGGTGGTAAATCTTGATGGTGCAATTAAATTGGCTGTGCTGGTGCGTGTGCCACCCTGCAAATAACGGGTAGCAAATTTTTTTCATGGTGCAAAGTGGCTGTGCCTGAGCCTGCGCAACCCCCCCAAATAACAGCGTCTCCCCACAGGCACAGCGCTGCCCTAACACCCTCTGCTCTGCTACAGGTTGTTACGAACAGGGATACCCAGGAGACCTTGCTCTGCATTGCCTTCGTTTTTGAGGTCTCCACCAGCGAGCACGGCGCCCAGCACCATGTGTACAAGTTGGTCAAGGACTAGGGGCCCTCAGGGACAGGCAGGGGCACGAGGGGTGTGCAGGGGAGGGAGGGGGCCGTGCAGAAAAGCCGCCCGTGCCTGTTGCCTTGTGAGAAGTCATTTGAAGAGAGGAGGAGAAGGAGGAGGAAGAAAAACAATAGCCAAAAAGACTGACTTGTGATCGCAGATGTTTTCTACTTAGGAACAGTTTCCTTTTTTTTTTTTTTAAATAAATAAATAAAATTGCAAAAAAAAAAAAAAAAGAAGAAGAATGGGAAAGGAAGCGTAGGGAGAAAGGAAACCCACATCCGGCGCTGGATGGGGAGAGCCCGGCCCTCAGCACTGCTGATGGAGGCCAGGGTCCCACCGTGCCGCCGCCAGCAGCGGGATGTCGGAGCAGAGAAGGAGCCCTCCTTCCACCCCCAGCCTCGCTCGGAAGTGGCCCCGGTCCCGTGAGGAGAGGAGGGAGCGCTGACGGTCAGGAGGACGCGGCACCGCACCAGGTCTGGTCCAGAACTGATCGGCACGGCAGCGACAGCGGCAGTGGCACCGCGTGGCACAGCCCAGGTGGCAGCGGGGACCTGGGGACGGACGTGCAGGGCAGGAGCAGGGCAGGGCACAGTGGAGGAGGGGGACACTGCCACCTCCCCAAGGACTGGCACCCAGGATGCTCCTTCTCTCTGCCCAGCTGGGGCACTGGGAACCAGTGGCAGTGAAGGCAGGAGGGCATCGATGGTGCAAACCATGGGGTTTTATGGCTCTTTTTTTCCCTTTTTTAAAATTAAAGTGCTTTTTAATACTTTTTAAAAAGACACCATGCTTGTAATCAGGCTGCTGACCCTCTGTGGTGCCCAGGTGCTCCCCTCCCACCCTGCACAGGAAGCGGCTTGTGTAGGGAAGGCTTGGGATGTCTCCAGTCTCTGGCTGGGTTTTGTGTGGGATCCCCTGTGCTTTCAGGGCTCTCACCTGAAGGTGGCTCAGGCTCAATGTCCCCGCTGTGGTCACTTGCTGAGGAGTCACGAGTAGAGAGCAGTGAGGGCAGACTTGCCTGATTTACTTTGCATATGTACATTTTCCTTGTTCCATTTTCTTTTTTTGTTCCTTCACCTTTTTTGCCTTTTTTCTGTGATGACTGTTCCAGACTGCTCTGTCTGCTCACCTGCATCCAGTGGGAAGTGTCCAGGGAGGTGGCTTGTGCAGGGAAAAACATACTGAACAATGCAGGGCCAAGCTGTCAGTGGGCAGAGTTTGGGACAGAGAGGACAGACAAAGAGAGGGGACAGAGAACAGGAGGGATGCCAGGATAAGGGACTGGGTCAGCTTGGAGGTACTTTTGTGGCTGCAGCCCAAAGTAAGCCAAGGCAGTGTGCCCAGTCCTGAGGCTGTGACTGCAAGGGCAGAGCCTGGGGAAAGCATCCCCAGGGTGCAGGAGGGGCAGAGAGCGACAGAGGTGGCATGGAGCAGGGTGGCAGGAGGCTGGCAGGGGGACGGGGAGCTCGAGGTGGCCAGGTCTGGATGGGATTCTCGTGTTGGCAGGGGAGCAAAGGCAGTGGGAAATGCAGAGCCCAGTGCTGCAGGAGGGCAGGAGTGGTTTGAGGGGCACTGCAGCCCAGGATGGGGGGACAGGGCAGGTTTAGGCTCAATGCTGCCAGTGCAAGGAGCAGGAACAGCCCCAGAGCTCAGGAAAGTGCCTTGGCTGCCACTTTGATGCCACGTGTCCTGTGAGGCACGGGGACTTCGACCTCTTGCTGCCAGGAGAAGCCACCCATCCCTGTGGGACACGGCAGAGCCACCCCAGCCCCGTGCTAGGCTGAGGACTCAGTGGTGGGACTGGACTGAGGCAACTGCTGTGAGCAGGAGGGCAGACAGAGCAGGGAGGGAAAGAGAGGGAAAAATCCAAGACCAGACACTGGCATACCATCCCAGGGCTGTGCTGGGGCTCCCTGGCCAAGTTCTGATATGTAGCATGTTTGTTTGTTGTTTCGTAGTTTGGTTTTTTTTTTTTTCTTCTGTTTCACTCACTGATCTAAAACTCTGGGAATGAAAACTCCAAACTCCCCCACCATAAAACACAGGCGTGCCCCGCTCCCAGCCCCGATGGGGGACGAAGCTCTTCGTTAACTGGACCGGTTTGTGCCTCCATCCCTCCCTCCATCCCTCCACCCCACCTGCACCGAGCCCCAGGGCGCACACTGCACCCCACGCACACAGACTGGTGCCCCCAGCAGCCCTGGCCGGGGTTTAGTCATGATCCCAGAGACACTTTCTCAACTCCCCCGCCCCCCCAGCCCCTCCGTTCTCCTCCAGTGTATTTATGAATTTCACATGAAGTACTGTTTTATTTTTTTAAAGACTTTGTAAAGCTTACCAGGGTTACAATCACCATTTTTAGAGCTGCGTCAGTCCACAATGTTAAAAATCCATTTTTTTATGTATTATATTTTTTGTGTATTTTTTTTAATCCAGCTGTGATGGGTTGTATCATATATTTGTTGTGTTTACTGTATCTGTCCAACTTCAAAGAGAGGAGACTGTGGAGCTCCGAGAAAACTACGGTCTGCTGAAAAAAACCATTAAAATTATTTGTTCATGGGTTGGCTCAAGTGCTTCTGTAGTTCGTATTTTATTTGTTGGGATTTGCTTCAACAGCCATGCTGTGTCCCACGTAACCCCTTGGCTGGGACCCCAGCTCCGGGCACCAGGATGCCACATCCAGCTGTATTTTGCTCTGGTTTGCATCACTGCTGCAGGGTTTGCTTGGGTTGGCCAACCCCACGGCAGACGCTTCCCCGCAGCATCGCTGGGTTCGGGAACACGTTTTAGGGGGTCGCATCCTCGCCCGCAGCAGCAGGTGGCAGAGGGCTGGTCTGTCCTCCCAGCCAACAACACTCGAAGCCCTGCTGGCAGTTCCTCGCCTGCTGGGTGCGCACACCCCATCGTACACACAGGGGACACAGGTGACTTTTTGACACCGGCCGCTCTTCCCCGTTCTGCGAGCCGCCCGTACCCCAGCATCCCTCGTGCACCGCCGGCGCGCCCCGTGACACCCAGCGCACCGGCCCCGGCTCCGTCCACCCTCCCCGGCCCCATTCACCCTCCCTACACCGGCCCCGGTCCTGCCCCTTCCGCCCCGCTCCGCTGCCTGCCGGGACGCGTAGTCCCGCGGCCCCGCGCCGCTCCCGGCCCGCTGCAGGTCCGCTCTCGGCCCCGCCGGTCGCTCCGCGCCCCGTTCCCCCTACTGCTCCGCTCCCGTCCCCTCTCCGCCGGTTGCCCCGCTCCTCCTGTTTCCCCGCTCCTCCGGTTGCTCCGCTCCCGTCCGCGCTCTCCTGTAGCTCCGATCCTCCGGTTGCTCCGCTCCGCGGTTGCCCCGCTCCCGTCCCCGCTCCGCCTGTTGCCGCTGTCCCGTCCCGCTCCACGTCCCGCTGCTGTCCCGCCGCCCGCCGCGTCCCTCGGGGAGCTGGGAGCCGGGAGTGCCCCTGGGGGCTTAGACTTGGTGGAAGGCGCCGGTCTTAATTAGCACGGCTCAGGAACGGGATGAGCCGCTCGGTAATCCCGCCGGGGCAGGCAGAGCCCGGCTGCCCGCCACACCGGCATCCTGGAGGGCCGGGGTTGCTCTTTTTCGCTTCTAAACCGGAAACCGGACAATCGCACGGGGTCAGGCATAGGAGAAGTGGGGCTGGGAGAGCACTGGGGCTGCTCTGGGAGCTGCTGGCTCGGCCAGGGCTTGGGGTCTCTCAGAGGATCCGTGGGCTTCCCGAGTGGGGAGGTGTGTGAGGGTGTCCCATGGCCGTGCCTCGCAGCTCCGCTTTGAAGCCAGGGTGGAAGTCTATCCTGGAACACAGCTCAGTGACAGACGGGGGTTGAGCCCTGTACCCCATCCCTGGCCCACCAGTATCCTCACCCACTGGATGGAGGGTCACACGGGTGGTTTGGGTACATGGATCCCTGTATGGGGGTAAGCTGGGGTTCGGGATGGACCTTGCACGCAGGAGAGGAGGGGAAATGCCCGGGCTAGGCTGGAGCACTCTGAGCGCTCTTCCTTCCTTCCTGGCCTTTGCCTTGGCACAGCCCTTCCGCCTCACCAGCCTGGCTCCCTGGCTCTGTCCTGCACCCTGCGCCGGCTCCTGGGGACAGTCACTCCAACCCATTCCCTGCAGGACTCCCCTCTGTCCAGCGTTGCCCTCCGGCCCCTGCAAAGCCCTGACGAGCGATGGAGGGAGATCCCCCCCTGCGCCTCCGTGTCTTCGACCTCAACTGCTGGTGAGTCCAGAGTTGGCCCAGCTGTGCCGGGCTGCATGGGTGGAGATGGGGACACCACACTGGGAGAGGGGTCTCACCTTGGGGTTACCTTCATGTCCCCTTCATTTTGGGGTCACACCTCTCTCCCAGCCCCAGAGGGTCATAAGGTGCTTGGCTGAGTAGTACCTCCAGTCCCTTCTGCACTAGTTAGCCACCGAAAAGGCCGCCCATTTGCACCCCAAGCAAGGATGAGCTGCCTCACCTCTGCAGGCAGGAGAAGCTGTTCCCAAAGAGCCTCCCTGCATACCCCTCTTGTCCCCATGTTCTCGCATGACCCTTTCCCTCTCCCATCTTTCCCATCTGCATCCTGCTCCTACTGGTACTGGAGCGCTCTGTCCCCCGTTTTGGGTCGCAGTGTGCCCCGACAGCCCCCATCACGCTGTCCCCACCAGGCCTTGACTGTCACCCGTGTCCGGCAGGGCCATCCGCTACCTGAGCAAGCGGCGGCAGGAGCGCGTCCGGCTCATCGGGGACATGCTGCGCCGGGAGGACTTCGACCTGGTGCTGCTCCAGGAGGTGAGGGCAGTTCGTGAGCCAGATGCACCCATTCCCAGCCTGGGAGATGAGCGTGGCTGTTCTTAGCCCATCCCGCTGTTCTCCAGGTGTGGAGCGAGCAGGACTACAGTGACTTGAAGAAGAAACTATCAGGCTGTTACCCCTCCTCCCATTACTTCCGCAGGTGAGAAGGGCAAGTTCAACCCCCCCGGGGCTGTCTGTGGGGCAGTGCCAGGGCTGTGCCATGCCCTCGGTGTTTGCCATGTGTAGAGACCAGTGCGGGTGCTGTAGGTCACCTCTGTTGCCATGGGAGACCCCATGCCTGGAGAGTGGGATGCTCTCGGGAGCACGCTAGGATCCAGGCATCCGGGGAGCCTTCCTGGCTCAGAGCTAGGGGGAGGCAGGGGTTTTGGGAACCACGCTTCATCTTTGTAATTTTTCCCTCCCACAGTGGGGTGATCGGCAGCGGCCTCTGCGTCTTCTCCAAGTTCCCCATCCTGGACACACTCCTCTACCAGTACTCACTGAACGGGTACCCCTACATGGTAGGTGGGGCTGGGGGGATGTGGCATCATGATGTCCATCCCCACGGAGCCTCAGTAGCCCTGACCTGCTCTTCTTCCCCTCTGGCAGCTCCAGCACGGGGACTGGTTCTGCGGCAAGTCCGTCGGTCTCGTCATCATTAAGATCTCAGGGATCATCTTCAATGTCTACGTCACCCACGTGAGCATCCCAGGGAAGGATGGCACGGGGGGAACAATGGGGAGGAGGAGAACAAGTGGCTGTACCCCTCTTTGACTGTCCCCTTGCTTTACCCACTGCTCTCCACCCTCTGCCCTGGACTATGCACTGATTCATTAAAATATTGCTCAGGGAGGCGGGGAAGGGACTCACAACCTGGCTGTGAAGCGGAGTGAGCATCCCAGGCTCTCCCCAGGAGGGGTGACATAAAGACAGGGGTGTTGACCAGACCCCAAAGTGTTTAGAGAGGTTGGGTGGGTTTGCAGGGAGCCTGGGAGCAGGGCAGGTGTCGGCATGGGAGTCACAGCCCCTTTGCCTTCCCTCTCTCTCCAGCTGCACGCCGAGTACTGCCGGGAGAAGGACACCTACCTGCCCCACCGCCTGGTGCAGGCCTGGGAGCTGGCACAGTTCATCCAGTGAGCAGCTGCGGGGTGTCCCATGGGGTCCCCCACTGCAGGTCCCCAGGATGTGCGTGGTCACCCCTGCCTCTGGGGCTTGCGCTGCAGAGAGCTTCCAGTGGCACCAGTGAGCAGTAACGCTGAGGAGCACTGGGCAGCTCCCAGTCCGCTCCAGTCTGGTGCAGGGCAGGGCAGAGAAGGGAGCTTAGCCATCCCTGTCCCCGCAGACACACCTCAAAGGCAGCTGATGTGGTGCTGCTGGGAGGGGACCTGAACATGCACCCTGAAGATGTGGGCATCCGGCTGCTGCGTGGCTGGACAGGGCTGCGGGACGCCTTTGCTGAGGCCACGCGCTTTGAGGTGAGCTGAGGGGCTGAGTGGGGTCCCAGAGCACACCAAGAGCCCCCCACCCACCCAGGCGCTTGTCTCAGGGCTGTAAGAATGGCTGCACCCTCGTCCCTGACAACTGCTTCACTGACAAGTCAGAGATGCTGCCCTTCCCGCTGGGCATCCGCATCGACTACATCCTCTACAAGGTAACGGGGAGCATTTGGCCCCTGGCTGCAAGTGGTGGGGGTGAGGCACTGGTGTGACCCCCTCGTCCCCTCGCCCAGGCCACCTCCAGCTTCACGGTGAAGTGTGAAGAGCTGAAGACCACCACAGGGACAGCCCCGGGCATGGACATCCCCTTCTCAGACCATGAAGCTGTGATGGCAACGCTGCACATCCAGAGGCAGGGACAGGCTGCGGGTGCCACCCTCGGCAAAGCTGGTAAGTTGGGGGGCTGCTGCCAGCATCCACCATGTGCTGGGGGGGCTGGTGGGTGGATGATAGAGTTGGAAGGAGCTGTTTGGGGATGTCTCCCCTTGGAGGGCAGCTTGGGAGGAGTGCAATGGGGATGGGGAGAAGGGTATAGGGGTGGTATGGGCGGGGTATAAGAGTGGTATATGGGGGTCCCACCCTGCTGAGGCCCCTGTCCCCACAGAGCCGGCGCTGGCTGATGTGGTGATAGAGGCACGGATGGAGGTGAGCGTGGGGCGGCGGGCGGCGCAGCGGCAGCGCTACTCCTCGGGCAGGATGGCCCTGCTGGCCCTGCTGCTGCTGCTCCTCCAGGCCGCGGCCGCGCTGGGCGTGCTGGCCGGGCTGGGTGCCGGGCAGCCCTTCCCCAAGCTCTCCTTCTGCCTCCTGGCCTTCCTCGCCCTCGGCGTCCTCGTCCTCGCCACTGGTCTCCACCTGTTCCATACCATGGAGGTGAAGATGCTGCACGGCACTGAGGAGCAGCTGTGGATGGCGCTGTGGGCACTGCCAGAATGTCGCAGTGATGACTGAGACAAGGCTGTGGGTGTCCCACAATGTCCCCCTGGCCCCACCATGTCCCCTTTTCTTTAGCTGACTTCAGGTTTTAGGCGAGCAGCACTGCAGCCAATGCAGTAGTGCAGGTTTGGCAGCTGCCTCTGGGTGACATTAAGATTTTTGGGGTAGATTCATTGCACTGGCCCATGAGAACCATGATGGAGGCAGGTTTTTATTGCTGTCTTTTTAAATACACCTTTTTGTACATGGAGGGACCCACTACCCTGGCTGGGAGGCTTGAGAGGCTTAGGCTTCCCTTGCCTGGGGTGGCCTCAAAGTGAATGCTGGTGACTGCTCTGGCAACCAGTTTTGACTCCGATAGAAAATAAAGGCGGTATTTTAACCCTTGGCGCTGGGTCAGGGGTCTTTATTGGAAGGGAGGGAATTTGCAGCAGGATGGTAGGGCTGGTACAAACACAGGGAGGGCTGGAGGAGGCGCCGAGGGGAATGGCAGGATGAGGGCTGAACACGGGGTGGTTTTACTGACAGAGGAACCTACACCTGGGACCCCCATCCCCAACGTGTCTGGGGCTGCCGTAAGCACCATTCGGCCACAGAGCCCACCCTACAACAATCAGGGACTCCAGGAGGGTCTGAGGTCTGTGCTAAGGCCAGTGTGGCACTGCCAAGCAGGAGAAACCCCAAGGGGGCAAGGATGGCACGGCTGCTGGTGTCTCTGGTCCTCAGTGTCAGAGAGTGCCAGCCCAGGGCACAACTCTCTAAGGAGCTGCTGGACAAAAAGCCCTTCCCTGGCCCAAGGGGCTCGTGGTGGGGTTCCAACCCTGGTTTCCTGCAGCGGCTGGGGACAGCGTGGACGTGGCACCCAAAAGCAATGGTGCAGAATGGCAGGATCAGCCCAGTCTGCCTGTCCCTGGCCCCCACTTGTACAGCCAGATGTCCCTTGAAGAGATGGACGGTCCAGACTGGGATGGATGCCCTCAGCCGGAAAGGATGTCCCAGGGCGGCTTCCAGGGATCAGCCCTGCACATTTGGCATCTCCCCTGTGACCTGCCTCTGGTGGCTACAGTCACTTCTTTGCTGCCAGGAGCCACCACAGCCCCTTTTGTAGCCCCCTGCGAGTCTTGTGTTCAAGCAAGCACAAGGCAAAGGCAATCCAGCCAGGCCCAGGAATGCCCTTTCTGCACGCCAAAGCTGAGTGCTCCTTGGTGTCTCCTCCTGTGGCATCCACCAGCGCGTCTGGCCCCTCCATGACAGACTTTGGCAAGCAGGGAGCTGGATTTGCTGCGGCAGCTGCTGGCGCCTGCGGGCAGCTGGGGCATCACCTCCTCCAGAGGCAGCTCAGAGGGATGCTTGGCCTGGGACACACACACACACACACACACACACACACACACACACGCACACACACACTCTGCCTGTCCCCCCCGGGAGGAGCTGGTGGCTCCGGGGGCTGCGCGGATCAAGCCCGCAGCTCACTGAGCCGCTTCTCCTCCTGGATGTGGATGAGGACGTTGCGCTTATTCACCACCTCCACCAGCTGCTTCAGGATCTCCTGCTCAGCCTTGTACTCCTCAGGTGTCTTCAGGGTTTCTGTGGGTGCAAGGGGCCAGAGTAGGGCTGGGAGGGCCACAGCCCTGGCCTGTTCCCCACACTGCACAGGGACCCTCCCCCGGCACGTGCTGGCACTCACCCCCCCTGTTCATGTAACTCCGGAGCTTCTGGTCAAGCTGTGACTGCTGCTCCTCCAGTTTCAGTTCCTGCACCCTGTGGGGAGGGAAGGGGTGTGCTGGGTACTTGGTTTGGAGGGGGCTGGGGTGAGCTGAGCCCCCACACCGATGGGGGAGCATCCCCCAAGCCTTACGCGATCATGAGGTCCGACTCCTCGTTCATCAGACTGTTCTTCTTCTGCACCAGGTACAGCAGCTGATTTGTCCACCGTGTCTGCTGGTCAGCTGGGCTGCCTGCAGGACAGGGGAATGGTGAGCAAGGCACAGACCCCCATCGTGGGGTCACAGTGCTCCATCCACCCTGGTCTTACCATGCTCATCCCGGAGTAACTTCTCCAGCTTGATGCCTTGCTGCTCCAGTTCCCGGAATGTCACCTCGATCTCCTCCAGCCGTCTCTGGATGGCCTGTGAGGGAAAGGCAGCACTCACCTGCAGGCCAGCACCTGCCAGCATGTAGCCACCAGCAGCAGGAGGGAGGGGACAGGGGACAGTGCCAGGCTGGAGGCCCAGCTCACCCTTGTGGGGTTACCTGGGCTCTGCAGAACCGCTTCACCTGCGCTTCCCTGGCCTGGCGGGCCAATGTGCGCTTCCAGGTGGGGTATTTCTCCTCTTCCCCCTGGTCCAGGTACGGTGGAAGGATGGTGGCATGGGCAGGGGGGTCAATCCTGCACCAGACACCTCCTGTCTTGGCAGCCATGGCTGAGCTAAACCCGATGCCTCTGTGAGAGGAGCAGGAGCCCCAGGTACCACCTGTGCTGGTGGGGCTGCTGCCGTTCAGGGAAAATCCTCACCAAATCTGTCATGATGCCAAGGTCTGTGCACATCTCCTCCTTCTCCTCCTCCTCCTCCTCCTCGCTGTCACTCTCCTCCAAAGCTGCCCCAAGAAAAGAGCCATTTCAGGCTGGTTCCTCATGAGCAAGATGTAGGATACAGCAGGATACAGGTAGGATGTAGGATACAGGAGGGACTGAGAGTTCTGCTCGTCTGGAGACTCCAGCTAGTGCCACCTACCTTCCTCCATGTCAATTTTCTCCTCCTCCTCCTTCCAGGCACCTTGTCCTTGCCACAGGGCAGGGAGGGCCTCGGGCACTGCTTGGAGCCACAGTCGAGCTGGCTTCAGTGGAGGCTCGGGCTCTGCTTCAGCGGTGAGGTTCAGCGTGGACAGACTGAGCTTCTCCAGTGGTGTAAGGACGATCTTCCTCCTGCCCCCACTCTCCTCACCCTCCTCTGCTGCCCCCTGGGGCTCTGCTCTGGGGCCCTCCTCCTCCCTCGCATCCCCCCTGGGTTGTGCCAGCAGCTCCTGCTCCTCCATATCACCAGCATCTGCAGTGTCCTCCACTTCCCCAGGCTCTTCCCCTGGCTGTGGGGCTGCTGGAGTGGGCTGAAGTGGACTGGGTGCCCCCTTCTTGGAGGACACACATGGGCTCCCTGCATCCAAGGGTGGCTGAGTGGCAGCATCAGCATCCTAGGGCAGAGCCAGATCAGAAGGGTGATGCAGCACAGGGCCACGCACAAGCATCCCCCTCCACATTTTGGCTTTCCCCCCCATAAACCTACGGGGGTTTAGGGTGATTTACCCCATCAGGCAGTGCCGGTGCCTCATCCTGGGGCAGGTCCACACTGGCTGGATTGGGGTAGTGAAGCGAGCAGTAAAAATGACCTGGGGCAGCGGGGAGCAAACTCCTGTGACAACCTGCAAGGTGGAGCAGTCCTGACCCAAGCATCCCCTCTCCCCAGCAGCCTCCTCACCATCCTCCTCGTTGAAGGCGTAGTCGCCCAGGCGCAGGGTGGCCCCGCAGCGCCGGCACTGGAAGCAGCCGCGGTGGAAGAAGCGTCCCTCGGCGCTGGCTCGCTCCAGGATGTAGACGCGGCGGCCGCAGAAGTAGCAGGCGTCACTGTTCTCCCCTGTTCTCTCCCTCGGCGGCTGCGGGGGGACAGCACAGGCTGGGGTGGCACCGGGGTCCTGGCACCCACCCTGCCCCGGGGCTTTGCCGGCAGCCATGGGGGCACGGGGCAGGGCTTTGCCCCTCTTGCAGCGCTGGGTCTGGGTGCTTGGGATGGGTGAGGGAGCGGCAAGTCTTGGCTCCGGAAAACCAGTTGGGTCAGGAAACAGGCAGGGAGGAGCCGGGAGCTGTGGGCGTTCGCTTGCGTAGCCCTGGTCCCAGCCCTTGGCTTGGCCCCGCCAGCCGCCGGTGCCCCCGCAGTGCCCACCTGCCCTGAGCAGGACCCCCCATCCCGAGGTGACACGAGGACCAACCTGCCCCGGGTCCGTCATGGCGGTTTGCGGCGGCTCGTGGGCACTGTCCAGAGCGTCGCCATCCAGCCCCATGTCCAGCTACAAGTGACCCGAGGGGAGGGTCAGCCCCCCACTCTCCCCCCAGGACAGCTGCACCCCAGCACAGTGCCCCTCGGGGTGCCCACGACACACCCACCTCGGCGTCCCTGCGGCTCCTCTTGCCCTCAGTGTCCTTCTGGGCACTGTCCTGCAAATGCAAAGGGGGTGGCTAGGGTGGGGAGGGGAACAGGGTTTTGGTGTGTCACGAGGGTCTGGGTGGGGGGCCCCTCACCTGGGCACGTTTGTGTGTCAGGTTCCGGCTCTTCTGCAGCTTGCTGAGGAAGAGGATGGCTCCTCGTGTGCCGCAGGGAGACAGCGGCTTCTTGCTGACCTCCACCTCTGCACAGGACATGGCCATTTTGGTGGGACCCACCCAACAAAGACGGGAGCACCCAGCCAGCCCCAGTGGGGCACAGGATGGGACAAATCCCCCCCAGAATCTCACACCTGGAGAAGTCTTGAAAACTTCATAAAACTGGCTGAGGTAGGTGATGAGGCCCAGGTGGTCAGGCTCTTCTATGGTGGCCATCTCAACACTGGAGAGGACAGGCTGGATGCCCAGCTCCTGCTCTGCTATGTCCAGCATCATCTGGTGGGTCCCAACGGGATCCTGGGGGTCCACGGAGTCAAAGTCCCTGCGGGGAGACACCGGTGCTGTCAGGGTGGGCTCTGCAGGGTGAGGGGTACGGGGGGTTCCAGGCACTCACACGAGGTCAGGACGGAAGCGGTGGATGAGGGCGCAGAGGGCCAAGCCACTGGTCCAGGATGTGGTGAAATTGGTCACTGCCACGCCAGGGTATCTGGCCGTGCTGGCCTGGCACCAGCTCAGCAGCTCTTCGTAGACATCTCCAGGGGCTGTTGGGGGGGCAGCCAATGTGTCCCCGTTCTACAGAGGCAGGGGACACCCCCCCAGTCCACCTCCTGCCCCAGTATCAGTGCTTTAACAGGGAAGGGGTCCCATGGGAGCGACCTGAGACACCCCCTGTCCCTGACACAACCACCCTGCAAGGCTCAATAAATAGGCTGGTAAAGCATCAGTCAATCTTTCCGGGCTCAGCATCCCCCGAAGGCGGCGGGGCAGCTGTGTCCCCACATGGGCCACGAGCAGAGGGAATGGAAACCAGAGGTGTCCCTGGGGCAGAAATACAGCCAGCCAGCTGGACACAGGCCAGAGCGCAAGAAACAAGGATGGGGAGGAAAATCAGGGCAGGAGCCACTTGGCCACGGGCTGCTGGAACAAATGGGGGGGCTGGTGTGGAGGGGCTGGGGCAGGACTGGTTGCTCCTACCAGTGCTGAGCCGGTTGTCGCTCCTCCTCTTGTGGTCCACCTCCACCATGCCCACGAGGTAGAGGTCCTTGACCTGCCAATAGGGACATGCCAGTGGTGGGTCACCACCTGTACAGAGCCAGTGACAGCACACAGGAAGCTGGCCCTGGCAAGAGGGACATCTGGACACCCACACACAACTCTCCAGAACCCTCCTGCAACTACAATGGGCAATGTATTCAATGTCCTGGAGACTAATAGGTTCAGTCTCACGCCCTTTGGGGACACAGGACCGGTCAAATTAATGTCACCCTGACAGCCAGGGAGGCTGGGCTGGCTGCCTGTGCCATGGCAGGACCTGGCCTGGTACCTGGTTGGCTTTGATGGCCTGCAGGTTGATGTTGGGGTAGCGCGTGGTCGGGTCGATGCTGTACTGACTGACGTTCTTGTGGGTGTTGTCTGGGGAGGTCTGCGAGAGGTGCTGGTAGATGCTCTCCCTGGGTGCAAGGGACAGGGCTGGCATCACTGCTGCCGTCCTCACGTGCTCCAGCACCAGCCCAGTGGGACGGGGACACTCACCTCTCGGCCAGCACCTCCAGCGGGGGGGTCCCAGCTGCCCACCGCCGCACCATCCATGCTGCATCAAAGGCGGCCAGGAAGCCCCTGGCCACCCCGGTGCCCAGCGGCCAGAAGGGCTGCGAAGGGAAAGGCAGAGCTGGAACTGGAGTTGCATAGCTGGTCGGGGCAGCTGGGAGGAGGCCGAGAGCTGACAGCCTTGGCCAGGGATGAAAGAGGGAGCGGCGGCAGGACGCGCACGGAGAGGATGGGTGGCCGCCTCCTCCCCAGTCAGTACAGCTGGGTCTGGGGAGGGGCTGGGCTGCTCCTCCATCCTGAACCAACCCCAAATCTCCAGTGGGGCTGGAGAAGGGGATAACCCCACCAAAGCATGCCACTACTGGGACTCAGGGGGCCTGCCTGACGATAGAGTGCACTGGGCAGTTGGGATGAGAAGAGCTTAGGGAGGGTGAATATATGGAAATCAATGCATCTTGCAGGGAGAAGGAAATGGAGCATGAGATGGGGCTGCAGGGGGAACTCTCACCTCCACCAAACAGTCGCCCACCAGCCCCAGGAGCAGACGGGCCCCATTGTGCTCCCGCACCAGCGCCGCGTTCTCCGAGCGTGTCATGCAGGTGAAGTCGAACACGTCGACGTCCGGCAGGTCCCGGTGGTTGAGGGCAAACTCCAGTTCGGGCAGGCAGTAGTTGGTGGAGAAGTTGGCAGCTTCTTTGGCATAGTTAAGGAGGGCGTCCCGGTTCACGTTCTCTGGGGACAGGAGGCTCTCAATGTCCGCTTTGTCCTGCGGGGATGGGGTTAAGCTGGCTGGGATGTGGGAGGTGAGGTTTGCCCCTCAGCCTGGGAGCACCCAGCTCTGGGGTGCAGCTGTGCCACTGGGCTCTGAGCCCCCTGAAAGGACATTTTCTGTGGCACAGGCAACAGCTGCTGAAGCCCCCCCCACCCCAGGGGTGTGCAGTCAAAGCAGCACCCACAATTTGCATCCCACTTTCAAGGCTTTCAGCTGCCCATCGTTGTGGGATCCCAGGGCCAGATCCTGCTCTTCTCACCTGGAGGATGACACCCTTCTTGAGCAGGCTCTGCTTCTTGGCCGTCATGACAAAATAGTGAGTGTCATCCTTGTAGTACACGATGTTTTCCAGGTCGATGCCTGGTGATGGGGAAGGGGCTGAGCCAGGGCCACAGGGAGCCCCAGCACTGGGCTCAGCCACCCAATGTCCCCTGCAATGGGGAACCACGTAGGGACATGCATCCCATCACTGGGGACATCCTGGGGCTGAGCCTCCAGCTCCCTCAGGAGGGGGCAGGGACCCCCAACGCCCCCCATAGCAGGGCTGGGACCACTGACCTGTTTTATTGTAGAGGTTCTGGAAGAACTTCTGGTTGTAGATTCGGGCCACGCCGCTGATCTCGGCCACCTCCACCTCGGCCCGGCTGTGGCGGTTGATGAAGTTGGTGGTGATGCCGATGGCCAACTTCCCCCGCGTCTCCTTCCGCTTGAACCCTGCCGGAGGGGACAGGCGTGAGCCCCCATCCCGACCCCCATATTGGTCCTGGGGCTGCGGGGATGCCTGTTGTCACCTTCAGGGACAAATTTGCCACCGCCAGCTGAGATGAGGACATCGAACTCGTAGTGGGTGAGGGGAGAGGAACTGGGTTGCAGCACAGCCTGCCAGCCACCTGCAGGGAGAGGGATGGTCATGAGTGTTCTGGTTCCCAGCAGGGACCTGCTCCAGGCATCTCACTCCCCCCGAAAAGGCATGCCCTGGGCTAGCAGAGGGATTGGGGGCCTCAGAGTGGCCACCCACAGCTCTGTCCTTGTCCCTAGGGATGCCACCCTCTCCACAGTGATACTGTACCTGCCTTGCTCGTGGGGGGAACAAGGCCCTCAAACTGCACATTGATGTGCACCTCCACCCCCAGGAGCAAAGCCACCTTCAGCAGGATCAGCTGGAGCTGCCGGATACCTGGGAGGAGAGAAGGGTACTCAGGGCTGCACCCCCGGGTCCCTGGACTCCCCACGGCGGGGAACCCCAGGGGTGCTGAGGTCCCCCTAGAACTCACTGATGTGGTCCAGCGAGCCAGTGCAGAAGCGCCCGTAGAACTTCTTGGCGCCCAGCGCCCGCAGGTCGTGGATGGTGAAGGGCCAGAGGTGCAGGACGTTGTTCCGGGAGAAGGAGTCACGCTTCTCCAGCAGCACCACGCGGGCGCCCAGCAGCGCCAGCTCGATGGCTGCCCGCAGCCCGCAGGGGCCGGCTCCCACCACCAGGCACTGCCACGGCACGGGCAGGGTCAAGAGGGTGGGCAGCCCCAGAGCAGTTTGGGTGAAGCCCCGGGGAGCTCAGCACTTCCACAGGCAGCATCTCCCCGCTCCCTGGGGCAGGATCTGGACCTCCCCAGTATTCCCTTTACTCGCAGGGTGCAAGCACTGATTGCCCCAGCAAACCGGGGTGCCCCTCACTCCCTGAACCTTGCCTTTGCCCAGGGCAATGGCAGCAATTAAAGCACCGTGTGAGATAAGGCTGCAGGTCTGCTGCAGCCCTGACACGGGTTTGGGCTCCTGACAGCCTCTGCACAGGGCTGGGGGACAATGAGGCACAGCAGTGGGGACAAAAGCCATCAGCTGTGGGACAGTGAACAGATGTCCTCAAGGGGACATCCTACCTTGGCATGCTCCTGTCCCCTGGAAAGGACCTGACAGATTCCTCAGCCCTGCCATGGGGTGTCCCTAGTGAGGAGGAAGGACGCTGCTGGCTGGGTGGCACTGAGGTGGCGTCATGCCAAGGGAAGCTCAGCAGTGCTAATTAACATCCTGTCCCATTAAACTCCACCAACCTCACGCCTGGCACATCCTGCATCCTCCTGGGGTGAGGGCCAGAGCGCCCCAAGGGGTGTTCTCACCCTGGAGACAAGGACACAGGGCAGGGAGGGACCCAAACCCCTCGCCCCATATCCCGGGTACCTTGGTGCCAGCACAAGCTGTGCCCTGGTCATAGTCCTTGTGCCCGGCTTTCTTATCCAGCTTGCTCCACAGGGCCTTGGCATTCCAGTAGTTGAGGGCAGCTTTGAGGCCGTGGTAGAGCTGCAGCCCACTGCCCTGCAGCCCCAGCTGCTGGCACAGCTCCACGAAGCAGCCCAGCACCTCCCGGCACTCCCCGGCACGCAGGAACCTCTCGAAGATGGCATGGGCCGGGTTGCCCGGCTCGTCGGCTGGCACGCTCATCCCGCGTCACCCAGAAGCCTGGCAGGGGACAGCAGAGGTCAGCAGGGAGGGGACCCTCCTGGACCCCCACCCCCAAACGCATCCAATCCCAGACCTGGTGTCTCAGTGCCAGGTTTCCCAGCCGTAGGTGCTGTTGGGTGGTGATGGCACTGTCAAGACTGGGGCCCTTTCTGGCTGGCGGAACCTCCCCCGGATGCTGCACCCAGAGAGCCACGGTGTCACCCTGCCACGGTGACGTCAGGGGAGGGGACGGGGACAGCTGTGGTAGCAGTAAGTGGCTTCCTCCATACAGGGTGTACCTGCAAAAGCCAAGAGCAGAGCAAACCGTTTGGGAGCAAAGATACCACTTCCTTCCTCTTCAGCCTTGGCCTCTCAGGGGGGTGGATGGGAAGGGGCTCCTGGCTTTAGGAATCAACCACAGCTGCTGCAAAAAAACGGCAAGACCAGCCCTGGGGCCAGAGGAAGCAGGATTGGATCCATCCCACCAGTCTGGCTTCTGCAACTGGAGTGGGGTGACTTTCGCCCCCACCTCTCCTTCCACCACTCCCGAGCGAGCGGAAGCAGATTAGCACAGAGGAAGCACCGCTGGGGAAACCAAAAAAAAGTCAAATCACCACAGGAACAGCCCCATCATGCCAAGGGACCCGTGGGAGGAGCGGTGCAGCACACCCCCCCCCGGGCATCCCAAAACCCTCTTCCCCTGGCATCTCCCAGGGAACCAGCACTCCTTGCATGTCTCCCACTCTCAGCACTGTCCCCCCAGCACCAGCCTGTGCCATCCTCTGTCCGGCCAGCCCGAGCACGAAGAACAGAGCTTTGACCTTTCCAGCCACTATGACCAAGCCCCGGGGCTGTGAAAGGCTCCCCCAGCCCAGCAAAGCAGCTGGCAGAGACACGGTGCTGCCAAGGAGGAGCCGGTGGGAAGGCTCGGGAAGACGGAGAGCTCCCACCTTTGAACCACCGCTCTTTGCCCTCTCGCCACTGAGTGTTACCGTGGGCACGTGGCAGCACCCGGAAGGTGGCAGCCACTCCTGCAGGGCGACACTGGAGGGGGAAGGATGCCATGAATGTATTAAGCTGCCCTCAGGAGGAGGAAGGGGGAGAGGGTGAAGGGCGGAGAAAGAAGTTATTTAAGCGTGGGCTTCTATTTGGGCTGGAAAGACCGAATTCTAGCAGGATTTCAAGTTCAGTCTCACGCAGGAGTTTCCTGACACCAGAACGTGCTTTGCAAAGCAGTTCTGCAGGTCACCTTCCGTCCAATCACTTCTGCAGGTCACCTTCCCCTCCAGCATCACAGTCAGGAAATCCAGGCATTTTAACCTCTTCCTTCCTGGGCAGACGTAGGATAAGGCATCCAGCGGGGCAGAGCAGGGGCTGGCACCCACCAGTCCCCAGAGTGGCAGTGTGGGGACAGAGGACATGACCTATGCATCGTGACAGGGCTGTGAGACCTGGGGACGGATTTCTGATCTTCCCCTGAGCACTGCTAGCGGGACAGGATGAGCCTGGGGAAACTGAGGCAGTGCTGCAAACCTCACCGGAAAGTGCAGGCATGGTGTCCCACCAGCCACCCATCCTCCTACCACAGAGGCTGCCCAGGCAGCATTGTCTGGCCAGGCACCAGTGCCCTGAGCAGATGGGTTCTCCCCCAGGAGCTCATGTCACTGCGCTGGCACCTGCCAAGGTCACCAGTGTGCAGCCCCAGGGAGAAGGGGCAAAGGCAGCTGCTCAGGCTAGGAGCATCTACTCCAGGCTCAGCAGCCCCTGGCTCTGAAAAAAGGCCATCTCTCGACCTTGATTCCCACTGGACATGATGCCAGGGGGAGCATGCCGTCCGGGAAAGCTTTCCAGCCCCTACGCTTTGGCAGGGAGGCTCAGAGGAGGCAGAACAACAAGCCTTGTGTTACACCGTTTCCTACAGAAAGGATTATCCTGCCAGCACTTTGGCACACTCAAACCCCCTTGACAACTGCAAGGCAAGGTCAGAAACTCCTAGGAGAACTCAATTCCTGCAGGCTTGATGCAAATACACAGCTTTCAGCTCAAAAAGGCCAGTGGCAGTGGAGGAGAGCACAGTGCTGAGCCAGGCTGCCTCTGGCTCTGCTCTCCCCATCAAAGCCTTTTGCATTTCTTTTCTTAACACTGTTCCTGCAAGCAGGAGGGAGGAGGGGGGGTTGCAGCCAGCCCTGACTCATCTCACGTCGGCTTTGGTTGGCTGCAGACATGCCTGTGGGGACATCACCCGGGTCTGACACATGTGGAGCACTCCTGAAGCAGGGATACCCCATCCCACTTGGCAGGTCAGCGTCTCCCCTTTGCCCTTGCATGGAGAGAAGCAGCCTCTTGGGAGAAGGTGGGGGGAGCTGCTTGGGAGCTCACGTGTCTTCCAGGCATGTGGAAATGGGGTGGGAAAGGACACGGCTCCAGAGCTAATGAAAGCCGTGAGGATTTTCAGAAGATCGCCTCGCCACCGCGCTGGCTCCCAGCATGGATAGGCTGTTCCGGATTTGGGATCCAGCCTGGAGACCACAGGCCAGGCTGCTGAGCTGGGCTGGACTCCATGAAAGCCCTTCCAGCAAAAGGCCAGTGGGCAGGATGGAGGATCTCTGGTGACCACCCAACAGCTTGGCCAAAGCCCTTGCTTTCAACCACCGGCCGAGCCAGGATGGTGTCAGGAAGGGGTGAAGGCACTGGTTGCTCTCACAAGTGTTATTGTTCTCAGCAGAAACATCCCAGGTGCTTTCCTGGCCAAACCTGAGGAAACCTGCTGTGATTTAGGTGGGTTTTAATGCTTGGAGGGAGGGAAAAATCCCTGTCAGCTTCTCTGGTTTGAGGCAGAGATGTGGGTGCATGAGCACACCCCAGCTGAGTCCCCGTTTGCAAGGCCCCAGTGGGGAGCTGTGGGGAGAAGGGCTGAGGAGAGGGGACAAACCTACGTGGTCCTTTGCCAGGGATCCACAGCCCTTGCCAGAGTCACAGCCTGGCCACATCCCAGGGAGCCCTGGGCACAGACAACACTTGGGGAGGAACAAACGTGTCCCCTTATTTTTGCTGCTCAGCCTGCCCCTGCCACCCAGCACCAGCCCCACGGAGGGACCTGCATCTTGAAGCTGAATTTGGTGAAAGAGGAAGTCTGCTCACAGCCAAGCTTCACACCCCATATCCTTTTTCTCCTCCTGCTTCTCCTTCACCCCAAACCACAGACATCCCTGCGAGGATGCCATGGAGCATCCCTCCGTGGATCTTAACAAAGCTCTTCCCACCCCATCCTACTCGTCACTGGGAGCACTGGTGGCTCCGGGAATAGAGTGGAGGTGGAGCAGCGAGGACTCCTCTCTTTTCCCTTTGTCCCGGGGGCAGCAAAGCTCAAGGGCGGGAGGGATAAAGCAGAGAGGATGGAGCGGGGCGACCCCGCTGCCCCTGGGAGAGGCTGTGGGGAGGGGTCAGCCGGAGAAAAAGCGCGACCCTGCCACGGGGCATCCCAGGGACACGCAGGACACAGGCTCGGGGGGGCTGAGCCCTCCCCAGCACGGCAGAATGACCCCTCGTTTTTGTCACCCCCGTCCCCGCCCTGCGCAGCGATGCTCTCAGCGGCGCGGGCGGAGGGGACCGGCCACCGGGATCCTGGCACCGAGCGGGGGGACACGGGGCTGGAGGGGCTGGCAGCAGAGCCCTGGTCCCCCCCACGCCCAGGGATGCTCTGCCCATCCCCACTCACCTCCACAGCCCCTCGCAGGGGGAAACTGAGGCACGGACCGGGGCGTGGGGAGGGACCGGAGCCGGGCGCAGCCGAGGTACAGCGAGCAGGAAACGAGCTCCGGCTCCGCAGAGCAGCTGCCAGCCGGCCCGGCCCTCCTCTCCTCTGCCCTCCCCTCCTCGGCCTTCCCCTCCCCTCGCCTGCCCGACCCTCCCCCACGGCCGGGGGGACCCGGGCCGGGCGGTGCCGGAAGGGGGGCGACCCCCGGGGCGCCCCCGCTTTGTGCCGCTGCAGGTGTTGCTCCGGGAGGTTTTGGAACAGCGGGACGAGCGGCACAGCGCAACCCCGGCTGTATTTTTTTCTTTTTAATTTTAGGGTGAGAAAGCAGACTTTTCGCAAAGCAAACAAAAAGATTCGGGTGATGAAGCCAAATCGCTTCACGTCCCGCCCCCGGTTGGCTCCCGGCCCCCGAGCAGCCGCTGTGCTGCTCCCCCCGCAGCCAGAAATCGGCCAGGAGGGATCTGGGAGCACCGGAGGATCCGGGGCCGGGGGACCCAGTGCCAGCTCCGGACCCCGACCACCACAGCTCGCGTGAAAACTTTTGGAATTACGTTTCTAGCTGGGTCCCCCGGGTGGGAATGGTCCTAGTGGGGTGAAGGTACCTTGGGGCGGGCGGGGGGAGCCCCCGGGGTCACCGAAGATCGCTCCTGGCCGGGTGCTTTTTGGGGTTTCTGGTGGCGATGTCCTCGGGGTGCTGCTGGACGTTTGCCGTGTGCTGGGACGGGTGTCACGGCAAGGGGGCTCGCGGGCTGTGACGCACGGGGACAACTCGCCACGGGGCTGGGGACGGTGACTCAGGGACACGGGGCGAGCTGGCAAACGGGGCGGTGGTTACGTCGGCCACGGTGACCAGCCCAGCACCTCCATCCCTCCCTTCTGCTGCCCCCTCGGGCCTCTTGCTGGGGATCCTGGTGCACAAACCCCCACCGTGGCAGCTCGAGCGGGCTGTTTTGATCCCTGCAAAGCCGCTGGGTGCGGGTGCAGTGAAGTCCACCCGTGTTGCAGGGCTGCCAGAGGCTGGGGCGGACACGGAAACGGGGCGTCTGGATCAAACCAGGCGCTTTTCTCAGGCATCGGAGCGGTCGGAAACAGCTCCCCCTGTTTGTGAGCAGTTTGTGGTGCCGTGGGAAAGGCTGAACACGGACCTGCGCCTTCCAGCCCTGGGCAGTCTGGTCTGTCCCCAGCGCAGGGGACGTGTGGGGGGCTCACCACGTGTGGGGGGCTCACTGAGAACAGGCAACTCACGGTGTCAGCTCCCGCATGCTTATATGGAAGTGTCCACCACAACACAGGCTGTTTCTCCTGCTCTGTCGTTACAATTCTCCCATTTTTCCTCCCATTTTATTATTCTAGGTTTTGGTGTTTTAGGGCGTGGGAAGGAGCAGCGATGCCTCCCAGCTGCCTCCCCCTCCCCAGTCCAGCTAGGCCTTGGATGATGCTGCAGACTGCAGCCGCTGCAGCTCCAGGACACGGATGAGGAGAAGGAAGGCAATGCTCAGGAGAAGCAGCCAGAAGAAAACCCAGTAGTGCTGAGGGAAGAAGAGCCACGGACGCCAGAGCTCTGCTGTGGACCCCTTGGACCTGGGGAGAAGGTGACCAGGGACACTTGTCATCCCTGGGAGAGAGCAAATCCCTCCTCCACCCCAGCTGGGGACAAGGAGGATGTTTGACTCAGCCCCAAACCTCACTGGCCCTTTTACAAACCCAAATGCAACAATCCTGGGAAGGGCCTGGGTGACTCACAATGCATGGGCAAAACTGAGGCACAGCAGGGTTGAGCTGAGGCAGCCAAGCTATCCCGGCCTTCCATCACTAAATCCCCCAGCCCACTTCCCAAGCCCTGGCCACGTGGGGACCACAGAGAGTCCAGCAGCCGCAGGGGGTTGCTGGGCACGTGCAGGGTGCTGCTCACGTCAGCCCAAGCTGCTCTGTCTCCTCGTCCCCTGCACTTGAGCCTCTGTCATCTGCCTCAGCCACCAGCTTCCCAGTCACAGTGCTGCCCTCGTCCTGTGGCTCCAGTTCGCTCCTGGGGAGGGAGAGGATGGGGTTTGTGCTGTCCTGTGTGGGCCAGTGGCAGCCAGTACCGTGGCTGCCCTGCCACCCAGCACAGTTACCTCTGGATGCTGGGCCAGTGCTGGGCCCCCTCTGGCTCTGGGTCTCCTGCTGGGGCTGCTCGGCTCTCAGGGCTGGCACCTGGCTGGGCACCGAAGGTGGGAGCATCAGTGGGCACCCAGACCCCCGTAGCACCGAGCCTGGGGGCACGTGCCCGACAGCGGGGCGCAGCTCCTGACCGTCCCCACTGAACATGTCCTTACCAGGAGCTGTTTGGGGATGACGGCGATGCTGACTCTGCGTCGGGCAGACCCCTGCAACAGAGGGGCTGGGGGTGAGCACTGTGCCGGCTGCTTCTCACCCCCTCCTTCCCCATCACCTCCCCAGCACAGGCAAGGGACAACAAGGGACACTGCCAACTCCCACTGGCCTTGGCACTTAGAGGGGAAGACGGAAAGCCAGGGAGATGAGGGAAGATCAAAGCCAAGAGGTTTGTGCCTGTCATTACTGCTGCAAGCTGTGCTGGTGGGGCTGCCTAACCCCCTCCCCAGGTACTCCCCTACCTCTTGAGCTATAGGGGAATCAGTGTTTAATTCAAGCTGGTGTTAGAGAACAGCCAAGCCTGTGGCTCTCACACTATGACCCTGCAATGGAGAAGGATCTGCCTGAGATCTGCCTGGATCTTCAGCCCCCAGCTTGCTGGGCACCCTGTCTGTCTCCCCATAGCCCCCCGAGGCTGCCCCTACATTTTGCCTTGCCCCCAGCACTTCCAGCAGATCTTCTCTGCAGCAAGCAGCTGGCCAGAGTGGCAGTGCTTGGGGACTAGCGGGTGTGTGGGGACAGCCAGCCGAGGGAGAGCAGCAGGGCATGCGGAGGCAGTGGCTCTGAGACTGCTGAACTGGGACCAGTTACCTGCTGGAACGTTCTCTTCAGGGGGTGAGGTCTCAGCCGTGGCTCCACATCATCTGGGAGCAAAGAGAAGCTGCCTTACATCATCCCCCAACACTGTGATGGGGCTGCTGCACCGATGGTTGCAAACCTCCCTCCCATTCAAATCTGGCCGTGTGCCCTGTGCGTGGCACGGGTCAGAGGGGTGCCCCAGCCGGGGGGACCTGGTCACACGCACAGCAGTGGCACGTGCGGGGCTTGGTGTTCAAGGACAGAGTCCTTTTTGTGCACAGGGCCCCCTGCCCTGCATTCCCAGCTGGGCTATGGGGCAACAGCTCTCTGGCCACCAGCAGCTGCTCCCATGCTGATCTGCTGCTCCACTGGCCCCTCACAGCTGCCATCAGCTGTTCCCCACCACCCCATCAGCTGTTCCCTGCCGGCCCTCAACTCACACAACCCATTGGCTCTGCGGTGCAGGGTCACACTGACCCCCCGGAGGGGTTTGGGACCAAATCCTGCAGGGCTACTCCGTGCAAGCCCCGCACAGGCCCCGGCGGCAGAGCCCACCTCACCCTGGGTCTCCGCCAGCTGCCGGTTGCGGGAGTTTTGCTGGATCAGGCGCTTCATCTCCTCCAGCTCCGCGTGCTCCCGCATGTGGTGCCGCTTCAGGTTCTCCACGTGCTGGACCATCACCTCTGCTGCTCGGCTCATCCGGGCCTCCTGCAGCCAGGCAGGATGGGGGATCAGGGCCCCCATCTCCCAAGGAGCCAGGTCTCTGCCAGTCCCTCCCTGTGCATCCCCGGGTGCCTCCACCCAGGGAGTGCAGATGCATCCCCTTCCTGCTCCCAAGGGCAGGCAGATGGATCCCTTGCACCCTGCTAAGTGCAAACGTGAGGTCAAGGCCAGCACCATGAAGAGGAGGGACAAACCCCAGCGAGCTCAGGGACGAGTCCCCACGCCCAGCTGTAGCACCCTCTGTCACTCCCAGCCCTGGCAGGGAGCCTGGGCTGTGCACAGACCTGGTGTACAGCCCCCAGCTTCTCTGCAGCACTGGTTGCCCGTTCAACAGCGGCTGACAGCACGACCAGGTTGTGCTGCAGCTGCTCCAGCGTCTCCTTGCAGCCTGCATTGGCACAGGACGGGCCCAGCCTCTGTGGAGAGAAAGGATGGAGCTTCTGGAGTTGGGACTTGGAGTTGTCCAAACCCCTCTGGATGTTCCCATCACGTGCCAGCCCCCTGCCCTGGTGCCCAGCTACCTCCAGGGCAGCTCGGCACTGCCCCAGCTCCTCCTGGATGTTTTCCTCCGCTGCGTCCCGTGCCCTTTTCTCCACCTGCACCCGTTGCTGCAGGGTGAACATGTCGCAGCGAAAAGCCAGGGCCAGGTGGGCAAAGGCTGCCTGCGGGGTGGAGAAACGAGAGGTGGGACACGGGGGCAGGAGGGAAGCCACCACGGCCATGTGCTGCTGTCCCCAGTGCACAGACAGATCTCCCAGCGTGCCACCAGGGCAGTGCTAAAGTTAATTAGCACTTGCCTTGCTCCAGCACCCATTTGCTGCGTGCTGGGGACAGTCCCTTGAGATGCCAGCCCAAGGAGACACGTCCCCCAGGCAGCCGATAATGCATGGAAATCCTGAGCCCTCCTGGCAAGAGCACGCGCCGGGCAGACGCCAGCCCTCGCTGCAGGTCCCGGCTGGCAGCAAGGCCTGACTCAGCCCTGGCACTCGCAGGGAAATTATTTTTATTAGCGTGGCTCCTGCGGCCTCCCCGGCTAAGGGCGCTCTTCAGCAGCTGCAGAGCACTTTGTGGGATTGCCGGGCACGCAGAGGACGGGCTCAGCTTGCCATGGAAATGCAGCTGCATCCAAATGCCAAAAGCATCTCTGGGAAAGGGTTTATAAGGCGGCTGCCAGGGGACTGTGGTGCCTGAAGGAGAAGGGCACAGCCATGGGACTGTGAGCCAGCAAGGTGTCTGTCCCTGTGTCCCCCTTCCCCAGCCCACCCACAGCCCCCAGCAGCCCTCACCTCCAGATCCTGCTCTGTCAAAGCCACCCTGCAGAAAGAGAAGTGCTGTCAGGGGTGGAGGCATCATGGGGGCTGCATGCTGAAAAATGCCCTTGTTCTGCTCTCAGGGGTGCCAGCCACCATGAGAAGTGGGAAGCCAAGTGCCCATTGCCTGGACAGCAACTCTTGTGCAATGGAAAAGGAGGAAAGTCCAGTCTCTGAACCATGCTGTGCCCTGGGCCCCCCTGTCCTGCAGCCCCCGGAGGGATGCAGGGTCTCACTGGTTTTACCTGTGCAAGCCTAGTCTGTCCAGCACTGAGAGCTCCCTGGGGAAACTCAGCAGTGGCTCCTCCACGGTTTCTGCATCTGCAGGAAGGCAGTGGCACCACAAGAGATCACACATGAGGGCTTCTCCTTGGCCTTCCCTCCTCCCTCTGCCCTCCTGTGCTGCCAGGGAGCAGGTGCCCATGTTGTGGAACCATCCCAGTCCTTCCCCCAGCATCAGGGGGGTTTTAGCTGCCCCCAGGCCGGTCTCCCCTTGCCCATGTCCCCACCAAGGACCCCCATCAGAACATGTTACTTCCACGCTTGTCCCCAACTACTTCAAGCCTTCCCCTAAGGGAACCCTGGGGACTCACCCACCTTCTTCAGTCCTGTCACTGTCCCCAGGGTGCACAGCCTGCTCCGGCGTGGCCCTGCCTGGCACCTGAGAGGCACAAGGGTACTCTTGAAGCAAACCTCTCCCTGGTGCTGCACAGCTTCCCAAAAACACCAGCACAGAGAGGCTGGGGGCCTGGCTGAGCCCGAGGGACCAGGCAAGGAAGGGCCTCCCCCACCTGTGGCCCTCCCCTCCCTCTCACCTCTCTGACATGCTCCACGCTCTGCTCGCTCCTGGCCAAACCCCTGTCCGGGTGTCCCTGGGCACTGCTCATCCTGCCTGGGGACAGAAAGGGTGGTGGGAGCTGGGCAGCAGCGTTCTCTTCCCAGCCTGACACCGCTTCAGGAGAGACCCCCAAAAACATCACTGGCACTACTGCAGTCTGCAGGTTCCCAGGGGACACGAACTGGCAGGCATTCCCCAGAATATCCCTGTGGGATTAAGGGAGCTGCAGCTAAACTGGGCCAGGGCAGGGGGAGGAGGGCAAGGGATCCCATGCAGAGGGTGGATTACAGCTGGTGAGGCAGATCCAGGGGATGGGGTTGGGGTCCCAGGGCTGGAAGGGGTTGCAGGCAGGTGCTGCCAGGACAGGGGACACCCTCCTGCTCTTCAGGGGGTGCAAAATCCCCCCTTTGACCCCAACCCCCCTGGGCTGCCCTTACCTTCATCTGGAGATGTGAGGAGCTCGGACAGCTCTGCCTGCTGCTCCCTGTGGAGAGAATCCCGGGTAAACCCTGAAGAAACTCGGGAAGCATCGGCAGCGTCCCACCCTCTCCCAGCCGCCACGGCACCCCTCGATGGGGCTGCTCCGGACCTGGGTTCTTCCCGAGCATCCTCCACAGCCTGCTCCGTCCCCGTCCCCGCTCCTGCCTGGCCCGGGCGAGCCGCCCCCTCCGCTCCTGCCGCTCCTGCCGCCGCCGCAGAGCCGCCACAGAGGAGCCCTCCGAAGCAGTTTCCAGCCAGCAATGAGTCACCAGCCCACTGCCGTGCCTTTCCTCAGAATTGTCTCTTTTTTTTTTTTTTTTTTTTCGCTCTGGCTGCCAAGCGGACCTCGCTGTGAGCCGGCCTCTTCCAGCACCACAACAAGCCCAGCCGCCCAGGCACCATCTCACATCACCCCCATGGGGATGGCAGGCCCCCCTGAAAGTGCACTGGGACGGGCTCATCACCTCAAAACCCTGTCCTGGGGGCGAGAAAGTCTGGCAGCTCTGTGGCGTCCCTGCTCACGGGACGCTGGAGCCCGCCGGGGACGGCAGGTCACCAGTGCATGGAGATACAGGGGCTGCTGTGCAAAGAGCCCTCTGCACTCCCGTGCTGGTGCGCAGCGCCCATCTGGGGGAGGGTCTGAACCCCTAAACTTTGCCCCTGTCTCTGGAAAAGGTTACACAGCAGGGCTTTCCCCTCACCTCCCAGCAAACCTGGGGGTCGTTCCCTGAGAGCAGTGGCTGCAGGAAAAGGGGCTGCCATGCCAAAATGATGCTCAGTGTCCCTTGCCTGGCACTGCTATCCCTGTCCCATCCTCGTTAGCACCCCAGGAGCCACGAGGTGAGCCTTTTGTGCACATACCTTACAGGTGAGGGGCCGGGTCGGCAGCTGGTCCTCTGCCGCTGCCGCCGCCGCCGCCCCTGGGCGAGTCCCTGCGCCGCCTCCTCCCCCTGCCCCAGCGCGGTCCCTTCAAGTGGCTTCATTTGTGAAGTGCAGAGGCTCCAGGACCAGCACACCTATCATGAGAGACACGCATTGGCTGTGCGCAGATGGAGAACGCCTCTAAATGTTATATTTTTAAAGCGTTTTCTCACCCAGCAGGAGCTTCAGGCTCCTCTGCTCAGCGTGGAGGCATCTGTGGGAAGAGAGGTGGGGAGGCCCACTGTGATTCAGAAGGAGGCTGGTGGGATTTGGGCGGGCATGGAGCAAGGTGAACGAGAAATTCAGTACAAGCCTCATTTCTGGGCTGTGCTGAGGGTGGACTTTCCCACTTGTCACCCGCGTTTCCTTCCCCCAGGGCAATCCTCATTTTGGGATTTTTGGTGTGGGTCATCTCCACAGGGGGAGGTAGATTTGCACCCACCAACAAGTGTGAGCACCCAGTGCAAGGTGGGAGTGACCCACTGTCCCCCAGGCTGCAGACAGGGCAATCCCTGAGCACCCTCCTTCCATGCTGGCTCCCAGAGAGACAAACATAAAAGATTTCCAAGTCTAAGGGAGCTTGGACAACTGATTTAAGCTGTTTCACAGTGTTTAAAGAATCGGAGGAAGATGCAGAACATCCACAGAGTCCCTCTCCCAGCCCAGGGTAAAAAGTCGCTGTGCAGAAGGGACTGTCCCACAGAACGTGTCCCTCGGAGGCTGTGCCCACGGACGTGCAGATATGGGGCAGAAGGAGAACTTTTTGTCAGTGACAGGAAATGCAGCAGAGCTCTAGGGCGACAGAGAGCAGGGACTGCCTGAAGCCACACGTGCCTGTGCAAAGCCTTGGCCAAGCTCAGTCTAGGTCACCCCAGCACCAAGCGGGGCCATCATCCGAGTCCCAGAGCCTGTTCAGCCCTGAGGAAAGTGCAAAAAGCAGCACTTGGCACCTGTCACAGCCAGCTCATTTCATGCCTATACAGTGGGAATTGTCGCTGACACCTCCACCCAGGGGCTCGGGAGCCCCCAGCCACCAGGGATCAGCCAAACTCATCACACCAGTGAACATCAACGTCCTCCAGAGGACTGGTCCCTGCTGCAAAGCACTTGATCCGTCGCAGCCACGGCAGACCCTGTAGGCTGCTGCTTTCCCACAGCTCTGACGGCCTCACAGACACTCGCTCCTTATCTTTGTTTCACAGATGGAAAAGATACGAGGCACGCAGCTGGTTTAGCACAAGGAACCCCCTGGGAAGCCAAGAGCGAGAGCTTTCCCTCAACTCGGCGACAACCAAATGCTCCCCGGGTCATTACCTGCCTGAACTCTTCTCAGCGGCCGAAGGCTGGAGCCATCCAGCTGGGGCCCGGCACTCAGCACTGTTGGGCCCCCATCAGCCCCGGGAGGGGGGTCAGGGGACGCGGCGTGGCCGGCAGTCGGTGGGTCGGGCGGTGCTGGGGCCCCGCACGGCGCCGGCTGCCAGCGGCAGAGCCTCCCCGCAGGGCAGAGCAACCGCATCTGCGGCAGACGGAGCTGCCAGGGACGAGCCCGATGAGAGAAGGCCTTTAAAGGAGATGCATGAGAGCGGCTGGGAGCTTCCCGCGCGGGCCAGGGCGGGCAGAGTGGTCTGCAGGTGGCCAGGCAACCTCTGCTTTTGGTGCCAGATCCTGCCCCTGCTCTGAGGAGGTGACAGAGCTGGGAAAGTTCAGGACTGCTCCCTCCGTGCCCGGTGCCTGCAGAGCAGAGCAGACCTGAGCCTCAGCATCTTCCTGACAAGAGGCTCAGGGCAGGGTGGTGGCACTCAGGACCCCTGCAGGGATGGGGGATCCCCCCATGCTTTCATGGGGGCACAGCAGCAGGCTAAACCAGGATGGCTGATGAGTAGCATCTTATTTGATGATGAAGGGAAGCTGCTCTGCCCAGGATCCCCATCCCTCCTGCCCCTCTCAGCAGCCCCATTTTTCCCCCAGTCATCACCCCACTGCCCTGTGCCCTGGCCAATCCCTTTGCTCAAATCCATCACATCCTCTAAAGCTTCTTTCCTCCCCTAATGAGCTTACAAGGAGTCAGACTCGGTGTTCTGCACTACCAGACTGCGGGAGGCAGCTGTTCTCGCCTCCCCAAACCCAGCAACCCCAATGGACCCCTTGGGGTCTGCAAACTTCTTAAGCCCTGAGAGGGCAAACATCTCCCTGTCCCAAAGGAGGCTTGGGCCAGCATCTGACCCACCTGCCAGAGTGAGAGCTCAGAATGCAGCCCCAGGGCCAGAGGTTACAAAACAGGGGGGATGTATGATGGACACCTTTGCACAGAGCCCCAGCTTCCTCCCCAGGAGCAGCAGGCTGGCACCAGGCAGCAGATCAGGCACCATGGCCTCTGCTCTGGTGTCCTGGCAGGTCCACGGCTGCCCCGTGGGGGATGCAGACCTAAGGACACCGTGACACCAGTGCCTCTATTCCCTCCCACACGCACGGGAGGGTTAATAAGAGGCAATGCCCCTCTTTGCAAACCATCCCGTTCGAAGAGCCTCTAAAAGCACTCGCTAAAAGCATGCAGGGATTTTCATGCATTCTTATTTTTAACCTGAGAGCATCTAAATTGTGTTGCAATCTAGGCATCAGAGAGCCTCAAACAAGGAAAAGCAGCCCAGTTCCCCTCACACAGACCTGTTCAGCGGGGATGAGCAAGACCCTGCTGGGGGATCTCCAGCCCAGGGGGTGAGTGGCAGCACGTGGCTGTGGGCTCTGGCTTTGTCCCCCTTTGTCCTTCCAGCGAGGTCCCTCACAGCAGCTACTGTGACAGCACCTTCCAGGGCTCCTGCTGAAGCTGAGCTGAACTTGCAGCTCAGATCACAGACACTGTGGATCACAATCATCTGGATTATCCACTTCTTGGAAGAAAGCTGCTCAGACTGACACCGGCTGCTACCACTGATGCTGCAAGCATGATTTACAGGTCTGTGCAGGGGCCCAACCATAAAACAGCACCCAAGCCCTCCCTCAAAATCACCCTTCTGTGGCCCTGGACTCCCCAGATGACAGGGACCTGGCAGCCACCAGGCTACCCAAGAGAGAACACAATTATCTTCTTGTGATTAAAAGTCTGTTGGCAAAAAAACAGATGAGAAGGAAAAATACTCTTTATTCAGTTTTAAATCCCAAATTAAAAAAAATAAATACTGCTCAGCCTCCCCCAGAGCAGTTCAGCTTCATGTTTGGGAGTCACAGCCCCCAGGTTTCCATGTGAAACTGCATCAGCATGTTGGGGATTACACATGAGATTAACAGGCTGTCCCTGGATACAGAATTACCTCTGGGGAGAAGTGGGGTGACCCCTGGCACTGCTGCAGGAGGGGACACAGCAACAACCTGGACATGCCTGAGGCTCGTGGTTGGAGAGGGGCAGCTCCTCGGGGGATGGACAGGGACCATTATCAGGAAAGCCCCTGAGTTTCAGCCCTTTCCAACAAGGCACTGCACTGGCCCAAGGCTCCCACATGCTCTGATGTCTGGTGTTTAACATCCACGGACTCCACACCTCTGCCCCCCACAGAGAGGTTCCCTGCTGCCTGATCATGGCATCACTTGGAGAGGGGAGGGATTGTCTTGTCATGAAACTGGTTCAAAAATCACTGTGGAGGGTGTGGAGGCAGCAGAGCAGACAGATAACCCATGCAATTGCATGTCATGATTTTTCTTTAAAAAAAACCAGGAACTATTAGGCCAAAAAAGGGAATTCCCCTCTGTACCAGGAAGGAAGCAAACCTCCACAAACAGAAGAGGAAGCTGGTAAGGAACCACCGTCAAATAGCACAAGTAAACTGGCTGAAAAATCACACCCTGCCTTCTACATCCAGCCTAGAAAAGGTCTTGCGCAAAGCTTCAGACCCTTCTCTTCACCAACACTGCTGTTAAATCAGGACAAGGACAGAGCCAGTCCTGGCACTCCCATCACCCTTGGCCGAGGTTCTGCTGAACTATAAAATCTGACTGATGTTTTATGCTGCATCCACCTCTCTGCACTGCTCGGGATGGTTTTTACAGATCTTGAGAGGGTCAAGAGGAGTCAAAAGTGAAGTCTTCTGTGCGGGTGCTGCCAATTGCCATATAAACAAGCGGTCTTCCACCAGCACGTGTAGTGCCTCCAGGGTTTGCTCCCAGTCCTCCTTGCATGATTTATCTGCATCTACACCTCAGAGGAACCCACAGCACATAAGCTGCAGCCAAGAGCAAAACCAGGGCTAAGAAGGCTCTTTCCACAAGCCAGTGGTCATCTTCATGTGACCGACAGCCACGGCCAGTCGGAGCACTGGGGACAATGACACTGAGGTCACTTGGTAGAAGCTCTGCAGGGAAACTGCAAAGATCAGAGCCTGCTACCTAATAAAGCCAGAAGAGCAGGCTTAGACCTTGATGATCACGGCACAATTTCTATTTATGTCGTGTTTTGGGCAGCCCTACAATAGCTTCACTATACTCAGCCACTAACTCAGAGGAATGCAAACACATCAACAATCCAGCTCCCTGGAGGTTTCTGTCCTCCAGCTAATGCGGACCTTGAAGCCTCATCAGTCCACTGTCACCTAAAATAGCTTAAGAGATCCTTATATAAAGAAATCTGTGCTCTCAGCCTTAAGAGCATCACCTAATGCTTCAGAGTTTCCTTCCTCTGGTTGGATCTAAACATTAACCAGCAAACATGAAGCAGTCACATCACACCTGCATGTTATAATTCCCTTTGTAGATGTTTATGGTTTATTAAGTAGCTCCTAAAGTGTGCAATGCTTCAAAACCTCCATTAAAACCCTAGTCCTACCTCTCTATCCACTCTATCCCATGCTTTCCTTCCCAGTTCTTAGCTCAGGAGGTGCCTAGATGAGGTTTCCAGTGGATATTTTCAAGAATACAGGATAGAACTTTGAGCACAGTCATGCTACACAAGCACTTTCTGTTAGTGCACCAGGAATGTGTCACACACAGCAGGGCCTCTTGGAGGCCTGGAAAATGGGAAAGAAAGGTGGATTTAAAGCAGAACATTCAAGTTTTCCAGCTAAATTCAGCTGGAAATTCCAGCTAAATCCCACTCTCCTGCACCCAGATATCTGTAAATCCTAGCAGATCAGATACACAACCCCACACCACTCCGAAACCAGCTCGGCTGTTGGGGAGGAATGCGGACGTGCACAGAGCTCATGCCTTGGAATGAGCCAAGGTGAACTAACAGTGAACTAAGTCCAGAATGATCAACTTCATGCAGCCTCAAATCAATGTCTGTCCTGTTTCAGCGATGTGGTTTGGGCATTGAGAACTCAGGACCTGGAACTCCCCCATGGGTTGTGTCCTGCCCGGCCTCACAGCCCTGCCCTGCCACCATCAGGGAAGGGCCGAGGGCCTTGTTGAGCGTGATGAGGCCCAAGGCAGGACACAAATGCCTGGAAACACATTAATTGTTCAACCAAGTCACCCCTGAGCCTGGGGGAGTGCAGGGGGCTGGGACGGTGCTGCCCAGCAAGAGCCCCCTCACACCAGGTGCTGCCAGAAGGCCTTGGGGGCCCTGTGGGGAACAGACCCCACCTCGCCAGGGAGATCCCAGTGAGGGGTGGGCTGTGGCTGCGGCTGTGCAGAGTATCCTCGATGCAAGGAAGCTATCACCTCATGGTTCACTTTGGTGCTCACCTGAGAAAAGAAAAAGAAGCCAGAAATCAAGAACAGGAAAGCTCACCACCACCCACACCATGGCAGCTCCAGCACAGGTCTGGCACAGCTCCAGCACGGTTCCATCACATATTTGGCACGGCACCTGTACCACGTGCTGGTTCCCCAGCTCTGGGGTGCAGAGCCTGCCATCCCCCATGACAGGGACCCCTGTCTCCACCTCACCTGGCCCCTCCCAGCACAGCCTGCAGTGATTTCTTCAGAGCTGCATTGCTGCGATCCAGGACAGCAGCCAGACTGCTCCGGTGAGCTGGGGTGACCTGGGATGGAGACAGAGAGAGCTCAGAGTGCTGCTGCCCTGCCAGGAGCCCACCTGAGACTCCTGGGCTGGGCCCCGGGCCAGCTGCAGCCCTGGCTGTTGGCTCACCAGGAGCTGCAGGACCCGAGCCTGGCCTGACTCACCTGGCTCTGGTACACCGTGAGCGTGGCCGTCACCAGCTTGGCGTAGCTGAGCGAGGTGGCGAAGGCTGGGGCCTGCCGGCACAGAGTCAGGACCAGGAGATCCAAGAGCTCAGGGGGCAGCACCTCCTGGAAAAGACCCAGGAGAAGGGTAGGAGAGCTGGTCCTTGCTCCAGCACTGCTGGAGTCAGCAAGAAAACCTGTGGGACAAGATGATCCCCTCACCTGCCGCCCCAGCACAGCCTGTAGTACTGGCAGGAGCTTCTCTGACAAAGGCACCTCCAAGACTTGGCTGAAAGGAAAGTGAAGAGTAAATGCTGCTCCATGGCCTCACTAGTGCTCCCAAATGGCTGCAGCTGGCTGGACCCATCCAGGCAGGCAGAAGGCTCAAGCAGAGCTGTCCATCCTGTAATCCCCTACCTTAGAACCAGCTGCACAGAGTGAGGCTCCAGGCACTCCTCCACGAGCTCACACACCAGCTTGGTCTGCTCAGCACCTGCAAGGGCAAAGCAGATGGGGAGAGCCTCCAGAGGCTGCCAAATCCATGGGGACGTGCCTGGCCTTTCCTGGCACCCCTCACACAGGTGTATGTCCCAGTCAGAACAGGCAGAAACCATGTAGTGCCCCCTTCTACTGCTCAGGACAATCCTGATTCCTTTGCTCATCTGCAGCAAGGGTATAAATACCATCAGTCTCTGGGAAAAGGGGATGCTACTGTGGCAGGGGTTCACTCTCTCCTCATGCCAGCAGAGCCACCCTGGGGCAGTTCTGGCCTCAGCATTAGAAGGTGTCAGGAGCCCTCCAGTCACAGACGTACAGCAGCTATCCTTTGGGAAAAACAAATCCAAAAGCCAGCGTGGCCAACCTTCCCACTCCATCTCAGGCACCTGTAAACCCATTTCCCATCCTAACTCCCAAGTGTTCGCCTGTTCAGACAACATGGTCCCTAACACATGTTCCATGTGACAAATGACTTCCAGGAGACAGCACTCTGCAGCTGGGGCCCCTCTCCAGCCCCCCCAGCTGCTCCCAGAAGCAGCCATTCCTCCCACGAGCCCACTGCACCTTCCCCCGGCTCCCGCAGCACCGCAGCCACCAGCACACGGCAGAAGGGATGGGAATACTTGGAGCAAAACGAAGTGAGGGCAGCCATGAGGTGTCGGGAAGGCGGCTGGGTGAGGGACAGGACCTAGGGACGGAAAAGGCAGGACGTGAGGATAGTGGAGAGGGAAGCGGGGAGCAGGAAACCTCTGCTGCCCTGGCACATACTCGCCTGAGGAAGAGCTGCTCTGCCAGGATGGCTGCGCTGGTGTAGCTGAGGTCAGGGGTCAGAGCCAGCAGCCAGCTGCAGAAACGCACCAGGAAGGGCTCTGGGCACGTGGAGAGCTGGAGGAAGGAGCACAGCCCCTCGAGCTGGGGGTGGCAGAGGAGATGGGACATTAGGGACAGCAGCAGGCCTCCCACAGCACCGGTGGCTGCAGCAGGGATGCTGGGGCTCACCTGGTTGGGAGAGCAGTTGTCCAGGATGCTCAGCTCGGGTGGGATGTTCAGCTCAGAGTGCTGGAGGGAAACACAGTCCTTGAATAATGCTGCAAATAAACCCACCCACAAAACACAGCTCCAGGGCTTTTCCCTTGCCCCCAGTGCTGAGCCCACAGGTTGCCCCTCACAGGTGTCAGTATCCCAGCCCAGAGGAAGTGACAACAGGGCTTTTTTATCCCCATCCAGTCAGCCCCATGCAATCCACCTTCTTTCCCACCCCTTCCAAGGCCCTGGCACGAGCCCATTTAGACCATGACCTCAGGAAGAGTCAGAAGCAGACACACAGCACACTTACACCGGACTCCTGCAGCAGCAGCATTTTCAGCCTCTGTCCATGCATCTGAGGGAAATGAGATGAAGAAATGGGAATCAGGCTGTAAAGGCTCACTGGCTGGAAGGGGAGAGCAAACCCTACCCAGTACCTGGACAAAGGACTGGACCTCCACTGCCAGCTCTGTCTGGGAAATCTTCCTGAGCTCCCCAACTGCCTTCTGCTGGGAGCTGTCCAGGGCAGCCCCGTCTGTGCTCTGAGCAGATGTGCCCCCTGAAGGCTCCCTGGGCACCTCCTCTTCCACCCCTGCCACATCCACACATTCCTGGGGCTCCGGGGGGTCAGACACCACCTCCTCCAGCAGCAACCTCTTCCGCTCTCTCTCCTTGTCCAACTCCAGGCTCTCCTCTGACACTTTCTTGCGCTTCCCACCTTGAGGCACAGAGTCAGGGGCACCAGGCTGCTTGCTGAAGCACCAGTTCGATTTTCTTTGCCCCTCTGGTTTGTTCTGGGCAATTTTCTGGCACAGGCCCCTAAGCTGCTGCTGGCATGCAGAAGACAGGGGAGTGGGAGGTGGGAAACATTCCTCTGCCCTCGGTCCCTGCCGGAGCAGATCTCCCAGTGTCTGCACCCAGGGATCCACATGGGAATTTTGCTCCACGGCCTGGAGCAGCCGGCCAAGGCAGTCCCCTGGCACTGCATCCTGCACCACGAGGAGCAGGGAGAAGAGGCTTCTCTGACACACAACGGGCAGCAGCAGCAGCCGTGGCTTGCTGGGTGAGGGGAGAAAAGGAGAGGCGACTCGTCAGAGCAAATCCCCACATCCCGACTCCAACCTGCCCCGTGGAGCAGAGTCCCACAGCACTAAGGAGCAAGGGGAGGCAATTAATGCCTTCAGCAGCTTTTGCTGACACAAGCTGGGAGACCAGCAGGTCGCTGCTGTGATCACAACTTCATGTATGGACCACTGCACCGGAGGAAGCAGATGTGTGGTGCCAAACTGGGCACCTGACACCCAAAAGTCCCGCAAAACACCGAGTTTCAGAAATACATCCGACTCACACAGCCAGGGCTTCCTGCGGCCCCTCCAGCGCGGGCTCCTCGGCGCACAGGGCTGCGGTGAGAGCCTGCCAGGGGAACGCCTGCCCCGGTCCCTCGCTGGGCTGGCCCCGCTGCAGCACCCGGAGCGCGGCCATCGCCCCGGCGGGGCCGGAGGACAGAGCGTGGAGCAGGAGGCGGCACGGCCGGGGGCAGCTCTGCAGCCAGGGCAGGCGCGGCGGCTCCATCGCTGCGGCGGGGGCTCTACAGCCGCCTGCGAGACGCGGGGAGAGCCGCACACGGGTCACTCCGGGGAGAGCCGCACACGGGTCACTCCGGGGAGAGCCGCACACGGGGCACGCACACCGCGGGGACAGCCGGACAAGGGGCACGCANACAAGGGGCACGCACACCGCGGGGACAGCCGGACAAGGGGCACGCACACCGGGGAGGGCCGCACATGGTCACACCGGGGACTCGCGCGAAAATCAGGACCTGCCCAGCCGTGCTCGGAGCCGACCCCGGCGTCAGTTTCGAGCGCTGCCTGTACCCGCCCTCCCTACCCGAGGATGCGGGACCATCACTGGGGTCGCAGCCGGGCAGGAGCACCGGGAGCCCCTCCGTGCCCTCCAACACCCCTTCGCTGGCAGCGCCCTCATCCCCAGCCCAATCCTCGTTGCCCTCCCGGGGGGGAGGCTGCTGGTGGGGTTCCCCCCGCCCCGCTGTGACCCCCTGGCCCCAAGCACCGCCCCGGTCAATGCCGTGCCCCCGGCATCGCCGCCCGCCCCCGGGGCAGTCCCGGGCACACTCACGGCTGTCGCCGCATCCCACGCCGGGCTCCGCCCGGTGCCCCCGGGCCCGAACGCGCCGCTTCCGGCCCCGCCCCGGGAAACGTGAACCGACCGCGCGCGAACGAGCTCATGATGCAAATATTTCTTAAAGTCAAACCCAAACACCGCCCCCCCCCCACTCCGAGGGTGGGCCCCCCAGCACAAGGATCAGAGACTCCCGGAAGCGTGATGTTCTACAGCCCGTTTTATTTTGTTATTCCCAGATCTGGCTAAAGGCCGTTTAAAACACTGCCCGCCCGCTGCCCGGCACCCCCGCCCCGGCCCGTGGGCGTCAGACCCCTCCAGCACCCAGCCCAGCCTCAGCATCCGCGGGTCTCCCATGGTGGCAGGGTGGGCACCACCGAGGGGGCGCGGGCAAGAGCAGGGGGGCCGTGCCCCACCCTCCTGAGTCACCCCTGGCACCTCAATAAGTGCCAGCCAGACTGCTTCCCCATCCCACCCCATCCCTGCAACAACCCCCACACCTGGAGCTGACCCAAAACAATGGCAGGAGTCAAAAGCAGACACCACCAGCAGCACCCAGGCCCAGCATGGGTGAGCCCATGACAGCTCAGTCGGAATCGCTGAAGTCCAAGAGAAGCATCTCATTGTAACGTGAATAGCGACATTCCATCTCCAGCAGAGCCACAGTAACAGCCCACTCGAGTGTGCCGAGCTCCTCGTCCTCCTCATCAGAGCTCTCCGAGGAAGAAGGGATGAACACCTGCAGCAGAGGAGGGAGGATGAGCCCCAGCCTCTCAGTACCCAGCCCAGCCCCGGGATGTGCCACTTTACTTACAGCAGGCATCCTCGGCTGCTGCTGTCTGTGCCGTGGCAGCGGGCGGGCAGGCAGCTCGTGCAGGTAGATGCAGTCTGATCTGAAAGGGCAGTGGCCATGGTTCCGGGCAAAGAATTTGCACCTGATTTTCCTGCAGGATTCCAAGCACAGCTGTGAGTGCAGCTCCCAGAGCAGCAGAGTCTGCAGCCCTGCCACCCGCAGCACCACGCACTCACCCCGTCCGTGCCTTGAAGGTTCTGATGAGCTGCTCCTTCTCACTCACATCTGAGATCCAGTATTTGTGGGGGATGTAGTAACTGGAGGTGATCCGGCACTCTGGGCAGGCCCTGGGTGAAGGTGACGGGTGCAGATGGGTGTGCCAAGTAGGAAGCAGGGAGCGTGGGCTCAGCACCCACACTGGGTGGTCCCGTTGCCATGGCCTCATCCAGCATCCCCACACCCATCACCACTCCCCTGTGCCTGTTCCCAAAGGAAAGTCGCGCCAATCCCAAAGCCGCATCGCCAGACCCAAGGAAGGATTTCAGGGTGCAGAAGGGGTGAGGTTGACCGTCCTCCTACACGCCCCCATCCCCGCTCACTTTACAACCGTGCTCTGGAAGTCCCGGCTGCGACGCCACTTGCGGATGCACCCCACGCAGTACGCGTGGCTGCAGTTCGGGAGGATCCCGAAGAGCCGCTCCTCTGGCAGCGCCTTCTCGTACACCCTGTCCATGCAGATGCCGCACACCACGGCCTCGCTCCGGGCTCTCAGTGCTGTGGTGGTCACTGGGGCTGCTGCAGCGCCCGGCTCCGCGGGGACCTGCAAGCAGAGCAGCACAGCATGGCAACCCCCTGGCTCCGTCACTGCCCCGGCCTCAGGCAACACCACAGGCTGACAGGGAGTGCCCGGCCACAGCAGACCCCCAACCCCACCTCTGCACGGTCAGTCCACTTCGCCATCTCCACAACTGCCTCTCTGGGGTCAGAGGAGTCTGGATCCAGTGCCAGCCCTTGTGGTTGGAAGCCTGCAGGAAGAAAGCTTTTAGAGGGGAAAAGCACATCCCACCCCAGAGAGTCAGGCTGGCTACTCAGAGCATGCAGCGCCAGTCCCCACCCTGGAGAACTCTCCACAGCCCCAGCTTGGCCCAGGCTTGGGTCATGGGCAGAAACATGCATAGGCTGATCCACCATGACCACCCCAGTATCATCAGCCCCATGTCCCCTGGTCAGCTTTGCACCTACCTGAGGCACCCCGAGCTTTTGTGGGGACAAATTCTTCGCTGATGGCCCCATGGGGGATGGTACCAAGCGCTGGGATGTTCTTGTCTTTTTCTTCCACTTCAGCTTCCGCTTTTGGGAACTCAAAGGCCACACGTGTCATGCTTTGGGCAGGGGGGATGGAGGTGCACTGGGCTCCCCCCTGGTCCTGGGCCATGGCAGTGGGCGCAGCACCAGGCTCCAGGCCACAACGGCGGGGGGGCACCAGGCCAGAGTGGGTCCCTTGTGGTGCCGGCTCCTCCTGGATGTGCTGGTAGCTGGAGGAGCCCAAGGACAGAGACAGGAAGTCCCATCAGCCCAGCATGACTCCTCCTGACTCCTGGCCCATCGCCATGGCACCAGGCCCCTCCTCACAAACCCTTCCTTACCTGCACTGCTCTCCGTAACTGCAAAACCCACTCTGGAAGTACCTGCAGATCTGTGCTGATTTTCTGTCGTGTGAGAAGCGGCAGTTCTGGCCCCATCGACAGGATCCACGGGCAAAATTCCTGTTAGCCAGAGGAGCCACACGGCTGGGGTCAGACCCCGCTCCAGCCTTGCTCCACCGGCCACCCCAACGACCACCCCCCGGCACCAGCTTTGTCTGGGTGGGGCCATATTTTGGAAGCCCCCCCTGCTGGTGTCTGGGCTCAGGAGTCCTTGCCTGGCCCCCCTAGAGCCCGGGAGAGCCAGGGCTCCCTCAGGCCGATCCAGCCTTATCTCCTGGTTAATTACAAAGAAAAAGAAACCCAGGACACGGCGGCCTGGGGGCTCCTCTCGGGGCTGGGGAGCATGGGGGAAAGGCAGGGTTACGGGAAGACTGGAGCAGCCCAGGGCTCCCTATCGGGGCAGGGAGAGGGGCAGAAGCCCTTGGCCTGGAGCTGTCGGGCAGGGGGTGCCTGGCTGGAGTGTTGTCGCCGACCCCCAGCTCCGGAGGGGGGATGGGGAAATGGGTGGGGGATGGGTCAAGGCCATCCCAAAATCCACTCTCTGCCCCCACAGCGAGGGGCTCGTGGCCCCATCTCCAGCCTATCCTCCCCCAAAAGCTGCTCCCAGCCGTCCCATCCCCAAGCCGTTACCTGCACAGGGGTCTCAGACAGCTTCCCCCGGCCCTTAACCTCCCAGATGCCATCACCGAACCTGGCTCCATCTCCTCCGCGGCCGGGCCGCTTCCCAGGACTATTTATGCCTCAGGGTGTCCTGGGTCCGGCTGGGATAATTCCCTCCTAGTAGCCGGGGCCACGTGTTTTGGGTGGAGGACAAGCCCGGGCTGGTTGATAGCGCTCGGCTGTGAGAGCACTGTTTACACAGACTCAAGGACTCCCAGCTCCTCCTGCTCCCGCAGTGAGGAGCCAGGACGGGGGCACCACTCCAGGGTGCATCACTAAATTCTGTATATTCTAGTTCTTTTATCATTATTATTTCTCCTTCCTTTTCAGTCCTATTAAACTGTCTTTATCCCAGCCTATGAATTTCACTTTTTTCTCAGTTCTCTCCCCCATCCCACGGGGAAGGGAGGGAGTGAAGGACTGGGTGGCGTTTTGCTGCCTGGTGGGACAAACCACACAGGGTGCCCGGCCAGGTACCCTGGGGCCCCTGCCCACGGCTCCATGTGGCCCCGGCTGCATGGAACAGCTTCCCCCGGGGCACTCAAACCGTGGGGAGGGAAGCCTGGGGGGCTGCAGCTGCTCCTTGCAAATTCTCCGGTGTTCAGCCACGGCCAACGAGGTGTCAGCACGTGACTGCCCTGGAGCTCATTCTTGCCCATCGCCGGGTGTTCTCAGCTCATTTCCAGCTCCACCCGCAGCATTTGGGGCAGGAAGCACCCGGCTCTGGGATCCGCTCACGACTGGCATTTTCTACTGGTTTGGATCTGCATGCAGCAAAACCACAGCAGGTACAAGACATGGGAATTAGAGACCCAGGAATCATGGCAAATCCCTGGAAATCACAGCAAATCCAGGACATCCCACTGCCTCTGCTGGAAACCCTCTCATGGGCAGCCCCCCAGGTGCTGAGAGAAATCCCACAAAGACAGGCTGGACGCTAAAAGGTTCTTAAATATTTAGTTCAGATTTATTTAAAGTCAAGTCAGTTTGTGGACACTATTTATATTATTAAAAACACTTGGAGGTTTGTACTTCTAGCAAAAATATACATTTCAGTTTGAGGGTTGTTATACTGTCAAGGAAGGAAGAGCAAAAAGTTTCCCAGGCGATGGGCACGAGTCCTGCATTGCGGCCGCGGCGGGGGCACCACTGGGGCTTTGGGAAGGGCAAATCCCCCGGGCTCCGACCAGCACACGCATGTCTCCAGTGCCTTCCCCCCGAGGGCTTCAAAGTGCTTCAGAAACGGTAATTCCCAACACCCCGGCGAGGTAGGGAGGGGAGGGGCTGGGCGGGGAAACTGAGGCACGGCAAAAGGAGTGGAGTGTGGCAGCAGGGGGAGGTTTGGGACCGGCCAGCCCTGTGACGGGGTGGGGAAGCCCAGTGCTCTTCCCTTTTGGGTTTTAAAGGAATTATTGCACCAGGGAAATCTGCTACCCTGAAGAGGAGGAAAGTAAAATAAAACCGAGTAATTTGCTCCCACAACCCCTCCTTGGGAATATCAGTATTTTAATAAGGCTGCCCAGGACTCATGGGACTGCGAGCTGCGGACAGGGAAGTATCACTTCTTAGGTCAGACACCATTATGCTGACAGGGAAACGGAGCCCTTCCCAGGTCCATCCTCTCCCGCTGAGCCCAACTGACACAGCCCCCTACACCAGGGGCCTGGCCTGGCCCAGGCAGCACTGTGGTGTTTCACTACAGCTGCGAGAAGTTGTGAGGTAAAGTCCCAGAATGCTGCTGAGTTCAGGCAGACCCCAAAGCCGGGAGCTGTCCCTGCTCTTGTGACAGTGGCAGAGGAGGAAGCTGCCAGTGTGACTCGGCTGCACTCGCTGGGAAACTCCTGCCCATTGTGAGCATCCCAACCACCCCCTCCCTGTTTATAAATCCTTGGCATTTACACTGCAGTTTACAGCTGCAAAGCTCTCTGCAACCAATGCACGAACAGATCCTCACACTCCCCCTCTGAGCAGAGAGCACACGACAATCCAGGTCCCCTTCACAGAGGGGAAACTGAGGCAGGACACCAAACCCTGACCAGCTCGAGGCCCCTGACCCTGCACAGAGCTTTTTGGTAACTCACAACTGTGCAGAACTGCCTGTGGAGGCCACGGGTCCTGGCCTCTGCTCTGAAGGTGAATTCTAATGAGTCAGATCCTGTCCCTCCCAGTTCCCCATCCCTCCCTCTCTCATACTGAGGTGCCAAGGGACATGTTCCCTATGGAAAGAGGGTGCCAGGAACATACTGCAGAGCATGGGGGAGCTGCAGCTGAGGGTCTCTGCTAGGACAGCCCTGCCCGTGTTCAAATACTCCGGCTTTTCTTTGGGAAAGAGAGAAACATCCTTTCATCACACTGTCCCAGACTTCACGGCTCAGGACTACCTTCGGAGTGCAAACGAACAAGAAAGTACAGACACACTCTAAGTGCTGCTGCTGGCCCCACAGGCCCCCCGCACCCTCTTGGCCCTCCTAAGGACCAGAGCTCCCCCACCTCGGGGACCCGGGGTGCCACAGGAACCTCACTGCCTGAGCCATGTAAACAGGGCGGCCGCTCCGTGCCGGGAGCAGCCAGAGCTGGGCCGTAGGAATGGAAGCAGCAGCTTTGCAGATTTGTTAGTGTGTGTTAACGGAAGCCCTGGCCGAGCAGGAGGTGGCTGCCAATCCTGACGGCATCTTGCCCTATGTACCGTATGTCGGGGTCACGTAGAAAAGAGTTTCCAGTAGGAGAAATGGAAGACACAGGGAAGGGTTTTCTTTGTTTCTGTACAAAGAGTCTTGATGGGAATCCATGGCTTCATTCTCATAAATAACAGGTCCTTAGTACATGTCCTTGTAGATCTCCTGCAGAAGCGGGTGCAGAGATGTCTCTGTCTCTGTCTTCTTGATCTTCTGCACCAGCTGGGCGTGCTCTGTCACCAGCTGCCGCAGGTCAGCCATCTTCTGCAGCAGCTTGGGGAAGAGGTACTGGGCATCCGGGTGGTTGGACTGCAGGTGGAACTCCAGCGCTCGCAGGATGTTGTCCTGGATCTCCTCCACCTGCTTCACGTTCATCAGGCCAGGCCGGTCTGTGGAGAGGAAGCATGGTAGCTGCAGGGTCATGGTGCAGCCCTCCAAAGTACACGCTCCTCCTGGGGAAAGGGAGCCAGGGACTGTAACCCACCCACCGTGACCCCAACCTCATCAGCTAGACAGGGGAGAAGTGTGCCCTTGGACAATGTATCCCACAGCAGCACATGAGAAGGAGACACCACTTCTACATTCCTTGCTGTTGGTCCAAGCTTGCCAGGCATCACCGCCACAGAGCAGCTTTGGTTTTGGAAGTGTTCAGTTCTTCCCTCATGCCCCTGAGACATCCCTGGCTGGCCTCAGGGCCAGCTGCAGCTCAGCTCCCCTAGCCCCCTCTGAACCACCTCTAAGTAGGGAGGACTCCTCCTGACCCTGGCACGGCCAGGGGCACCCGCTCACCTCCGCACAGGATGATGGCAGCCACAAACAGGGACAGGTCACTGTCATCCAGCTCCAGCGCGTTGAACTTCACAGCAAACTCAAATTTGGGCTCCATGATCTCATTGAAGGGCTTGCGCAGGCTGCGCAGGAACTCGCGGGTCACGAAGCCGTTGCCATTGGCCACCAGCAGCCCATCCTTGTTCATGATGGAGGCCAGCATGGCGAAGATGGCCTCGTGCACCCCGTACTTGAGCAGAGTCACTTGGTCATTCAAGTAGAGGCCTATGAAGCTGGGGATGCTCTTGGCAAACTCGGTGAGCTCCCGCACCGTCTCCACCGTGGTGCACTGGCAGCGGTAGAAGACGTGCACCCCGATCTCCTTGTAGGGGGGGATGCCATTCACCAGCTGCTTCCACACCAGCCCCTTCTCTGCCTGCCACAAGGTGTCCATGTCATGGATCACAAAAGGCTGCTTGAACAAGAAGCAAGTTAGGAGTCTGCTGCGGGGACTTGAGGTGCCAGCTCTGCCCAGGACACTCACGTTTGTCTGCCTGTCCCTGTGCTGTTCCCTGCCACTGGGGCTGGCAGTGCCCAGGCAATCTGCACCCACCCACCACATTACAAGTCTGCAGAGAAAAGGGCCTTTTCCAAGCAAGAGGCAGGACATGCAGAGACCACCTTGCTGCAGGTGAGAACTGGTGCATGTGGAACAGCTGTGGCAGCAGGGAGATGTGCAGCATCTCCCAGAGAACAGCCCCCTGCGCTGGCCACGGCCAACCCCACCTGCCCTGGGAGGGAACTTACTGGGGTGCTGCTGGCCTTCCCGGTCAGGATACCTCTTGCCTTCTTTTTGGTCATGTTGAAATTCTTCAGGTAGGCGTTGTAGATGTGCTTGGAGAAAGCTTTCAGGTCAGCCACCTGTGGGTTCTGGCAGCCAATCTCGCTCGCTGTCAGCCCTGCCACCAGCTTCCTCTTCTCTGCCTCTGGCATGCGCCCGAAGCGGATTGCTGGGGGGTAAAACTGGGGATCAGGACAGTGAGGGGACCCCAGGAGATGAGTCCAGAGAGGCAGCAGTTTGTTCTGCCACTGCAGACAGACACAATGCTTCTCCAGGCTGCAGCTCCTTCAGCATCAACTCCTCATGAACCAGCCATTGCTGTTTCCCTCACACCAGACTCCCATCCCTCTCATCTTGGCTCTCACACAAATCCTGCTTCCCACATAAACACCTTTGCTTGGCTGGGATCAAGATGCCTGCACCTGAAGTTTAAAAATCCTGGCACAGAAGAGCAATCTGCATGTCCAGTTCCCTCCGGGCTAGTCCATAAGGCACAGCCATGTGCCAGCAGCTGTCCTGCATAGTGGTAATGAAGAGCCCCTCCTCGTACAGAAGAAGGGGATGAAGAGTCAAATGCTTGAAGCACTGGGTTTGAATCATCCCCTAGCAAGAAGGGCCAGAGGCTAAAGCACAGCAGGCTGTGGGCACCCTTCACAAGAGGGCAGCTGGCCCTGTGTCACCCGGCCAGCCAGGCCTGTGGGCAGCAGGGACACTCACCGTTGTGTGACATGCCCAGCGAGAGGCATTTCTGGAAGCGGCAGTACTGGCACTTGTTTCGGTTCTTTTTCTGAATCTTGCAGCTCCTCTCACACTTCTCGTACTCCAGCTTCATGCGGATTGTCCGGCGGAAGAAACCCTGCAGGGAGGGAGCAGGGGGACATGGAGGAGCAGTGTTAGTGCCTATGGTGTGGAACCAGGCTGGTTTTTTATCCCAGGAGCCCCAGGGAGGTTCAGGCAGGTGAGGAGGAGGAGCCCTGGGTCTCTCTGACACAAGCAGAGTCTCTATCCCAACGAGAGGCCGTGCAGTGGGAGAAAGGGGCTGCAGAGGAGGAAGGGTGGAGGGCAGCCCCTGGCCCAGTGCTGTGTGACTGTGCCAGCAGCCCACAGGGAGGGATGGAGGAGCAAGCCACGGGCCAACCCCAGCCTGCAGGAATGTCTGGCAGGTCCTGGGCTGCTATTGCAACCCTGCTGGATGTGCTGTGGGGGAAAGAATTCCGGAGGAACATCCAAGCTGCGGCCGGTGATTCCAGGGGGATAAACACAGAGCTTACTGCTGATCTGCAGTATGGAAACCATCCTTAAAATCAACTCAGGATCCCCGTGGGGACAGACAGATTTGCCTTACACAATAAAGCATGGCAGGGCAAGATTTGGGCCATACAGGTCTCAGCTGCCTTCCCAGGGCAGCACTTGCTGCCTGCCTGTACTCACCACACTCTCTAGACAGGTTCAATGGAGTTTTTTACAATCACTCAATCCCGCATCCCTGTTTTGCTGCAAATCTGCTTGTGTGAGGGGCAGCCCAGTCGCTGGGGTCTAACCCCTGCTGGGTGCTGCTGAAGCCAGCCCTCCCTGTGCACACACCTTGCAGCCCTCGCAGGCGTGCACGCCGTAGTGGAACCCCGAGGCTTTGTCTCCGCAGACCCTGCACTCCACGTTCAGCGCTCCCAGGGCCGCCTCCTCGCAGCCCATCTGCAGCTGGTCCGACAGCGAGGGAGAGGAGCTCTGCGACAGGTCTGCAAACACACACAGGGACACGTCCTTCCATGGCACAGGCACTGGCCCAGCTGCTGGTGCAGCCAGCCCCTCCAGCCGTGGGGCTGAGGAGGGATTTTCAGTCCTGTCCTGCCTGCCACTGGTATCACATCTGGAATCTGGCTGCAGGCAAATGCCAGCACAGAGCCAAGAGTGCCCCCAGCAGCTGAGGCTCCACATCAATGCACATTTCTTCCCTCTGGCATTCATGTCCAGGCAATGAAACCCCAACCAGCAGAATTTATAATCCCTGGCTGGCCGGCCACTGGCACAAGGCTGCCCAGCTGGGACATTAAGGGCTCTGGAGGAACCTCTTCAGCATCCACAAACCTCTCCCAGCTCCTACAATCACTTTGCACTGAGAATCTCAAGAAGTGTCCAGGGAAGCATTCCCAAGCACCTTGGGAGGCCCCTCACTCTGAGGCACAATGTTACCTGCCTGTCCTTTCAATTTCCACTCTGTGCAATGCCAGTGGCTGTGCAGTGGCTGCAGAGGAAGAAATAACCCTCTCCATAGCTTGGCTCTTGGTGCATTATTTCACAAAGGGGAGAAATTAAAACCAGCTGAACTTCATTCAGGGACATGTCTTCTGCCCTTGCAGCTGAGCACTCTACCTGGGGGCTGTGGCTGCCTGGATGCCCCACAGGCAGATGACTTCCTGTGGCTCCACTCACCTGTGTAGCTGCTCGAAGGCAGTGAGCTGTCTGGTCCTCCAGTTGGGTCCGAGGCTCCGCTTGCCACCATCACTGCCTCTTCCTCTTCCTCTTCCTTGACCTCAGGTACTTCCTCCTGTAGTTGTTCCATAATTGATCACCCCTCAGTGCCAAGACTGCAATCCCTGTCATAGCTCTGGCATCATCCGCGTCTATCCGAGATGGACCCCACCAGGCTGTTCCTGCTAGCCTGCAGGACAGGGAGAGAGGCCACTGAGTGCCTGCACAGAGCAGCTCAGCAGCAGGACAGTGTGTCACCAGCCACACCAGTCCTGCTCTGTGCTTGCTGCTCAGCCGGTGAGACATGCAGGGCCCTTTGCACTCTGGAATAAACATCTGTAGGACCCAAGGAAGCAAAAGTTCAAAGAATTGTATTTAAAGCCCAGCAGACAAAACCCAAACGGCACACCAGCTCAGATGCCACCCAGGGACCTGAGGTCCCCAGCTTGCAAGTCCCATGGCAGAAACACCACCTCAGTCAATGTCCCCCAGAGCCACCAGTGCCCTGGGATGTCACAGTGGCAGCCAAGGACAGAGGCTGACAGACCCAACACCTCCAGAAGGATCATGGTAGGGCTGGCTTCACCCCACCCAACCATGGCAGAGCTTGGATCAGGAGCAGCAGCTGATCAGGACACTCTGTGCCTGTGGGTGGAAGACACTGGGGGAGCATGGCTCAGTGCAGCAGCAGGGAGGGGCTAAAAGCCCCTGGCCCGTGCAAGCCATCTGCAAGATTGATGGCTTCCTGGCGGCCCCTCGCTCACGCTCCTTCCCGTCACAGCACTGCCAGTTACAGCCTTTGTGTTTGTTTTCACTCGGCTCCTCTGCCAAGAGCCGCTGGGTTGGACGTGTTGCTGTTGCTCTGCGCAGCTGCCGGGCCGTGCTCAGCCATGGGGTCCAGCAGCGCGATCCCAACGGCCACACAATCCAACCAGTGTCTTAATCCTGGGCTTCCTGTGGGAGGAACGGCCCCATCCTCCCCCACGCACTTCCGCTCCTTGTTTGCCTTACTCCATCCCAAAGAGCCCAAAAAAGCTCCAGCCATCCAAACGATGCAACACCAGTACCGTGGCCATCGCAGAGCCGCTCGCACCTCCCTCCCAACCATGACGATCTTGATTCCTAAACTGACTCTTGCCTGACTAATTAATATCTCAAGCCCACTTTATGTAGAGTTCCATCCACTTCCTTAAAGGAGCTATTTCTAAGTGGAGAAATATCCATCAGGAAAGCCACTGAAATCCAGGTTCCACCAAAAAAGCCTCAATTTGCAGGCCCAAATTAAAGCAATGCAGGATGTTGCAGGGGCCTCGTACAAGGGCAACCCCAAGCTCTGGGATGCTCTGTGCCACAGCCCAGGGCTTGCTGGGGGAGGGCAGCAGTGATCCAGGACTCCCTGGACTCGTCTGCCCTCCAGCAGCAGACCCTCACACCTGGCACTTCAAACTTGAGCTGCAGCCAGCTCCCTGAATTGCTGGAAAGCTGTCAAGGTCAGAGCTCCGTGCAACATCAAGGAAGCAGTTCAGGGAGAGAACAAAACTTGCAGGTGGGAGGGTGAACACAAACATGTCACAAAGCCAGGACACAAGTCACCCCTGGAGCTGGTGCTGCACCAGGGTCTCCCATGGCTGAGTGGGCTTTGTTTTTTCCCTTCACACTGGGAAACCAGACTGCAGGACAGGTGGCTTTGTTTCCAGGAGAGTTACACACTCTGTGCTCCTTGGCAGCAGGAGCAGGCAGAGGGGTGCTCCCTTCCTGTGCATCCACACGAGCACTGAGGGACCATTGAAGGGCTGTGTTATCCTTGGCCTCTGCTCACACATCCCACATGGCGGGACATGGCACACAGGCAGGAAAACCTATTCATTGGAGATGGAGGGTAATGAACTCCATCGTCTTCAAGGTTATATATAAATGATCACACAAACATCAGGGCAATGCTTTTGCCTGGAAGAGCAGTTAGTGGGGAAGCTTGTGGCAGGAGAAACTTGTCTACAGTGGAAAATCCATCCTGCAGCAGCTTAATGAGCAGCTCATTAGATTCCATTTGTCCCTGGCACCCAGCACAGGCCCCTTGCTTTAATCCCACTGCAGACAGAGCCCACTGCTTTGCCCCAGATGTCTCATGGCACATGTTGGAATAATGTAGGCACATCCCTGGCACGCTGTTTTCCATCCGCTGGGTCTACTCAGGGCCATGTGCTCCCAGGGTGGCAGTGAGTTTTTGGCACACTGCTTGCTCCCCAAAACCCAACAAAGCAATTCCAAAACTCTGCTTGGAGTCGGTCTTGGATGGGTGTGAGGAGGGGGAAAGCAGAGGATGAGATGTGCACAGACAGCACCATGGGGCTCCAGCTAAGGCTGCTCACGTGCACGCAGGCATTACGGAAAGGATATGGATGTGAATCCCACCCTTTGAGAGTGGCTGGAGAGCCAGAGAGAGAAAAGCTTTTACCAGAAGGCTCTGAATGTGCTGTCTGAATATTTCCCCGCACACCAAGAGTTCAGGGACCTGGGCAGAGGGGAGCTGCGAGAGCTCTTTGCACACCTGCCTCTCCCTTAGCCCCTCTCCTATTCTCTAAACAACTGGGATAGAGGGAGAGAACTGAAAAAGAGGATTGATCTCACATGGGAGGCTACACCCGCTGCCTTTGGCAATGAAGGGCCAAGACAGTCACTGCCCAGATAAAGGGCTGGGCGTGGGCTGTGCCTGTGCATCCCCACTAGGCAGAGCCCCCAGCAGGAGAGGGACCCCAGCCCTCATCCCTAGGCCAGGTATAGCAGGGTGGCAGCAGGCAGAGACTGTGGAGATTCACCAAGGATTCACGTGCTCCCCTCCGTTCCCCTGTAAGCCCTGCAATCAGAATGAGGGGGCTCCAGGAAGCTGGAGCTCTCCAAAGGTTTGTCCAAACTCTCCATCTGAGTGCAAGGAGGGACCTGCCCTGCCAGCACCACAGTCCGGAATCTTTGTGAGACAGTGCTGGGGACGACAAAGGATGGCCAAAAGGGCCCATCTCCACCCCAGGATCTCTCCAGCCATTCAGTGCCTCCACATCCAGTGGCCAAGTTGCCACAGCAGGAGCAGGGATAACTCCTCCCCTGGACTAAGGAGTCCCCTGCCAGAGCATAGCACACAAGCTTCAAGCTGCAGGAAGAAGAACAGAGATTTCTGCCCGGCATAGCCACCCACCCCTTTTTTCTGTATGTCAGCTGTCTCAGGACACAGATGGAAACAAGGATGGAGACTGTGAATTTCTTTCTAAGTGTATCCAGATAATCTAGCAAAGCTGTTTCCCTTCCTCTTCCCACAGGATGGGAATGAGCAAGAGGGCAAGCATCTCATGACTTGCTCTGCCCTTGCCTCAATCCCCATTCCACGGAGCTCTGGTAACCCTGGCTGGGCCAGCAGCTCCCTCCCGGGAGCCTGCAGCCAGCACAGGGAGGGTTTGTTTGCTGGCTCTGGGCTTGGGCTGATGCCTGCTGGCTGCAAACAGCTCGGGCAACAGGTTTGTCTTTCCTAGAAGCTGGCATCTACGCCAAGCTAAACCATCAGTGGGAACGGGAAGAGAGACGTGGCACAACAAGAAGAGGAAAAAAACAGGAATAAAAGTTAAAAGGAGATAAATCTTCAGTGTGGATTCCCTGCAAGAAAGCAGTGCTTCTCCAGAGCTGACCAAGACCCAAGTCTCCAGTTCATCCACCAACAGCTTGTGCCCCTGTGGCCTGGCAGCTCTGCACTGCTGATTAGCACACAGACCTTGGAGCCAAGCTCAGAGTTTCCAGGCAAAGCAAAGCACCAAGAAAGGTCCAAACCTCCCCACGGTCAAGTCACAGAGTTGATCTGCTCAAAGCAGTTTTTCAAATTACTGTAAAAAAGGTCATCAGGAAACCAGTATACCATGGGAGCACTTCTGGCTCATGCTTTTATTCTTCTGGACAAGAATTTTCGCCAGATTCACAGCCAAGAGAAACGGAAGGGGCGAAATGAGAACTCAGCCCTCTGTAGGGCAGCCCTGTGACGTGCAGTGCACTTTGAATCCACAATCAAAAACTGACCTGTATCCATAAAGGAGATGTGATTGCTGCTGGTTGACCACCTTTTGCAGACTTCCCTCAGCTTGTGTCACTGCTTCCAAGATCTGCTGATCAACTACCAGCTTCTGTTCCTCCTCCTACATGTCAGCTACTACTAATAAAAGCCAAGTAAGAACTAAGCAGATGCTGCAATACAGGAAAGGTAACTAAGTATGTGAAACAGGAGAGACAAACACTGAAAACATGTTTGTGTTTGCTCCTGGAAGATCAGCATACCCCTATATTAGCCAATGAGATCTCAGCAGCACTTAGTAGCTGAGTGCTTCCTCCCTTACTCAAAGTCTTGGCCCCAAGGCTGGCTACATACAAAAATAAACTACTAGAGCTAGCAAGGAAGAGCCCTCCCACACAGTGCTGACCAGGAAGGACATTCTGGGCCAGATTTTTCCCCTTGAAGCATCTCCCAGATGTTGCACCATGCCCCAGAGTCCAGTTCTGTGATTCTCTCTCCAAGGCTGCTCAGTGTGGACCAGCTGTGCTTCCCAAGTGTGATCTGGGCTCACTATGCAGCAGGGTGCTGCCAGAGCTGCCATTACCATGCTGCTGCTAATTATTCAGGGACATGTGACATGGGGTGCAGAAGATTCCCTCGACTGCCTTCAGCAGCCAGGCTTGCCAAAATGAATCACACATCTACCACATGTATTAACTCATCCACTTCCTGGGCACTGAGGGGGAAAAAAACCTCAACTTGTTAAAAAGGTTATGAAACTCGCCGGATTCTTCTCTTTTCGTACCGTGATTGATGTTGTCCCCAAAACCAGGTCACGACATTTTGCTTCAAAAGGAACTTGCTGCTGGGTTTGTTCAGAGCACAAGAGGTATTGCAGACACAGAAAAAAATCAGACTTGGGCACTGAACCCTCAGCCATGTGCAAGCAGGGTCTGCCAGGCTGCTCATTCCCCAGCAGTTGCAGCTGTCCCTGGCTCCAGCAGCTCCAAGCACGCATGAGATGTGCTCCAAATTCTTGAGATGGCAGATACTGGAGGACAGAGGAAACATCCCTCCAAAGCTTCCCAGCAGAGGGACTTCCTGTTCTCATCAGGCTCCGTGGCTGCCGCTGGTGGAAGGGCAGCAGCAGGGCAGGCAGGGAAGAGCTGAGCAGTTATTAGCTCATATTTGAAGTGCTGCTCCATGATCTTCAGCAAATCTGGCCAAGTCCCATACCTCCATTTCCTTCATCATCAAAAAATCCCCAATCAAAACCAAAACCCACCACAAAAAAACAAACCCAGGACTTTTACAGTGCTTCCTTCCTGATCCTTCCCTGGCTGCACTAGCTCACGGAGACGGCATGTTTTGGAAGTGCAGAGCAATAGATCAGTGCCAAGTGTCATTGTTTATTCCTGTATTACAGACTTTTTGACACCTGTTCGCAGTCACACTCACAGGTCTGGCCTGCCCAGCCCCAAGTCAGCTCCCTGCACTGCTCGTGACCATCTTCTCCAGTTGTACATTCCTGTACAAGGCATTTCCAGGATGACTTTCAGCAAATAAACTGGCACATCTCATTCTGGCAACTGCTGACCAGTATTTGTGTTTTGCTGTCAACTCAGGACAGCCCAGAGCACCCATGGCCAGGAGGGGCACGTGGGTCTGACCCGTCGGAACAAGGACAGCAGCCAGGAAACAGGCAGGTACTGGAAAGGTGACACCACTGGGGCTTCTCAGCCCTGGAAATGGCACAGAAGTGCTGCCATTTGAGAAGATCATTAAGTCTGGCAAGAAGAGAGGATCATTCCCCCACAGGCCAGGGCACAGCAGAGGTGGCTGTGAAACTGTGGCAATGCTTTGGGATCACGCTGCAAACCTGGCACACGCATACCAGAGAAGCTGTCTGGGATATATTCCTCTTTCCTTTACCATCCTGAAGGTGAGGAGTTTGGAGGCTCAGAACTCACTGAAAGATGATGTTTTCCCAAACTGCTGAAGTCCTCTTGGCTGTACTCCAGGGCAGTCAGTTTGCTTAGGGACCCCTTGTCCTCTCGAACCTGAGCAGGACACATGGAAGGATCTGGTTTCAGGAACATCAGTAATTATAGAACAGGGCTGATGAGGGAGGAGCTCACAGAAACAGCAACACCACTAACCAAACAGAGAGCACAGGGTGTTACAGACTCAGAGCAGCATTGAAATGGAACTCCAGGAAAGTGGTGAGTGGAACAAGCTGTGGCTGTGAACGGGAGCACTGCTGGCGGTCAGTGAGGCCATAGTTTGGCAGTGCTGCTCACACCAGGACCCGGCTTAGATTTCTCTAGAGTCTCAGGGTCACTGGGACACTTGCTGGTGACACCCCTGTTTTGGATGGGGCAATCAGCTCCTCAGAAAAGCAATGGAGGCAGAAAAGCAGCAGTGGCCAATGAGTCACTCAGGATCACAAACACATAGCCAAACATCCAGCAGGCCTCTAAGTTTTATTGCTAGGTTGCCAGTGCTCCCAGATCCAAGGAAACACCCACAAAGCCAGTAGCAAGCCTCCTCCTCTTTGCAGCAACAGATTTTAGATCCCATGAACTAACCAGGAAAAAAAATAAATCCATCAGCCTGCAAGTTTTGTTATGTTTACACCTGGACTCCCAGAAAAGTGCTACTTGCTTTTGTAGACTTTAGCAAAATATTCTGGGCACCAGCCATGCTGCTCTGATCCCAGGATGCAGCTGACAGAGAGCAATTGTGCCCAGGCACAAGTTCTGATGATTCAGCAGGGAACATGCGCACCGAGAGGATTGGACAGATTGCTGTGTCTGCTGCAGCTCCACTTCAACCACGGAGCAGGAAAACAGAGGGCTCTGAGTCTGACTGCACACGTCCCCCTAAGAAAACCTCCGGAGAACACCAGAACCACTTTGCCACACAAAATCTAGCTCCTCTCAGGGAACTAGACGGGAATGCTGTTTCCTTACTATTTTTGGCCACATTCACACAGCCATAGCTGCCTGGAGAACAGAGATTACCCTGCCTTTTCAGCAGTGAAATGAGCAGCGACCGTGTCAGTGTGATCCTGCCAAGACTCACAGTGTGCTCTGACCATTTGGATTTCTGCCCCAGCCCCCAGAAAACAAAATGCTTGAGCAAAGCATTAGCACCTTTCATAACATCCTCATGCCTTTGGCACTGTCTTGGGGGTACAGGGTGAGCCACAGAGTTCAGAGCAAGCCAACAGCTACTGCTTCTTGACACAGCCAGCTGCTGGGAGCTCAGTGGGTTCCACAAGTTCATGCTCACCAACAACCCTTTTCCAGAGATCTCCATGTCCGTAAATTCCACAACACAAGCCCTACACCACAGACACGAGAACCCATGGATATTTTCAGAGATGTGGGCCTCTGACCATCAGCCCTCGTGAGGTTAACAGCTTTCAAGGGACACCATCTCTAGCAGAATCCATATAAACAACTTCAAGGTGGAAAGCTGATTTGGGCATTTTCAGAAATATCCCAGATTGCATTATGATGAAATCAATTGTTGCATTAAAAATGTTTCTGATAAGTCAGGCAGCATAAAGATTTGAGCTTAGTTTCCCATCAGCAAGGAGAATGCACAAAGCATTGCTTATTTTGAAGCCATCTCACACAATCTCTGCCAGGAAAGGCCTCACAAAGCCTGTCCTAATGAGATAGGTACGTGTTCCACAGTAAAGTCTGTCTTAATAACCCATCAAATAAACACTTCCCTATCAGCTCATCTGCCCTTTCAAATCACTAGAACCATTCCCTGTCTCCATCCCACATCTCTGTTATGGGTTGAACATGCGTCTTCTGGTTTTTGCTGTTCCAAATTCTAGTTCCCAGACCAGGAAATGCAGCTTCATGGCAACAACTCTGGTTAAAATGGAGGTTACTGGGCTGTGGCTATCCCCCAGCCCCAGAGATGGGTTCTGGCTTGGCCCATGAGAAATGCTTACGTTTCTGGCTTGTGTTTTCATCCTTCCTCCATAGTAGGATTCCCCTGTAAACCACAGACTCCCCAAAACGCAAAACTTTGAGCAAAACCTGTCCATGAGGTGCCCAGGGAAGGATCCCAACAAATACACATGCATTTCTGAGCCCTTTGCAAAGCCAAATGGAAACACCTGACCAAAATGATCCCAGATGTTCACAAGCTCTTGGCTAAGCCTTGGAGAACACAGACATTTTCCAGACACTGTGATTGAAACAGTGAGTATTAGAGCATTTCAAGAAGTCATTCTGAAACTAAGATACATCTTGAGTCAGTTCTGCTCTGAACCCTTCCTGCAATCAAGCAGGGCTCCAGTGAACGTCATCCCAAAACATGTATTTTGGGGAAGATACATTTCACAGTCTCCTTGACCAAAAGGATTCATATTGGCATCAATCGTTCTGCTCTAAACTCTGCTTTGGGAAAGTAATTTCCCAGGCATTCTGCCAAGGCAAGCACATTTCATAGTTTTAACAAAAAAATAAAACTAGTTCTACAGAAAAATCTTATTTGTCCTCACTATGGAAATCACTTCTGCTTGTCCAGACTTTCCCAGAGTCTCCAAAATTACTGCAGCAATGCTGGGCAGCGTATCTCTGAACAGAGACACTTCTAGAAAAAGCAGAGATTACTCTGCAGCACCTGATGAGAAGCAGCAACACAGCCTGACAAATCAGTGGGTATCAGTTTGTTCCTGTTCTAAGCAAGAGAGTCAATACAAACCACAAAACCCCTGACATCTCTAAAATGTCACAGTCAGGGCAAAGCCAGGCTGGGCTCTGGCAGCAAAAAACCTTTCAGGCAGAAGCACTGTAACATCATCTCACCCAATTAAAACATCATTTGCATGTCAGGTTCTGTTGTTCAAAGGAGCCCAAGAGTCACTTGTTGTGCCAATTCCTCAGTCTCCAAGATCATTTGCAGATTTCCAGTCCATAATTCAATAGCCACAGATGAAATATTCCCTGAAGGGCAACAACATGTACTGTACAAAAATATGTATTTGTCAAAAGGCATCACACAAGAAAGACAGAGCCCATCAACACCAAGAAGCAATTCCGTACAACAATGCTCTTCTGATCAGCAAAGCCTCATGGGACTCATTACAAAATCCTCTCCACACTCCGTGAAGATCCTTGTAAGTCTGTGTCTTGAATACCAGACCAGAGACAGCGTAACAGTTGCACAAATTTGACACAGAAACCCACAACAGCTCAACACCTCAGACCTGTGTTATGGCAAACACACCCCCACAGCCACGCACAGACAGCCTCAGCACCGCTAGACGCCACACACAGCACCAGGTGCAGGGACCCCAGTGAAGACTTTCAGGAGTCACTCCAGAGGTCTGTGGGCTGGATGGCACCTGCCCGTGTCCATGCTGAGCACCTCCTCCAAAGCCCTGTCCCACCTCTGCCATGAGCTGCTCAGCTTTGTCCGACACCGACAGACGGCATCGGTACCGCTGCTGGGTCGTGTGTGGGATCATTGGGTGTTTGCTTACCCACGTGCAGCCCTGGATCTCATGTGCCCTCCCTCATCTACAAGGGCCAATTTCAGTCACAAACGTCAGTGAAATAATGAAATGTTACGTCACTATGCAAGAGCCAGCTGAGGAGAACAGGATTAGACCATGGTCCTCACAATATATTCCTAAGGTAATCCGTAGAGATCACACTCAGAAATTGAACAAAAATAAGGTATAGAGTTTAAATTTAAAATAAAATTTAAGAAAGTTTAAGCTCAGGGACAAAGTGAAACTTGCTGAAAGGAAAACCGCTCTTCCCAGGCTCTTCCCTATCCCAAGTTTTTAGAACTTGGGTGAGTGCCTTGGTCGGTCGCCCGCACGCGGAGGGGAAGGGTTACCTCTGCGGAGCAGCTGTCCCCGTCTGCCTGTCGCCAAAAGCCACCAGTCGGTCACCATGTCAGCACGGAGAGCCGAAACCTGGAGCAATCTGCAGGAGGACAGAGCGCAAATTTCCACGGCTGTGCTGAAGGCCAGATATTTATGCCACTGGGAGCACTGGGCTGGGTCCAGCAGCAGCTCTGAAATTTAAACACACACTCCTTCTTTTGCATGCTGAAAGCCTGGGCCAGGGTGACTCTGGGTGGCCGCTGCCACAGGCACTCGTAGCTTCTGTCTCAAGATCTGGAGGAAGAGCAAACCCCTGGGTGTCCCAGCAGGGACAGCCCCAACGCCTCACCAGGGATGTCACCTTTGCCTTATGTCACCTTCAGCCAGAGGCTGATGACCATGAGGTTTTATGACAATGCACAAAGTTGATGCTAGAAAAAGGTCTATGGTGGCCTTAAGGCGACTTGTTTACTCAGCTTGCTTAATTCACCTTCAGGAGGCTGCCAGAAAGTTCCTGCAACTTTAATGAACTTCCTCTTGAGTGGCTGAAACTTAAGGATTCAACAGAGTTCATTCACTCTTCTTGGTTTTCCTGATAACTTTGCCTTGTATGAATTTCAGGCTCAAAAGAGAAGGAAGAGACCAGTGCTGGAAAAAAATGGCTTACGAGGCTTTGAACTAGAGAACTTGGAGAAAATATGTCCTATTTTTAGACAGTTATGTAGACTAACTGGACTAAAACATTAAACAAAGATGTTGTGAACATGATGCTATTTGCACCCACGTACCCTCCTTGACATTACCCAGGCTTAGCTGCTCCTCCCACTCCAATGGAAAAGCCCCATTTTGTACTGCTGCCCTTAACATGGGACAACTTGTGAGGCAGCCGAGCACCAGCAACAAACCAGCAACAAACCAACAAACCAGCATTGCCAGCCCCCGTCAGGATGGGCAGCTTGGCAGTGACCTGTGAGTGCTGGGCTGAGAGTGAACCCCCTGTGCCACACACCCTTCCAGGTCTGACATGGCAGTGGCAGCTGCAGCTGCTCAGGAGAGGATGAAAAAAGAACACAAATCCCCTGTCTCAAAAGCTGAGGATCCCAGCACACTGGCCTGAGTGTGGAGGGTGTCCCTACAATATGAAGCAGCTCAGGTGCATCCAGGGGAGGGCACAAGCGTGAGATCCAAAAATATTACTCCAGTGCAAGGGACTGGAGCATCAATCACAGCAGGATTGCCTGTTCAGTGATGTCAAAGTCCCATCCCCTTGGGATGGGGGCTCAGGACGGTCTGGCAGGAGCTCTGCTGAGAGTGGATCCAGCACCAGCCTCTGCCTCAGAGGGGCCACAAAACCACCCCTGGGATCTTCATTTTCACAGCAGCGCTTTTACAGCCAGGGCAGGTTCCTCATCCCTTCTCTCCCAACATGGAAGCTAGTTTTTCTAAGCAATCCTGACAAAGTTTCTCTTTAACCTTCCTGATGGGGAGCAACACTAAAGTCATTCCAGCCCCACCAGCACATCAGGAGTTGGCTTTCTCCACCTCCACCAGCAATAAAGCTCATCCCGATTCATTAACACAGAGTAGCCTTGACACTGTCAACAAGGACTGAATCACATGCAGGGAGTGCACGAATCACACCCTGAGCTCTCTGCCATTGCAGACCAGAGTGCGTTGCTGCTGCTGCTGCCAGAGATCTGAGAATTAAAACTAAATGACTGGCTCACGTCGTCCCGCTCACAACTAAATGCCAGGACATGCCCATCACACCACACACAAGGCAACACTTGCACCAGCTCAGCAGGGCACGGAGGGAACCAGCCAGCACATCCCACCTGGATGCTTCCTCTGTTGTCCCTGGCTGACACATGGTAAGTCATCAGGAAAACTCCCACCTCAGCCAGGAGCACGTTTGTACAGAACAGGGTTCTCTGCCGAAGGCAACAAGGGATTTGCACAGAGAAGGCAGGAGTGGAGAGTGAAACAGAAACAAGAAACAGGACATGGGCTGCCTCGACCCACCGGACACTGGTTTAGAGACCAACACTGCAACCAGACCTGGGACTCTGATTCATGGGGCAGCCACTGCTCAGACCCCGCTGCATTGCCACGATGGGCATTGTCTGGACCCTAGGGCACATGCAATTCCTTCCCACAAGCATGTCCTGTATCTGGGATCTCAAGGAAAGTGGGAGCAGAATGTGAAGATATGAGGGATGAGAAAGGACTCTCAAATCCTTCCTCCTCGAGCAGCCCCTCACCAGATGCTCTGCTGAAGGTCCATCCTGACCCTCTTGCTTCTCCTCGTTGCAGCCCCAGACCCCTGCAGCACCTGGTTCTTCAATCTCCAGGCCAATTCCCCCTCTGGCACCTCACCCTGGCACAGAAGACAGGCACACTGTCCCCCCAAGCCTCCTCCTCTGTGGGTCACGTCCAGTTCTCAGTCTCACTATTTCCTAAGCAGGGGGAACTACAGGAACTACAGCTTGAACCCTAAAGTCACCGATGCCCCCCACCACGCCCCAGCTCCTCGCACCCACGTCCTCTCTGCGCCAATCCCTGTCCCTCACACCCCCTGCCCCAAACCATGACTGTCACACCTCCAGCCCCTCACAACCCCTGCCTCTCACATCCCACGTCCTGCACAGCCCCCGTCCCTCACAGCCTCTCGCACTCGCCGTTCCTCACATCCCCCGTCTCCCACATGCCCTGCCCCTCACACTCCCCGTCCCTCACACGCCCCGCCCCTCACAGCCCCCCAACACCGCCGGTCCCTCACAGCCCCTCTCCCTCACAACCCCCGGCCCCGCTCACCTCGCGCGCGGCCCCGCTCGCTCCGTCGCCCCTCCGCCCCCCCCCGTCCCCCC
>WBMZ01009698.1:0-48643 GCA_013400975.1 Atrichornis clamosus | reverse complement strand
ATTTTGGCTTGTATCACTGAAATATCATGAAGGAAAAGAGAGTATTGTAGAGCAGAACCTTTAACAAAAATGGGCTTGTCTCTTTGATATTCTGTGATTCTGTTGCAGCTGTGCTAAGACAACACTTATGCAGCTGTGTTTACAAATGACTTCTTGCTTTTCTTACAGGACTACCAGCCTCAAGGTGGCAGTTCCTCTGGACAGGTAAGTGTCAGTCAGTCTGTGGTCATTATACAGCATGTGTGTGATGTTCCCATATATGTATTGAGAATTCTGTGGTTTGTTTCTTGAAATAATAATAGTCTTTAGAATTAAGTCTCATTAACTTCTTCTCCTATGGCTCTGTGAACAATAGGCTCCCTGAAGCAGCACTTTCCCACAAAGAAGGGAGTGCGTGTAGGTGTCAGCTTTCTGATGCACTGTAGTATTCAACGTACTCAGTACTTCACCAGATAATTCACAGTAGGATATAGTTGGTGTTCTGCCTTTTAAACAGCCCAGCAGCTAAAGCCTTTGAAAATTTATACATGTATTTGAAATGGAGAATAGGAATATTTGGATCATGAGCTGCTCTTTTTTTTTTTTCCAACAGGGTGGATCTGCTGCTTATTTTGGCAGCAGTGGTTGTGGACAAGTAAGTCTTCTTTCTCCAAACTATTTGAGAACTAGACTCAGCCTTCTTTGCAGTAGTAACATTTTTAATAATTTAGATAATATTTGTTAGTTTTAAATCTGTTTTCATTCTTACATGAACTTATCTAGCCCAGAGGTCAAGAAGGGCCAGTATTGTTGGTCATTGTAACCAATATGAAGTGGCTGCTCCCATTTAGAGTTACACAGGGAAGACAAACTAATGATTAGTCTGTCTACTCAATAAGTATATAAAATCTTTGCTTAGGAATTTTTGGATGTTGCTCCATTAATCTTCTGTAGCAAATGATACGATAAGAGAGTGGCTCCTGTGGAATAACAATTAAATTAGTAGTTTTCATCCTGGTTCCATTTCAACTTGTGTACGTGTACAGTGATATAAAGACAATCTTTGATGATGAGATCTCAGGTGAAAGGATCATGGATGAGGCCATGAGAGTAAACCTATGTTTAAATAAATATGTTGAGGAAAACCACAAGAATGAAAAATAAGTATAAATACAGACTTTTTTTGAAATATTTAGCAGAAATATTAGAATTGAGGTAAGTTAGGCATGAATGGAAATGCATGTGAAAGGATCGTAAGAAGCGGTACAACATGGACACAGTTAACAGCAGTGAAACTGATAAACACTGAAGAATGTGTTACTTCGACCTAAGCTGTGTCACAGGTTCACTTATCAAGAGATCTGTGCCGTAATAATGGAAGGATGACAGCCAGGGTAGAACTCTATGTACTGCTCTCCATCCTGTTATCCCATCAGGAAGACTGGCTGTAGCCAAAATATTCCCAAAACAGGCAGAGGAAAGGTATTGAGCTGCAGCCTTGCCTAAAATCTATTGTGGGTGAATCTAGCAAGAGATTGTTGTTCACTTTGAGATAGATGGGCACCCAAGAGTAATACTTGCTTCCAAAAAGACCACACCCACACTTCATCTGTAGCAATCAAGAGGAACTAGGATGATACAAAGAAACATCAATTGCCAACCTAACTCTCTTTCCATGTGGCTCACAAGTAGTGCTTTGGTCAACTGTGTGCATGTCTTGGTGCTTTTGAGTATTGGGGGTATGAGAGTCACAGAGGGTAAAGACATACACTTAAAGGGTTAAATAAAATTAACCTCACCCTCTGTAAAGCTGTATGTTGTGTTTTATTACAGTGATTCTCACATAAGACATTTTAAGGAAACTAATTACTTTGCAAGAAAAACTAAAATTTGGGCATTGACTTTCTTGTTTGTTTGTTTTTTAATAGGGTGTTTCATATGACAGCAATCCCTGCCACCAGGTAAATGGTTTTTTTCCTCTTAAGATGCATCCAAAATTAATTTTGCCACTGAATTAGTCCCAGCTTCAGATTCATATTGCACAAATCCATGTAATGTAAAAATTATGAGATTAGAACTCAATATCTTCCTATACACAGAAGTATCACAGGGGCTTTGGGATCTTTTTTGCCCCTTTTTCCTAGCATTATGTCTGTGAAATATCTAGTAGTTTAGGACATTAAGGCCAGATTCTGGAAAGAAGAAGTCTACTGCAGAGTTGCTTAACTGGCACAATTTAAATCAGGGCTGGAGCTCACCAGCCTCTCTTTTCCTATTAAAGGCAGAAAATACTTTACAACTGCCACTTGAAGTTCCTGAAACAAACTGGTTTAACAATTCATTCAGTTTGTGCAGCGAACTATAGATAACTACATATGTATTGGTTACAAGTTTCAATGCTGGAACTCTAAAAACCACTTACCCTAAAAGATGTCAGCTATGTTGAAAGATGTAATCTCTGTGATGTTAAAAATCAGTCAGAAAACAGCAATAGATTATTTCTTTTTTATTCACAGTACTTCTTTTGATTCTTACCGAGTTTTCACAAGAGATAGAAAAATTGGATAGATGCATTGTTTCAGCAAATACTGTGTTTTAGCAATATGTACTATATTTATAAATACGCAAACATATATGTTGCTACAATATATTATTATAATGTGGTGCAGTATGTACAATGCACTGTATATAATATATTATTGTAACTTCACAGCATTTTGTATAAGTATATAATTACTTTATAATAGCTTTTAATTTTTTTAAGAGGAGCTATTTCTTTGTAAGACTAAAGGAAATTATTACATTTTGTTCTAAAATCTACTAGAACATTGAAAGATAATAATTTTCATTTCATTTTTCTTGGACTGTTCTGAATGAAGCCTCAGTCCAGTTTTAGTGAATGGCAAATATCCACTCACTTCAATAGTACAGGAGTTCACTGATCGTATGCACTTGTGACACCAATATTTCTACAAATGTCTCTTCTAATTTCACTTGGAGGAGTTACTTTCCTCTTCTAAAGAGGGCACGTTGAAACATACTGAGTGTTTTATTTAAAACCTTTTCCTCAAGGCCACTGTATCTCACAGGTCACAGCTTTATGTGTAATAATGCTACCAGAGACATTTTTCATGCAATTTGTATAAATTAGGTTTTCTACAAGAGAAAAAAAGATACATTCTCTAGAGACTGTTCAGAATGGAACTCGTTTGTGTATTAGACATTTCTTAAAGTTAAATATTTGAGGTTTCTTGACTTATGTCTCATCTAGTATTTACCATTGCACTACTGGCAGTCTCTGCTTACTACATTAGAAATTACATTCATACTGCATATCTGCCTCTGCTTCTTACTCTTCCTAAGCAAGTATCATAGCTTTCATTAAAAGTATGTCATGGCCAAACAGTAAGTGTCTAAAGCATGCATCATTTTTGTCTGATTTACAGGGTGGATCACAGAGTGGCCAGGTAGGTAGCTCTTTATTATCCATTGGTGAAAACTTCAAAGCAATTCTAATTCACAGTATAGTTTTCTTCCTCATGGGGCTGTAGACTCTTGCTGAGTCTCCCCTATCTCCAGCCTGTAACTCATGCTCTGCAAACATACTTTTTAGCAGCCCTGAAATTCCACTTACACAGAAGTGGAAGTTAATAGAACTTCCACAGAACTCAGTAACCTAGGATAGCTGTATGCACTGAGATAAAATTCAGCTCTCCAGCACTGTAACTGTTGCTGATTTGTTTTCACAGGGTGGTTCATACTCCTCACAAAACTATGGTGGTAGCCAAGTAAGTACTAGATTATTATTGCCTCCCCCTGAGGTTTTATGATGGTTTTAACTTCCATGATGGCAGATCAATATCTGACCTGCAACATTGTAATGTTAGTTCTAATTGGGGGTTTTTGTTGTTTCTAAGCAGAGTGGATCATCATCCTCCCAAAATTATGGTGACAACCAGGTTGGTAGACCTTGATTTTCTCCTGGTAAGAATTTTTATAATATTTAATAAGTAATCCAGATATCTTGAAAATTGTATTTGTTCCAAGGAATCCCAGGCATTTGTTTATTCCAGCTTTACAGCCCTCAAACCAAATCACAATTTCTTCTGAAGTACAGCTTATATTTTTTTGTTTTATAGGATGGACCCTTCTCACAAAACTATGGTGGTGGCCAGGTACGTAATACTCTATTTCCCTACTTGTACATCACTTCATATAAACTTTAGCCTCTGTTCAAAATCAGGTTTTCCATATCCTAATTTTCTCTGATTTTGGTTGTGTTTATTGTTTGTTTTAAAGGGTGGATCATCCTCCTCAGACACCTATTATGATAATCAGGTAACTAGTTCTTTCTTTCTCCTAGTTACATATTATTTGTAGTCCCTGCATCGTCTTTCTCAAAAATATAGTAAAACATAATTGTTTCTGTGCTCTTCTTGTTTTGGATTTGCTTTGTTGGGGTTTTTTCTTTACTGAAGATTTGAACATTCCCTATAAGCAACTCTTGCAGCTATGTATTTGACTCCTTTTTTTCTTATAAGATCTTAATTTAATTTAACTCAGCTTCTCCTTTGCATGAGCGTCTCTTCTGTCTTGCAGAGTACAACATGAAAGTGTATTTTTAACAATTCCTTTGTTTGAGGAAATAACTGATATCTGATGTCCTTCTAGGATTCACAGGATTCCTCAGATGATAATCCCAATGCTTGTGATGATGTGAGTGTGCTTCCTCTAATGTTTTCTTCACATTTTTTGTGTAAATGAGAAAATATTGCTCTGCTAGATGCAGTCTTTTTGAGCAGAATGATCCAGAAAGAACGCTGAGTTCCCACACTAATAGGTGTTTCAGCAACTGCATCTTTTCTTGCTGAAATTTGTCATATATATGTTTACAGTTACAGTTAGTGCTTTTAAATGCATTTAACTTGATGAAATGAAATATGAATAAAAATATTTCAATTACTCTGTAGTAAGAGATTTTCCCCAAAATCTAAGGATACATTTTACTTTAATTAAAAAAAAAATTAAACATCTGAAAGAATATCTTCAAATACGTACAATGAATGCAAGAATGACAGTCCACTGCTTTTCATGTTACATTTCTACCAATTTGATGTTGTTATATTTTTCAGACTGGAATGGTAGAATTTCAAATTAATTTACACAAGGCTGTGGTGAATGTGAACAATAAGTGATTTTTGTTTTGTTTGTATGCAGTATCAGAAACAATTAGTTTTCTGTAAGCTTTATTTAAATAATTAAATGATTTAAATAGTTTTTAAAAGGCAACAATGTATTATTTTCCAGAATGACACTACCTACAGTGCCAATAGTCAGGTGAGTACTTTGCTCTGTAGTACTGAAATTCTAATGATTGACAGTGTTAGTAACTGAACACTTCTATATTAGACCTTTATGTATGATTGCCTTATAATACCCTTCAAAATGTTAATTATTTCTCTGTACTTAAGGCTGCTGTGCAATTATTTAAAACTGCACAATACTTCTAGTAATATATACTAATGTGTTTTCTTCGTAGTATATGCACTTTCTGTTCATAGAAAAGCTTTTTCCTTCTGTCACAGCCTCCTTTTGTTTTACTGCCATCTAGAGTAACCTGCTGTCATTAGCTACTTGCCTTTTCAGTTCTTTGCCATACACTCTTCTGCTTCATTGTTTTCCCTATTTTTCCTCCCTAGTACTTAAGAACAGCACCAAGCATGTATTCTAGAAAGTACAGAGGCCTTCTGAAAGCATCTTTTGTTTTGGCTTGTATTTATCTTGAATACAGTGCACTAGGTTCAATGCAAAAGGTTCTGGAAAAAAAAATCCTTCATCAGCAAGCCCTGTTTAGGAGCCTCATCACTTCCTCCTTTGTTCACAAAAGATGTTAGTATTCCCTTGGTTATCTCTATCCAGTCTGTATTGCTGGACTTCATTGGAAAAGAGCTTGCTTCTAAACTTTCTCACAAAGGATGGGGAATACTAAAAAAAACCCAAGAAACCACAATGAAAAATAATCATTATACAATAGATAATTGTTCTCTAAGCCACAGCGGTTTAGCTGAGGGAGACTCCCCTAAGCAGGAACTTCTGTTGAAAGGAATAAAGTGAAAACAGGAAAAGAATATGCTTTTTAAGACTCTTACTGCTATTAAAATGAAGTCTCTGGACATTTTCCTTTTCCAAATGCCGCCTTGACAAGCAGTAGATTTTTGCTAAAGTGTTCTGTGTAGACAGCTTCACCTATAAAGTAATAACAGGCTTATGGCTTCTTTACAGCGTTCTGGTTGTGCAAAGAAGAAAGTTCTTGTTGCCCGAGTAAGTAACATTTTTTCCTTTGCTTTTTGGCTGCTTGTAGGATTTTAGTTCTAACTATACCTAATTTGTCTTAATTATACTTAACTTTTCCCTAATTATCTTTGTACTGACTAATATTCTCCTACATAAGGAAAAAGCAAAATTCGCTCTTTGGTGAATTTCTTTAAAGAAAGTATATTTATGAAAAAAAAAGACATTAAAATCATGCTTTGAAGTATAGGGCAGCTCAAATTCCTTTTCCTCCTTAAGCACATACAGAGTTGGTCCAAGCTGAAATTAAAATTAAATGAGTATCATACAAACAAAGGGCAGCTAAAATTTAACTAAAGAATAATAAGTGAGAAATAATAATGTTTGGTATTTCATTGTGCTCAGCATATTGTGGAGGAGATGCAGATACATGTGTTGTATAGTTGCAAGTCAGACTCAGCAGTAGGCTATAAACATTATGTGCAAATAGCCTTTTATTTTATAAAAACGCTTTCCTACTCAATGTGCGCATTAAGGGTCTGGAGCTCTTATAAACAAATAATAGGGAAAAAAAAAAGAAGACATGTCATTGATCACAGAGTTTTCATCTCCTAATAGTAAATGTTACTGTTTTTTACAGGATACATCACATGTTTTAAGCAGAAGAGCCTATGATGTACAGGTAAACCATTCTTGTCACTCTTTCTGAACTACTGCTGGTGTTGTAACTCCTTGGTGTATTACCTACAAAAAGAAGAAGGATCTAGTTTCCACAACAGAGAATTCTGTTTAGGGTTAGGTAGTTCTTTCCTAATAGAACTACATATTTTATTATATTACCTTTACAGATAAATGTGCCATTTTTTGTTTCTTCACAGAATGCATCTTCTCCTTCAAATAGCAGCCACACTGACATGCAGGTAATAACATAGTGTCAACTGCATGATACCAAGGAGATTTCTGATAAATTATATTTCATTCTGAAAGTTAGATTCCAGTAATTTCCCTGTGCTGAAGGATGCTATTTTGATTTGGCAGCATTTTTCCTATTATGTTATAATTTTGCACAGTTGTAAGTAGTGATATTGGGCCCAGAATGTATAGTCTCCTGTTCCTTCACCCCATAAGCAGGTAAGCATTGCAGGTGTTTCTTTACATAACATTTTGTAAAAATCATTTGTAAAACACAAACTACATTGGTTTAGATTCTTTTTTTAGAAACATTCCTGCTCTAGTGATGGTAATGGCCATATATATAATTGTTTCATTTTGCATTTGGTAAGAAGGTACATCTTAGGGATTATGTACTTCTGTTACAAAAATAGGTCCAACTTTCATATTCTGAAATCCTGCTACGCCCAGCATTATGTAGATTTAACAGTAGCATAGTCCTCTGTCTCACAGAGTTTGAAATCTCATTCAATAGTGCAGTCAGATCTCTGAGCTCCAGAAAGTAACAGTTTTCTTAATCAGTTTCCCTAATGCCTGTTCCCTGTGTATTGTATCATGTCACTTAATCAGGTTTCATCCTAATTTAAGTTTTTACAATAATTCAACAGGTCATGTTTGTTGATGCAGGGAAGTAATAGAGTTTGTCACCTTATTTCTCACTATATAATTTTATACATTAGATTCTGATTAAATGCTTCAATAGAATGTAATTGTTTTCTTCACAGGGTGGATCATTTATTGCAACCAGTAGTGGATCAAGTAATCAGGTCAGGATTTTCTTTATTTTTAACTAGTCTTGTTCAGATAGCTTCCTGGTAATTAAAATAATTAAATTCAGGAGTCAGAGTTTAAGTAGTTTTACATGGAAGATTGGTGATGTTATGTTTTAAACTGTAAATTTACCCACCCTGTTTAGATTAAATTTGTCAGAAATGGCTCTCTGAAATCCCTTATTAGCAGTTTCAATATAACATATGTTTATTGGTGAAAGCACAATGGTGATACTCTTGACTACCCTGCTACTTCTCTCTTGATGACATATCTGTCATTGAGACATCAATCAGTACTTTCAGTCTAACTTCCAAAACAAATGTGAACTGTACAGATCTAAGCTGTCCCCTTACTTGTTCTAGCTGTAGGAAAGGACACAGCCACTCTGTAATCTCACACTCTTTCTTCCCCTAAACAGTTTTGCACCTGAAATAAGATTTTATTTTAAACTTCCACAAAGCAATAATTGTTTCCTTTTTTTTTTTAATTTGTAGGGTGGCTGCATTTGTCCTGATGGAAGCAGTGGTCATAGACAGGTAATTACTTTTCTGAGTTTATACTTCTATCTACATAATGGAGTATTTTGAATTAAGCACCTAGTAAATAGGGACACTTGGTGAACACTAAACATTAGTGTTAATTTCCTTAGTATGGGTAGAACTATATACAATTAAATGGAAGAATGAGTTCCACTTAACTGCATAATTGCCATTTGGCCACTGACTTTCTGTAACTGTGCTTGGTGATCCAGATGCTTTGTCACTTGACTGTTATATGCTAATTATTCACTACTTTCAAGAAACTTTGTAGTAACCACAGAATTTAGTTGCATCCAGCTTAGTTTCCTTGTCTTTCTCACTGGTGAAATAAAATACTGTGAATAAAATACTAAAATTTGGTAAATATTTCAAAATATAATCTCTTAAATCAACATTTAAACTACTCTTTCCCCTAAAGAGAATTATTACTATTTCATTGTCAGTTGCACTGGATAAACTTTTCTCTTAGGCAATGGCTCCATGCCAGGAAAAAGACCAAGGAATGTACTTACATGGGCATTATAGACAAGATTTCTGGCTTCACCTGGCTTTGCCAGGTGAACTTGGATTTTAAACTCACCTGTCTTCTAACAGAAAACATATTTTTGAACCTTTTATTGAAGCTGTATTTACATAAACCCATTTGAATGGTGTAATATTTTTTTAGTTTTCAATTTCAGCAAGAATCATTTTAGGAATTATTTTCTATAAAACTCCCCACGCTATTTAAACAAGCTAATTGTATAAAGAAATTACTGCTTTCTGGACTTAACTTCATTACCTTAAAATATAGCAACAGTAATTTAGGTTAGGTAAAATACTGCCTCTTTCATCTAATTGAAGCTGAGCAGTAATCATGACCTACATGTCTTAAAATATAAACTAGTCTACTAAAATAAATAGTACTGAAACTTCAATGAGGAAAAGATTTTGTATTTGTTGTGTGATTGTAAATCTATATTAAAAAATTCCATTTATAAGGAAAAAGGTGGAGATCTTTATGCAAATTTTATTTCATTCTAATAACCCATATTTTTTGCGTACTTTAATTGCTGCAAAAAAATAGACTTGGTTTATAACAGGAATCTACCACAGCTTGGTTGGGAAGAGGAGAGTACATTTAGTTGTTATCAAAAAAAATTTTCAACATGAAGAAAATAATACATCAAAATTGGACACATTAGAAAACCAGTTCTCAGTGCCTATGTCTACTTTGATACACAAGAGACTTGTTTTCCAGTTTGCAGTCATATCAGCTGATCAAATTAATTTATTATAAACTACATAGCAATAGACTTGATTTTTACCTTCACTCAACAGTAAAATTTGGCAATTTTTGCAAAGGAATAGGCTGAACTAAAAATGGAGTTATCTCCATTTTCTGTTCAGGACCCTTTACATATGGCAGCTATAGTTCTTTAGAGTAGCATGTAAACAGATTGGCCATGATGGGCTACATTCTAATAATAATAGAAAAGCAAGCTACAGGTAGATGTATATGTACAAATAAATTACTATTCATAAATCTTACATAAAAGAGATAGTTATCTACTTCCCAGGGCAGTGGTCACAGCACCAAGCCTGACAAAGTTCAAGAAGCATTTGGACAATGCTCTCAGGCACATAGTGTGACTCTTGGAGATGGTCCTGTGCAGGGCCAGGAGTTGGACCTGATAATCCTTTTGACTCCCTTCCAACTCAGCTTATTCTGTGATTCCTTGAAGATTCTTCAGCACAGGAGAAAAATTCTCACAAAAAGCTTTCTTCTAGATTTAAAAGCTATAAGCTACAAGAAAGTCTCTTCAGACCTGGAAAATATTATAAATTAAGAGTCAAAGTTATATATATTTAAACCATCTTGTTTCAAAGGAAAAGATGATTTGACTTATGTGGATCCTCAAATCCCTCACATTGAAATTATTCTGCATTTTCTCCAAGCTTCACCTAAAGGCAAGATCTTAGTCTACAAATAATCTCTGAGGAAGCAGTCTAACCACTGAATAATACTTTCCCTGTTTTGTATATAAGGGGGAAGTGATAGTAATAGTGGTTACCATGTACTGGTAAATAATCTTCTCCTTTAACTGGTGACCTGAAAAAGATATTCTCCTAAATACTATCTATGCTTTGGAAGTTCATTATTCTGGCAATTTTTAAAAAGACCATTAAGGTCATGATCATCCACAACAACATAGAATCTTCAAGGTATGACATAGGATTCTGTGATTAGAAAGAATAAAATTAAATATTAGTACTACTTTCAGATCTTTCAACCTGAACAGGAAATTATAGAACCTGCTAAAGGTTCCCATATCTCTAACAAAAAAAAAAAAACAAAAAAAGCCCAACCAGCATTCTCTTGTAATGGTTGCTGTAATGTGCTCTTTGAAAGTTTTATTTGAAAGAATAGAAATTCAAAATGGACTCACTTATGTAAATGTCTACTTGCAAGAAAATAGCTAGTCTGTGTTTTCATTTCAGGGAGCCCCAGGTTCTTCACACAACACATATTCTGGTAACCAGGTAAACATTCAGATAAAATGCCCCATTCAGAAGCTCCATCTAAATCCTTCCCTGAAGGAGTAGCCAAATACAAACCAGTAACCCATTCTGTCTTCTGCACAGGGAGGGCCTTTCTTCTATCCTGGAGGATCCTATGGACAGGTAGTAGTTCTTCCTCCCTTACCAGGACAATACAGACTCCCATCCTCCTGGTTCCTTCACTGCCAATAGTGTGGGTGCTATGACATACTGTAATTACAGACCTGGCTGTTGTCCCTTGGAGCAGAGAACTTAAATTAACCCTGATGTAACCTAGTGGTGTGCAGCTTGACAGAGGACAGTGCAGAATGCTATCTGCAGTTTCTTTGCAGTGTTCAAGTTTCAGCAGGCTAAGAAGGTGGCTGCCAGAAGATTTCTTCCACTAAATAATGGTCTTGAATTTTACTTATGCACCTAAAAATTAGCTCAAAAGTGGGAGAAAGGGTATAAAGTGAGAACCAGATATGCAGGTATTTAAACTCTTGTCTGCAAGAAAATAGCTGCTCTGTTTTCCTTTCAGGGTGGCCCAGGTTCTTCCCACAGTTCTTACTCCGGTAACCAGGTAAATATTCTGGTCACTGTGCCTGAACAGAAAGTCTAAAGTATTCCTTGAGAGAGCAATTCAACTACAAAAAGTAAATTTCTATGTTTTCTCTGCAGGGAGGGCCTTACTACTATCCTGGTGGATCTTATGGACAGGTAGGTGTTCTTTCTTTTTTGTAGAGATAACAGACTTCTTTTATCTTCATTCCCATTCTGTCCTTGAACGATGGAAAACACTTTCTTGGGAGAACCAAGTTAATCAACTTGTTTAATTTTCTGTGCAGGGAGGGTCTTCTGTTTATGATGGCAGCAGTGAATCCTATGGTCAGGTAAATACTCTTTTTTTTTCTCTTTGTATAAAGGGTGCAGATGGCCAATACCCTAGGTCAAATAAAAATACACCTTTATCTGTATTTTGGCTCTAGCTGTATTTTAATGAAAATGCTCTTTTTCTTTGAGGAGTGAGTAAATTTGTATATACTTTTAACTAAGTAGTCTAAAAGTTTGTAGGAGAGTAAATAGTGGAGTACCTCCAACCTTTAAGACTTATTCTTCTTAACAATGCTAGCTTTGAACTACCTGCAAACTGAAGGTCTCTTCAAAAGTGGAATTAGAATTTGAGTTTTAAAATATGTTAAATTAGTGTTTTACAGGGACATAACTCTCAGTTGCTCAAAAGCCATTCTGATAAGTAAATAATATTTTTTCAATCTGCCCAGAAGGAGATCCCCACAGTCAGCATACAAAAAAAAAGTCTGTTTTCAATATGAAAATTATTTATGTTTTCTGAACAGGGTGGATCCTCCGCATATAGTGGTTCTGATACTTATGGCCAGGTAAATGTTATTTGTCTTCTACATCCAAAGTTTCAGCTTGCTCTGTTGGTTCTTATGTGCACTAGGTTCTATGTTTCAGTTATTTTTAAGTGACCCTGACCAAGGAAACGCCATTTTACCTTTTGTTTCTCTTTACTTTTGTAACAACTCAAAATGTTTCCATAACAGAGGGAACAGGAGGCATTATGTATGCTGTCCTGTTAACTGTGCCCTGTGACACTTTAACTACTTTATTGTTTATGCATTAGCTCATTCAAAAGGAAAATATTTTGTGCATTTACTTTACACACCTTACTTATGCAGAATCTGTTGCAAGTTTAGATAAGGGTTTTTTGAGTATAAAGAATGATTAACTTTGCAAATGAACTTTATTGAAAAATTTTTCTTTATAAAAATGCATGTTTGCAAGGAAGGCTTATTTCCCAGCCCCTTCTGCTTAAGCAACAGGTAAAGTTACATATTTTTTCTTTTCTTACACATTCCCTAGTTTAGGTAAAATTGGAGATTCTAAGCGGTTAGTTATTTTTATTCTTCTATTTTATATTTTCCACAATTAAGAACATGTAAGAGTCCTTTTGATATGAAAATAAATGTTTTTTCATTCTTTCACAGGATTCACCTTCCATAGGAGGCAGTGAAACTGATGAGAGTGTAAGCATCTCTTGTCAACAATATTAATATCATAATTCACAACCTTTCGAAGTATCTAGGTGCTTACATGGACCTCTGCCTTCTCTCACATCACATGGTAGTGCTATGCATGATAAGGACTTTGCAAATTAAAATTGCAGTTACAACAGTTCAGACTTGTAACAATCGAACATTTTTTGAATTGGTTTTTAGAAGTAGCAACTACAAAGAAAGTAGTCATATACTAAACTCAGTATTATATATATACTTCCCTCTCTTTTCATCCTCAATTCTTTCTATACTTCATTTGTTTTTCCAATGCCAAACATACAAGACTCAAGTTCCTTCATCAATATATATTGCATAGGTAAGGTCTGTTTTCATGTAGTGTGATGAAAACAGCGTGCTTTTCTATTTATGAAGATGCCTTTTCTCCTTAGTAAGGTATATATCCTATTAATTCTGCTGAAGCTGTTTATAAAACATTCTAATTTTAAAGTGTTTTCCAGGGTCCTGGTTAGTAGGAAATTGTTCTCTGCAAATAATGATAAATTCAGCTGTGCACTTTAGTCGCAAGTATAGTGTGCCATTAGTTTCAAGGCAGTTTCTGTATCAAAATCTTCTTACAGATATTCAAGAATGCTAAAATATGATACTACAGAGGGCCCAAAAAGCCCTCTGAAAGAAACTAAGATATAACAACAAGTGTGTACCACTGAGGTCTTAAAAGAACCAAGACAGCTTTTAAAATGCTGATGTTTTCCCCCGTAACATTCTGGAGGAAATAAAAGAGATTGAGATGTGAGCTCATTCCTTTATTTCCCTATATCAGGATTCAGCTTTCAAAATAAAGAAATGCCATTCTCCAGAAATGAGCAAAGAACTTGTAGACTGCTTATCCTACAGCCAACATCTTTAACCTTCCCAACTAGCAGTGCTTTCCTTTGCCTTCCACCCTTGCTTAGAAAAAAATAGTAATATTTGCCATTGCAATAACTAGATTCTAATATTTTTTAGGATTCCTCCTCACCATCTGGTAGCCGCCAGAGTGAACGGGTAAGCGCTCCTTCCTTACATATTGCCAGGGTGCCAGCTCCACTGCTTGGCAACTGCTAGCCACCTAAATTACATCTTGTGTGGACACTGTGAGGCAGATTCCAGTGTGGGATAGAAAGCCCTCAAGCACAGAAGGAATGAGGATATGGTTAAAAAGTTAAAGTACTGCTAGAAATCCCACCTGATGCTGAGGTGTGCTCTTGAATCTCAAACTCACATCACAAATGTGATACCACAATGTACTTGTTCAGGTCCTTGCACTTTTTGAATCATTGCTTGACTACAAAGGGCTTCAGTACCACTATTTGTCCAGAATTTTTTCTAAGTGCAAGCCTTTGTTTTGTTGTGCTGTGTGACTTTCTTATGAAGGCTTCAATTTTCCTATCATTTTTACATGGCACACATTGTATTTATTCTAATAAGAATTAAACTACACGGACTGAGAAATTATTTTGTTGGAGAGAGAACGCTTTAAATTGTTGTATCCTAGAGAATATCTTTCACCAAAAGAGCAATTATCAATAGTCATGAAGGAGCATGTGCTGTTTTATACAGAAGGAGAGCAGATTTTCTTGTTGTTCTTGAGCAATCCATGACACAAAACTAAGGAATGTGACGAAACACCTGATCTTTCCAGGTTTTGGGTTTTGGTTTTTTTCATGTAATTTCAATACATTCTTCCAGGATTTTTATTCCCCAGGAGGCAGCCAGTCAGGTGGACATGTAAGCATCTATTTTATTCATTATTTGCAGTTCCCTTCCAAAATGGCTGTACTATTTAAAAATTATGCCAATGAGTAAATACCAAGCCCTTTATTTCCTAGAATTTCTCATGACATCTGGCATCTTGTCTTGTGAAATCAAATTGCAAACTCTTTGAAAAAAAGTTAAAAATTGTTTGTATACAACAGCCTTGTTCTCCAGAAGCCATTTTAAACAAACATAAATTGGGTCTGCTTTTTGCAGGGATCATCTTCTCAAGGTGGTAGCTACTCTGGTGGACAGGTAAATACTAAATCTTTGTATTTTTGACCAAAAGTATCTGTCATACAAAAGTTTGAGGCCTCGTATTGCAGCAGTTTTTTATCTGTGGACAAGATTGGTTCATTCATCCTTACATATCTCTATGTAAAAGTCCAAGTGTAAGCTGAGTAATCAAAATACAATTCATCTATTAACTGATATCAAAATACCAGGAAAAAATGAAAGTAATAAATTGGTAGTAATTTACAAATTTTAAATATAAAGTACGTGATTTTTATTTTTTTCAGGACTCGTCCTCATCTGGAAGCAGCCAGTATGGTGGGCAGGTGGGAAATTTTTCTTCATTGTTGTTATTGTAAGGGTTTTTTCCCCCCAGTGTATATATTTCAAGAAAATATTACCAGATTGGTAATACCTAAGTTTCCAGACTACTCTGGGGTTTATTTTATCCTCATTAACCTTTCTGTAGATAAAATTGGGTTTTTAACCAGACAGATCTTTTCAAACATAGTTAAAAGAGTAAAAGACAATACATTGTCATCTTTAAGTTTGACATCACATGTCAAACTTAAAGAAAAATTTTTAAATGAGAATATAACATTTACAGGGTTCATCTTCTTCAGGAGGCAGCCAGCCTGGTGGACAGGTATGATTTTCTTTTCCACAGTCTTCAGTTGCACTAGTGTCAAGCAGTCAAATTTACTTCTCATATCTTTCCTTCACAAGATCTGTTTTCCTTCACCACTGTCCTTTTTGCCCAAAACCTCAGCAACACATTATTTTCCTTTGCCGTGTCACTTGGGCATTCTGCAAGCCAGAGTTGCCAGTAGTAACTGGTTGGCACTTGTATCTGAACTTCTTACCTGCTTTGGTGCTAAACATTTTTCTTCTTAAAAATTTCATGCATATTGAAAGTGGAAAGAAGAGACACTAAATGGTGAACTCCTGGTCACCTCTCAGTTAGTTTTATCAGAGTAGAAATCACCTGTTTTCTTTATCATCTGTGATATGAAACAGTACTGCCTGTACTCCAGGTGCTCTGGCCTCTCTAGGGAAAAAAAATGTTTTTCTGTAGTACTACTATGAATTTTTTACTCAACCTTTTGATGAGTAATATTTCTGGAATAAAAACCAGGTAAGAGAATTTGAAGATAAGAAAATTAGCATTTTGTTGCCCCATCAGAGCAGTAAGTGCAGAAATAGTTGCATAGGATGAAATAGACTCATTTCTAGATGCTGGGCAGTTAACAAGATTGCTTTATGGTTTGCATGCTTGGGGTGGTAGAAGTATTTGAGTTGTAACTAGAATCTATATCAGTCCTGTGCTCTTGATATCCTAAATACTTTCTGCATTCTTTACAGGGTGGATGTGATTGTTCTGGGGGAAGTTCTGTAAGTGTTACTTGTTCATTATACTAAATGTTCATTTTACTAAACTATTGAACTGGAAAATTATCCGAGATCCTATTTATTTCCGGCTTGCTTATTTGAATGTACTCTTAATTTTATATTCCTTGTTCCTTTGGCGACTTAGATGTTTCTGATATGGTAGGAGTCATTTCTCGTCATGCCAAGATGAAGAATTAAGTGCTATAGAATCATTGAATTATTTAGGCTGGGAAATGCCTTGAGTCCAACCATTAACCCAGCACTGCCAAGGTCACCACTAAACCATGTCCCTAAGTGCCACGTGTATATGTCTTTTAAATACCTCCGGGGTGGTGACTCAGCCCTTTCCCTGAGCAGTCTGTTCCAGTGCTTGATAATCCTTTCAGTGAAGAACTTGTTTCCTAAAATCCAATCTAAGTCTCCCCTGGAGCAACTTGAGGCCACTTCCTCTTGTTCTAGTGCTTGTTACTCCAAAGAAGGAACCAACCCCCACCTGGCTACAACCTCCTTTCAGGTGGTTTAGAGAGAAGTAAGGTCCCACCTGAGCCTCCTTTTCTCCAGGCTAAACACCTTCAACCAGTCCTTAAAAAGCTTGTGCTCCAGATGCCTCATCAGCCCCATTCACATTTTTGGATGCAATCCTGCACCTCAATGTCCTTCTTGTAGTCAGGGTCCAAAAGTAAACACAGAATTCAAGGTGGTAGCCTCATCAGTTCCCCCTCAGTGTAGGGATACAACCACTTCCCTAGTGCTGCTGGCCACATTATTTCTGATAAAAGCCAGGAAGCCCCAAAGTTGGTGGTGAGCTGCATTCTCTGAGCATTGATTTCAGTCACCATGCAGTACTCACAGAGATGTGTATCTCAAAACAAAAAAAAAACCAACCAAAAAAAAAGGATTGCATTAAATAGGAGAATTTACAAAAGATCTATCGTGAAAGGAAGCTAAAATATCATCTACAAAATTGCCAATCATAAAAATTTGTATCAAAAATCAGTATTTACCAAATGTATACCAAAACCTGAGCCACTTCTCACTTGTGCTTTTAAGTCCCTATGAAATCCTTTAAGGACTGTGAAATAGGGTAATACCTGCTTTCCAAAGCAGATAATATGTCATCAATCAACATGTAGCATGTAAAGGACATTCCTTCACCTAGAGTAATGTTCTTATTTTCTAGGCCATGAGCTATGGCTAGATACAGTATGATACTTTGTGAGTTATGGTCTTCTGGGCCAAAAAAAGGCTGTTTTCTCTCTTTGCAAATTGATAAAGTGAAGTGTAATTAATTTCAGACTGTGATATTCTTCCTTTGAAATGCCATAGAACAGACATTCGAAGGTTTTGTTTCATTACTAGTTTATTATCAAAGACAAAAACTAATTTTTCTCTTCTTTTTTCCTTTATAGGGTGGATCCCCTACCTTAGTCAGAAGTGATTCCTCTGCAAATGTAAGCAACGTTTATCAGCTTTTAAGTGTGTCCTCTGTTTGCTTTATCAGTATAATAGCTAGAGAGGATAAAAAGAGTCAGTGCCTAATAGAAGTTGTACACTTGTGAAAATAACCTATTTTAGTTAAAAATTAAAAATACACGCAGGACTTCCTTTTTAATTGTAACTAAAATATACACAGAGGACGTTTATGCAACACTCAGAGTTTCTCTTTCCATTTGAAATAATTTTCATTCAAAGAGGAGTCTTAAAATGAAAAATGTCATAAACACAGGTACATACCAGTATAAATATTTACTTTGGGAGTCATTTCCATTGGCTTCCTTGGAATTATATAAAAATACCCCCAAGAACATGGACTTATTACTGTGTTCCTCTTAAATCATTTACTGCAAGAAAGGTTAGTATTCCTAGATCAATAATTTAATCTTGCTAGTCCTCTCATATGGATAAGAACACTTTTGCAGGAGAGATCTCTTTACAGCCTTCCCAAGACCAGTTCTGTTCATCTTGTGTTGGAAAGTCATACTGTGTGTCACAGGAGCTCTCTATGTGCTGCACTAAAGAGAGGAAAAACATTGGGGTCTTTTTGTATGTAGCACAGAACTGTGTGGCACTGGTTCCAGACTGCTGACTGATACAAAGCTGGCTTGGACACAGCTATGTAAATGTACCATACAAAAATTAATATTACATGATAAATAGGACTGGTCTACATTTAGTTTTATCTGAAAGGCATCCATTTAATTCACTCAGAGACCACCCCATGATGGAAAAACAAACTACAATGAGTGGGAACTATCAGGACTTTTATCTCAAAGGGACACAAATGACCTGTACTTTAATGCTTGGATAAATCCAGTACCTCAGCTTGGGGAGTGGCTTTTGCTGAATGAATCTACTGAACATAGATCTTAGTTCTCCTCCAAGTACATGTTGCAGTCTACCTCAGAACATTGTCTTTAACATCTTCTTTACAGGGCAATTGAAAACTCATTTTACACTGTTAAGTTTCATGATGAAGGACACATTTCTGATAGATATATCACATTATGTACTAGACACAAAACAGTTCATGAGCTTAGCAGATCTTGTGGAAGCTCACAGTACTGTAAAGGTCTGTAGTACTCTGCAAGAATTAATATTAAAACTTTATGTAGTACTGTCGTTCTTCAGTACACTGACTTTAAACTGAAAAAAAATAAGCTGCCCATCCTTCAGTCATATCCTTTAAAGTGCTGAAAGACAATAACTAGTATTTGCTTTCTGAAATGGCTCTGGAGGCAACCATTCTGGTCTACAGGTACACACTAAATTTTAGGTGTGTTAACAGAGAAGGATGGATTTACATTTTGAGTGGATTTAAGCAAAAAAGTTTAAAATATACATTTATATAGTGCTATCTTTCGAGAAGTTTTGCTTCAAAATACTTCTTTTAGAGCAAAATAACTGGTTGTTTTGGTGTTTGTTTTTTTCCCCAGGACTCATCTTCTTCTGGAGGCAGCCAGTACAATAGCCAAGTAAGCACTCATTCCAAAAGGAGAGTCAGTTTGTCACTTCTGAAAATTAAGGTTATTCATTCATTCAATTAAATTCAGGTTTTATATGGGAACTGGGTATAAAGAGCAAAAGTTCAGTAAATGAAATTCATCGAGTTTGATATGTCCTAAAGATTATAGCAATGCAGTTTTTAGCAAATAGAGCCCCTGTTTTTGTAAAACTTGCAAAATGAAGCTCACTAAAAAATACATGTGGGGAAAGAATGAATAAAAATGCATCACTTTTTATTCCTATTGGACCTAATTCCATTATGAAGAAAAACAAATCCAATCTCCCTTCTTTAAAGAGACCTCTTGTTGTATGAGGTTTTAGTAAATCTGCTTAGTTTGGTTTTCAGACTCCTGTTAGATAGCCAATATCTTGCTGCTAACTTTGGCCCAGGATTCAGCCTTCCAAATAAAGAAGTGCCATTCTCCAGAAATGAGCAGAGAAATAACTGGAAAGAATGCCACTTTAACCTTCCCTACAAGTCACACAAACAAAGCAGTATGTCTTTGCTTTCCACCCTTGCTTGGAATCTCAGGTATTTTCCCAACATGCCTGGTAAGGCTTAAACTCTAGTTAATAAAGCATTCTGAAAGTCCTGCCCACCTGTCTTCACTCTTACCTTGCTCTCTTGCTTCTGTTGTCCTGGGGGTCATGTTTTAAGGAAGTCCTACTGCAGATAATTCACTCTTCTGGTATTCTTTACAGGATTCATATTCCTCTGGAGCTAGCCAGTATGGAGGACATGTAAGCTCTTACTTTAACATTTTATGTGATACATTTGTTTTATAAATATTTGACTCATATTAAGGATCTCAGTTAAATATATCAAGAAAATTGACAGTGGTAGTAGTAATATTGTGAATTCAAGGTAGACCAAAAAAACCAGTTTATGCTGGGATAATTACACACAAACACTCAAATAACAAAATACAGATGTCTTTGCTGCTTGTCTCCAGGAGTTAGATATTCAGAAATAACTAATTTTCAATTCTTTTTCCAGGACTCATCTTCTTATGGAGGCAGCCAGTATGGTGGACAAGTAAGCATTAATAGTCCCCATTTTTGTAGTTTTGACTACAAGTTGTAGTTTATTTGTTGTCTACATGGATGTCTTTAATTTAATCTAAAACCTTCTCAGTAAATCTTTCTCTGTAGTGTTCTGGTGCTACTGTGATTAAACAGAACAAGTTCAGATGAAGATCATTATGTAAGACTAAAAGAAAATAGGATGTGATATACATGATGGACTCAATTGGCTCCTGAAATTTGCAGGACTAGAGGTCATGTCTCTCTGAAATAAATCAATAGCTTTATGAAGCTAACCAAAAATTTTTAAAGCCCCATGAAATGATTCTATGAGTCTATGAAATAGGTGTAAAAAAGTTTCAGTTTCCATTTTTTGTTTATTTTCAGGGTTCACCTTCCTCAGGAGGCAGCCAATACGGTGGACAGGTGAGAATTCTTCCCTTGTAGTGTTTACTACTTTCTCAAAGAGATTTGGTAGTTCTCTGTGTAAAAGAACATTTTAAAGAGACTGGGGTTTGAGTTGGGGTTTTTTCCCATGTTTTTTCTAATTTGATACTAGGTATATAATAGTTATAAATGTACATGATACAAAGCCATGGAAGAGTTTTTAAGATGGACTTTCTGATGTATCATAGTAAATGCAGATGAGCCTCACCCATTTTTGCACAGTCTGGTTCAGTCCACTCACAGTTCTGCAGTGAAAGAAACTGGGTACTTCCTCATATGGAGCATGGTTTAAAGGAGTACTATGACATGGATATAGAGATCACTTAACTCTTTCTTGTTCAGGGTTCACCTTCAGGAGGCAGCCAGTATGGAGGACAGGTAAGAATCTCTTCCTGTGTGGTTCTTATTCTAACACATCATTTCAGCATCAAAACTTGGTATTTTTATATTGACTGAAAAAATACTTAGAGAAAACTCTTTTAATTTGATAATAGATAATCAGGTGTATGATCTGAAACAATACAAAAGCTATGGAGATCTGCTGCTTCTGTTGTATCACAGTAAATGCAGTTCTGGCCTTGTTCTACCCTCCAACCTGCCCTGCTGCTGTCAGGGTTTCTTAGCTCTAACAGTAAGAGTGTCTGGAAGCAGATTCACTCCTCTTCTACCTCACTTCCTTCAGCAAAATGCAGTATCAGAGTTGCTGTCTGAGATATGCAGTATGTCTCAGAAGAAGAAGAGGGGAGAAGGTGAGGAGTTACTGAGAGGTGTTCCATGCTCTTGTGAAATGAAAGATGGTGGATAGGGTTGCTACTGGTGCCTAGTGGTATAGCCTCTAATATGGAGTGACACATAAAGCAGTAGGCTGAGTGTTTATCTTCCTGTAATTTTTCATTGTGCAACAGAGGAAGAAAATAATCTTTCTTTAAAAAGCTCTTAAAGAACCTTTTTGATTTGAGAAATATTTGGCACCTTTGCTTCAGGGTCCATCTTTCCCAGGTGGCAGCCATTATGGAGGACAGGTGAGAATTGTTTTTTATTAATGGGATGTTTTTTCCAGTGTTCACCTCTTTTCTTGGGTTTTTTTTTTTGGTGAAACCCAGAATATTTTGTAAAGGGGTGGCTTACAGCAAAACAGTGTTTAGACAGAACAGACAAATATAGGACTTCCTGCTGTGTCAGCCAGCTCATGTAAGCAAAACATAGAAGGCTGCTGTGAGCACACAATCCAGGGCAGCAGCACCACTCACACCTGCCTGAAGCTGACTTTATTCAAACTTCATTGTTCTGTTTAAACAGCAGCCATTGTAAAGGCCAGTGGATTTCAGTATGGTTATAAAGTGTCCGTGTCCCTGTGACACTTAAATCCATGGAAGACAAATAAAAGTGTGGGGTTTTGTGACAGGTGGTAAGTTAAAGAATGTGCAACAAATATAAATGCTTTCTCATTTCTTTAGGGTATAGCTTCTTCGGGAAGCAGCCAGTATAGTGGACAGGTAAAACTTCTGCTTTCATAGTATTTGCAGTTTGGGTACACAGTTCATAAGGAAAACAGACCTGTATTTCTTGCTAAAAAGGAACATTCCAAGAAAGAATAGCTTTAAGCCAGACTGAATGAGGATTGCTAAGTATAGGTCTGTCTGGCATTTCAGATTATGATCAGAGCAAATGGCACGGAAATGACACTGCATGGAAATGCTTCTTTAGCTTATCATGGTTTAAGAAGCCAATTTTTTGTGTTATGTTTAAACAGCAGTAATTTGAAAGACTGAGGACCACAGAGAACAACTTGTTACTCAGTAACACAGAAATAATAAAGTTACTCATTTTTTCCAGGGCTTTTCTTCAGGAGTCAGACAGTCTGGTGGACAGGTATGCTTTTCTTTCTCTGCACTATTTGCTTTTGCTAGTGTCATATACTCACAGATTGCTTTGTGTAACTTTCCTTCACAAGAACTGTTTCCCTTCACACATTTCATCCACACTGAATGTGGAAAGTGAGACACTGAATAGTGAACCCCTGGCCACCTCTTACTCAGTTTTATCACAGCAGAAATTACCTAGTAGTCCTCCACTGGAAGTCATCTGTAGTGTCTTCTGTCACATCTGTAGCATGAAAGAGTACAGTATGTGCTGTATGTATTCATAGAATCACAGAGTACGCTGAGGTGGAAGGGATCCATCAGGATCATCCAGCCCAACTCCTGGCCCTATGCAGGACACCCTAAGAATGACATAATGTGCCTGAGAGCATTGTCCAAATGCTTCTTGAATTCTTGACAAGCTTGGTGTTGTGATGTAGTGATGTAGTAGGACTAACTTCCATGGGGAAATTCCAGGTCCTCTGGTCTCCTCAAGGGAAAAAAAAAAATCTTTATAACTATTCAGAGTATTTTACTCATCCTTTTGGTGAGCAGGTTTTTACTGTAAATTTTAAATGAGAAGTTAGAAGATTCTATTTTAAAATTTGATCAGTAAATGCACAGCTAACCTAAAAGGGCAGTGGAGGGACAAAGAAACTACTTTTTAAATGGAGCTTGATGAGTCTGTGAGCAGTATTTTATAGTCCATTTTCTTACAGTAGCAGAATGTGAGTTCGATTTACTAATTCAGAGGCCTATTCCAATCATAGACCCAGGAAAGTAAGTTTGGTTGTGTTTTGTACAGGGTGGGTGTGTGTGCCCCGGTGGAGGTCCAGTGAGTATTCTTTGTCTTTATATATTTTTCATAGTATGTACACATACTGGAAAATTCCCAAGGAACTACACTGCTTGAAATAATTCTGTCTGTGAAATTCTACGTATGATGAAAGCTTTTTTCGCATTGTGCTAAAATGAGCAATTTTGAACCTGCTAAAGACAAAAATATTAAGTGACAGGCAACCATAGTATTGAATTCAAAACTAGCTACTCAGTTTGCAAAAGAGGCTTGGGACTTTTCTAAGAATCTGTTTCCCAAATATCTCCCAGTATACCTGTTGGGTTTTGGACTTCGCTCTTATGATCGTTATTAGCAGTATGGTTGAACTAGTGAAACTTAGATCTAGAATCTTGTCCCCAAATGCTTTCAGATTGGAGCAGAGCAACACGTTTAAAAAGTTAAAGCTATTTCCATTTCTCTGTCTAATCAATATATTCCCTATTTCTTTGTATATTCCTGAAAAAAACGCAAACCCAAACATACATAACCCCCCCCACTGTTTGCTGAGATCAAGCTGATCTACCTCTGAGGGAAGGTTCAGTTGCCTGTTTTCTCAATATAGTCAAAATTGCTTGGATCACTACTTCTCTTTCTCAGTCTATGTAATCGAGCAAAACCACATGCCCAAGTATGCAACTCATGGCATATATGCCACTTCTGAGAATCAAAAATGCTGAAAACATAATAGAAATTACAATTGATATAAATAGAAATGATAATATTATATAATAATAATTGTTATCACTTACATACACATTATAATCATATATGATTTGACATATGAATCAGGATGAATCCACATAGTAGTAATAAGTGTAAATGACTTGATCATTGCCATAGGTCAATATGTTCCCTTGCTTTTCCTCAATGTGACATTGAATTTAATACAGAGTAAACATTGCTATTTCTGTTGAATACAGGGCTCTTTTGGAGGAACTAACTACCATGGTGGACAGGTAGGCAGTTTTAACATTTACACAGATTAGTTCCTCAGGAATAAACACAGCTCAGTTGTCATATTTGCCCCGAAGCCATTAAACATTGAGTTCAGTTTAGTCATGGAGATAGGTACAATAATTCCAGAGTGCATGGGGCTTTTATTGACTCATTCTTGACATTTCAGTTATATCCTTCTCTATACTAGAGCCAAGATTTTACTTTGTAGTTATAGACCCTTTTTACCTTGAAAAATTACTGAAGAATCATTCACAGGGTTCATCTCACTGCATAAACCACTAATATGATGTGTGGATAATTAGTCATTTTCCACTGCATTAATAACTGTGTAAAGTTCTTCCAGTTAATCAGTGTCATGAGTATTGTTTAGATTAGGTCCAGGATTTTTGGATGTCATTTAAGATTTTTGATGCAATTTAAAAACTGTTTATAAAAATTTCACATTCTTTTTGCAGGGTTCATCATATTCTGGAAGCAATCAGTATGGTGGACAGGCAAGCAACTTTTCTTTGTTTTCAAGACTTCTTTCTACTTGGAATTTATTAAATGAAAAATACAATGCAGTGCATATACTGACAGTTTTTCATAGTCATTTTACTCTTAATAAGTATTTGAAAACAGGGACTGTCTCCCAGTAACCGAAATGGAGTAGCACAAACAAACTTCCATTTAAAGAAATTCCATAGATCATAATTCTAGTTGTTTTACCTCAGAATGCCTCTTATCTCAAGTGATTGTTTTAATTAACCATTTTAATGTTTTAGTTTCACATTGCTATGACACCAGTTCAAAATATATTTTCTGTGTTATTTTTCAATTATATTGAAATTTTTTTCATTTGTTTACATTAAATACTTGGAAAATTTGGTACAACATACATCAGTACACCAGTACTTTGAAAATATAAATTCTGATGTGTTGCACACAATAATACTAACTTCCTCACCTTCAGCTTCAAGTCAAGTCTCTTACTGTTAAGCATGTACCTTGTGCAGACTGTTTTTCACTGATTCACAAATGTTATTAGTGCAAATAGCTGACAGGCGTAATGGATGACGATCTAATAAGATAAGGTTATTTTTTGTCAGTATTACTGTTTGCAATGTTTCACTCCACTATACTAAAAAAATTAATTTCTTTTTACTCCACTGGCAAGCATTTGAATTCGGCATCACTCTATTAAGAAGATAATCTCTTGTAGAATGGAGAGGATTTTTAACAGCTGCAAGTCAATTTTTTTCCCAAACTACTTATTTGGTAATAACAACGATGATGCTTTTACAATAATACACATGATGCTCCCTGAACACATCTGACATAGCAGAAAATCACAAATAAAGTCAATTATTTTTTTTTCTCTTGAGCAGAGCTATATGTAAGATACTTTTGATCCATTTATTTATGTAACAGAACAGTCTTGGGAGGTGTTTTGTGACTTTACTTTCAATTTACTACTTTCAGCTGTTGAGGAACTTAGAGGCATTAAGTCAGAAGTCTTTCACTACATCTTTTTAGATTACTATACTTTCAAGATTGAGATCTGTCATAAGTCCTGTGATGTTTCATTCTGCACAGAAAAAAAAAAGTAAATGCTGTTAATTTCCTGTGGTTTTTTTTTTTTTTAATAGGGATCTTATCCCTCAGGAAGCAGCCAGTATGGTGGGCAGGTGAGTACATTCTCTTTCCATCCTGTCACTCTAACTCATTCTTAATATACTTTCCCGACCACGTCAGTTACTTTATGCTTAAAGATACATTAATTTGGCCATTTTATTAAGCTTAAATAGTTGAGGTAATACAGATTGAAGTCGTTTCAGCAAGGTGAAAAAAAGATTTGGCTACAATGAGTTAGTGCTCTGTGTAAAACATTCCTGTTGTAGTCTCAGGCTGTATTTCATAACGCTGCTTTCTTGATTCAAATTGCCATTGTTGGGGTGTGCAGTACAGAGTGTAAGTTTTAGGTACCCCATTTACTTTTTTTTGTTCAAACAACATCCAAGAAAGTTTGTTCTAAGTACTGCATAAAAATGTCTCAAAATAGTGATAGAAGATTCTTTTTCATTTAATTAATAGATGTTTGATTGACTTTTTACAGGGCTCATACCCTTCTGGAGGCAGACAACATGGTAAACCAGTAAGTAGAAAATTTCTAATTTACCTTTCTTTTTTCTTTTATACCTGTTAAAAAAACTATATCTAGTTAGATATGGACTAGACACTTTTCTGAGAATTACTTTAATGTGCAAAGAACGTCACATGATTTACTTATCTGGGATAATCTGAACAAATGCAAACACAATATTTATTTTCACACAGTTTCGTAGTTTTGAGACAGCATTTTACTATGTAACTGAACTTTTAGCAATCACAGAATGAGATCATTGGATTTTTTTTGTTGTTGTTGTCTTAAGTATTTCTGGCTTGCTTTGAAGAAAATATTTTTTAAAGGAAATAATAGTTGCCATTTATCTGTGCGTATTTCCAACTTCTGCCATTTCAGACTACTATTTTTACTATGCAATTTAGACCTTGCTCTTGTCATTCATTGGCAGGAGACACAAACAAGCATACACAATGTTTTAGCTTATCTCTTATAGAAAAGAAGATGTATTTGTTATTAAAAAGTGGGCATAAATGTTACATTTTCTAATACATGAATCATAAAGGTGAAATATTTTGTGTACCGTATTTGATGGCATTTCTTAAAGACTCAATGCTTGGAACATTTCCTGTTGGCAATGCCATTCAAATAAGCAGAGCCAGTTCACCAGAAAACTGAACAAGATGCTTTCAGAACATCGAATTTTTCTGCATCCACTTTTATTTTCAGTTACCTTTCTTATTAGATTTTTCTTTAAGTAGAGGTTGTAGAGTAAAGTACTCTAACATTTACATCTTTTATTGGTGGTGTCTTTTCTTTTTTTCCCAAATGTAACCCTAAACTGATGCCAGGTGAATTAATGTTTAATTGGACCTTATTATTTTTTCCATTCCATATATTAAGCATATCACAACTACGAAACAGTTCTTTCTTCTTGAGAATTTTGTATTAAATTCTCTGATACATCATTTGAAAGAACGCCCATAACAGAAAGATGTTAAATATTTTTATTTCAGATAAGGTTTTGCCTGGGATTTTTGGATTATTGGACACAAGCAGTGTTCATTATCCTGTGGTCTTTTATTCCAGGTAGCAAGAATATTTAAGTGCAAATAGACTTAGAGTCAATCTTTTTCAGGGTTCATCTTCCTCAGGAGGCAGTCATCAAGGAAAGCCAGTAAGGATATTCTTCTTTCAGTATTCCTCAACCAAGTTAGAAATGTGGATATTGGTTTTTAAGATAGATAACATCAACGAGGGTGAAATTTAAAATTACATTACAATGGTAAATGTCTGAAAAAATTACCAATAAAAATTGAAATATTTTGTTCAAACTTGAAGCTTAGGATGAGGCAGCATTTATTCCTCCCATAGTAAAGTTTTGATATACTCACTTACAGGACATGCTTGGGTCATTCTAGTAAGAATGATGCATTTAAAGTATCAGGGCAACTGTTTTCAGTTTCAAACTCTGTAGTTCAGACAAGACACATTGCTTTGACCCATTCCTCTGAAACTGTTCATGGGGTAAAGAGGGCATAGCTGTGCTTACTTGAGACCATTCAATTAAAATAGGGGGGGAAATGTGCAGTAAAAACAGTAAAATCAAAATCAGTATCAAACCCGCTAATATCAGGGGCATTTTCAAGACTGCTGTGTGCTCTTTGGACACTGTTCACTGCAGTCTTGTATGACAAAATTAAATGGTTCATAATTATTTCACAGGGTGGCTCTAACCCAGGAAGCACTTATTCTGGGAAACCGGTAAGAATACTTTCATCACAGCATTTTCATCTTCTCTTCCTAGTAAACAAAGAACCTGGGTGGTGGGTAGAGCAATTTTGGGATGACTGGTCTGAAGAGAACATTTTGTATTAGTATTTGTTCAACTTTCCTCTTGAACAACTTAAAACCACACTGTGGGTTAAGCTGTTAAAATCTTGTTGATCACAGGAAAAAACTGTTCAAAACCATTGGGTGGGAACACCTCTATAGATTTATTTGTTTGTTTATTTTCAGCAATCACCTTCCTCAGGCGGCAGTCAAGTGGTAAGAACTTTTCCTCTTTGTAGTTTCTTCCTATACATGTCATAGAAAACTGAAAGTGATGCTTATACTGTGAGGTATCTGTCAAATTTCCAACACAATAAATGAAATAGTATTAACAAAAATGAAGAGAAGTGGGACCACATAGGTGCTTTGTACTTTTGTCCCTGACTATCAAGGGAAAACACCTGTTGATATAGATGTTGCACATGATCTTTTTAATATCAGAAGTGTCTACATAATAGAAGTGGCTAATAGAAAAAGATTTCTCTGAAACTTTCTATGCCTTTATAATAGTAATAAACAGAACTATTTAGAAATGGGTTTATTTCTCTCTGTTTTTTATAGAGCTCTGCTGGGAAACACTCCACTCCCCACCTCCTGATGTTATTCAGTGTTTTGAGTGCCTTTGCTCTCTCTGCTGGTGTATCAAAATGGTCTAGATGAACTTCTGAAGAGTTATCTGACATCCTAAACACAGATTGTATTCCATATTGTTAGATTACTTAATGTAAGAAAAGAAATATCCTAAAGTTAAATTGGCAGATGCTATTTAGCTGTTAATGTTGCATGTCTAGCTGGTATGTCATGCCTCTGATTAGTTTACCTCTGGTTTTAGTCATTAGTAGATACCATTAGTTTTGTCAGTGTTTTAGGCATCATTTTAGGAGAGCATATTGTACCCTAGCTATATGATTTACTTTTATTTCCAATAGGGAATGCGATGAACACCTACCTGAAATGATTAGTGTGACAAATGAATACTTAGAAAATATTTGGTTATTAACCAAAGTGGACAAGGTCAAATAAATTGTTGTATATTCAAACAGAACACTGTGCCTGGTAATCACCACATAAAATAGGCTGACGTAAACATCTGATAAGCAGCTCTCCAAGGACAGAAGAAAAGATGCTAAAATTGTATCAGTATTGGTTTTAGTCTGATTGTAATCAAATGCAAGTTCAATATGGAGATTGCAAAGCAAGAAAAAAAAACTCCATAGGACTGCAATTTTTGGGGGTTAACTACAGTTAATTATTAGAAAAGCAAAACAGCTCAAAGCAAAGAAATGCTGAACTCCATTCAAACTGACTGCAAATACCTAGAGTTCTGTAGAGAAGCATGAGGCAAATGTACCCCAGATTAGGTTGTAAAACTAAAAGCTGCTGGAAAATAAAGCCTTTTTCTTTGAGAAGGAATGGAAAATTAATTAAATTCATAAAACTGGTAACATCCTGTCTCCTTTTTTCAAGTATTTCACCTAACCTGTGATACCTCATCTATCTGAAAGTTTAATTTTAAGAATGATGCTGGCATCTGCAAGCAGGTACATCAGTGTGGTCACTGCAATACCACGGCCCATTTTTGAGTTCAGGAGCAGTTCCACATCTTGCAGCAAACTCTTCTGGAGCTTTCAGAGCCACCTCTTGTTTGGTGTTAACAAAGTGCATTCTCCTAAAGCATACTTCTAATGAATGTCTTGCTGAACATGTGCCTGCTATTAAAAGTACCTTTTTTAGTAGTGTACTTTTCTCTTGCGGTTTACAATTGTAATCAGTGGAATAGGTTTCCATTCAAGTTCTGCTACTCACTTCGGCGGGGCCAGGATTTCACCCGGTTTTGATGTGCAGCACTATCCTTTGCCAACCATCGGTAAATCAACCTGTAATTGTAAAGTTTTGCCTGTGTGTACGGTCTTCAAAATTTGGTGGACAATATGTTTCTTTGGACATCACATTAATGTTCCCTCTGAGAGTCCGTACCTTAATTCAAACCAGCCTTGCCATTCTCTAATAAATGTGTCATGGGTTTCATACAAAACGCTCCTGTCAGTCGCTGCACAAGTTCCCCGTTGATGGTTTGGGCGGAACACGGCCCGTGCGGCGCTCCCCGGGCCGCTCGCTGGCGGGTCCGCTCTCCGCGTGGCAGGGGCTCCGAGCTCAGCGAGCCGCCCCCGCCCCGCGCCGCTGTCCCTCGTGGGCGGCCCCGCGAGGCCTGCCCGGAGCCCGCCCGGCCCGGAGCCGCTCTCGCTGCAGCCGCGGCCCTGGGAACGGAGCGGGCGGGGCTCGGCTGCAGCCGGAGCCTTTGCGGGACGGGACCGCGGCTCCCGGAAGCACCGGGAGCTGGAGAGAGCCGAGCTGGGCCGGCCGTGAGGGGCGAGCGGGGCCGCCGGGCGGGCGCGCAGGTGGGAGCAGAGCCCGGCTGGGGCCGCCCCGCGGGGAGCGGTGCGGAGCTGTGGGTGAGGGAGGGAGCCTGACAGAGGCCTATGGTGTGGGGGGAAACGTTTGGGGTTGGGGAACGGGGCGGGGAGCAGGTCTGTTGGAGCAGGCTGGGGAGGGAGAGGGTGGGATTAAAAGGATATTGAGATAAATGTCTGGAAATGGAGCGGTTTGGCGAAGAGGGAGGAGAGGGTGAAGTTGAAGTTGCTGTGGGGAAGCGGCTGTGTGTGAAGTTGGGAAAGGGCACGGATCTGGCCAGAGCTGTGTCAGTGCTGCTGAGGTTGTGGCTCACTTGCTGGGCTGCTGGTGCTCTGCTGAGAAGATTCTCACTGTGTGATGTAGTGCTGTATGTAATGTTCACAGAAATGCACATTTTACAAGTGGTAAATGGTATCACAATTTCATACCACGTTGTTGAAATGAGAAACACTCTAGCAATACAGCGTTTATGGATTAAGCAGAAACTCAGGATGCAGATATAATGAATGTAATAATGCATATTGTGGGATAAACTGAGAGGTAAAAGATAAATATCAGAAGGTACCCCAAGTTTTTTCATTTTATTGAATCCCATAAACTGTGTTTTAAACCAGAGTGAGGAAGACTTGGATTCCAGAGAAAAGATTTTAAAAGAATGATTGGGTAGAGAAGACTGACACAGCTTTCAACAATAGGGGGTCGTGTTATTTGGGACATAAAGGACATATATGCAACAAACCTTTCTAAAACTGAGTGAGCACCACAATGGGAAGTTGTATTTTTCATGGTGGCCTCTGCACAGGAGGATTGGGAGTTACGACAACCCTTGCTTTTCAAAGAACATATGTGCAGAATGATAAAGTGGATCTTAGAATTAACAATAGGTGATGGACTGCTTCTCCCAAAATCTGTGGGGCTGCCTTTGTCCACAGGCACTGCACTTGACTTACCTGTGTGCACACTGAGTTGAGCTAGAGGCTGCAGGGTGAGTTTGAGGGAGGTGACTGTTGTGGAGAAAGAGGTTTATAATAACCTCTGCCTTTGGGAACTGTAGTTCATGATTCCATTGTACATTATTAGGCATTGTGAGAACTTGTGATTGAAGATCACAGTTCTAGGAGATAAGGATCCATTAGTTTGGGATGCATAATGTTCTGGTCTGTAGAAGTAGTATGTGTAGCAAAAATACTGTTTTGGGGAAAGTGATTCTAGTAAGTACAAATTTGCTTTCTTTAGAGCAATTTATTGTTAGGAGTGACTCTGTCTTTAACAATCCTACAGGCTGCTTACACAGCCTAATTTCTTATTCTAGTTACACTTTTGTTTGCAATAACATGAAAAAGGTTTGCAATAACATGAAAAATGATCATCTGAACCAAGTACCTATGGAGTTCAAGTCATGTGTCCCCTTAAAACAGTTCTGGATTTGGCGGTGTTAAGTGAGGACAACACATACTTGATCTTTGGGACAGGCTTGCCAGACACAGTTATTCCTCCCATAATATTCTTGAATTGCTTGCTACCTGGCTTATTGTTCACAAGTTACTTCAGTTAATATGATAGCCATGCTGCTTGTGCAGGCTGTGTGCCTTTGCTGGTACTCAGGAGGCTGCACAGCTGCATCACATCAATGGAGGATGTTTGTAGAGGGAAGGATAGATTCTTAAGATCTGTATTTCTTAGGATCTGGCATGATAATGCCATATGGTTAGGAGTTCAGGATTTTGCCACTGGATTTCTGAACTTCGTCTTATATTTATGCCCCTTCAATACACTGTTCAGCTGTCTGATTTTATTTGTAATTGCTAACTTTCTGCAGTGTCTACAGATTCATTTTCACTGTAGGATCTAGTTTGTTTTACTCTAGTCCAAGTAGGTCACCTTGACTGAGGTGTTTGACTCACTGTGTTGCCTTGAGCACCCAGAATTTATTCATAATTCATAAATAGCATAAGTGTAAGCTGTAGCTGAACCCCAGCTGGGTTCAATGTTCAGTCTTTCAGCACCTTAAATCAAGCTCCTTCATTGGCTTGATACATCTGCAGGAGCTGCTTTCCAGCAGTGCTTCAGTTCACGGCATTGTACTCCTGTATCCTTGAGGAGGGATGGGCATTTGAACTAAAACTGAGAACTGGATGTCTCCTTGCTCACAGAGTCTGAATGTGACTGCTGGGATCTATCTATACTGTGATCTATACAATGAATGCAGTGTATGTACTGTGTGAAAAAGCAAGAGGCAGTTGAGGCAGGTTGTATCAAATTTCTGTGCTGGCAGGCAGAGTTCGGCTTAATGACTGTTATGTCAATATAAAACTATTGCCCTACTGTGCAGAGTTGAAGGCTTCATCTTACAAGAAATGTGGGTGTCAACATTTAGCTCAATGAGGGCCTGGATTTCCTGAATGCTGAATATTTAGACTCAATTATGTGATTTGTGTAATATTCATCAAGCCAAATTCTCAGCAGCCAAAAAAATATGATCTCTGGGTTTTTAGGTTTGGTGTAAAAGATAAAGAGCACTTAGCCACAAATTTCATATTTTAAGATTGACAGTACTTAACTCTTAGTGCCTCATACATAGATTAGAATGGTAATTTTTTTTCCCACAAAATAAAGAAAGAAACAGTAAACCTTAGGGAGCTCCTAAAAAAAACTGAGCCAAGTTCCCTTTCTGCTACATTTTCTATCAACCTGTAAGAAAACCTTACTGAGTCCCGAGCAATTTGTAGCATTCTCTGAAATTAGACTTTAGTTAATATGTAATTGCATTCCCTTTGTTGGACTTGGCAGTGATGGAATTTCCTGGTTGAGTGATAGGCCAGTGAATCACCTGATACAGCCTCCACTATCTTTAGCAGAAGCCAAGGTTTTGGAGCAAAGTTGAGAGGAGATCACTGGTTGATCTTTAACAATTAGCATTTAATATGTAACTGCTCTGTACCTAAGTTTTAAAAACCATCTGCATGATTTTAAAATGGCCAAGTGTTTTGGTTTAACCCCAACTGGCAACTAAGCACCACACAGCCACTTGTTCACTCCCCCCTGGTGGGATGGGGGAGAGAACTGGAAGGGTAAAAGTGAGAAAACTTGTGGGCTGAGACAGAGACGTTTAGTAGGTAAACAAAAGCTGCACATGCAAGCAAAGCAAACCAAAGAATTCATTTACCACATTACGGGGCAGGCAGTTGTTTAGCCATCTCCCAGAAAGCAGGGCTCCATCACGTGTAACAGTGACATGGGAAGACAAACACCATCACTCCGAACCTCCCCTCCTTCCTTCTTCTCCCAGCTTTATGTACTGAGCATGACTCCTTGTGGTCTGAGATATCCCTGTGGTCAGTTGGGGTCAGCTGTCCTGGCTGTGTCTCCTCCCAGCTTCTTGTGTGCTCCCAGCCTCCTCACTGATGGGGTGGGAAGGAGAAAAGTGTAAGCCCTGCTCAGCAATAATGAAAACATCCCTGTGTTATCAACACTTTTCAGCACAAATCCTAAGCACAGCTGCTGTGAAGAAAATGAACTCTACCCCAGCCAAAACCAGCCCACGAGATAGGGTTGTGCCTGTGGAGCTAGATGACATTGTAGGAGCAAGGTCCACCAGTGATCTACAGGGTTGTACTTGATATCCTGGTCTTAAAAGTACTATTTGAATGCAGTTATACTTTGAATTTCTTTTTACTGGTTTAGAAGCTTTTTAATGCAAATGGAGAAATTGGAAATACTGCCTGAAGGAAACCTTCATGTGAAAATAATCTTTGTCCCTCAGTTTCTGCTAGAAGTGTAAGGAAAAAACTTTGCGAGAGGATTTGCTTTTAACAACACTTCTGAAGAAGTGTACAAGTTCTAAGAGAAGCATAGCTTTTTTTTCTTTTCATAGTATACTTAATGTGCTTTATGATGCCACCAGCCAGAAGAATGAGTAACAAACTGGAAAACAAAAGAAAGCACAAGGTAAGTTTTAAAAGGATGAAGTGATTTGCAGTGATTTAGTTTAAAAGTGCCATGTATTTGGGAAGGAGCAGCTGACAATTATAGATAGCTTATGGGAGGGAACAAAGAAGAAACCTGTTTCCAGTATGAGGAAAATGGAAAACGTAATTGTGACATTTTAAAGTGAGAAAGGAAAGGTTTAAGATTATTAGAAATATTTATAACATGGATTATTAAAATTACACTGACATGGCGGATTACATCTTGTGGGAGTGAGGGTGAAAGAAACATATTGTTGAATGATAGTGGTCCAGATATGGCAGTTAAAATATTTGTATGTTTGTATTCAGAACCTGGTTCAGCAGCACTTAACTAGATTTGGGAAGGTCTAGGCACCCTCCATACCATGTGGGATATTTATCATAAAATCATAGAATGGTTTGAGTTGGAAGGGACCTTAAAGATCATCTGTTTCCAACCCCCTGCCACAGACAGGGACACCTTCCACTAGACCAGGTTGCTCAAAGCCCTGTCCAACCTGGCCTTGAACACTTGCAGGGATGGAGCTTTTACAGTTCTGTGGGCAAGCTGTTCCTGAATTACCCTGGCCCATGTCCAGAACCTTGCACTTAGTCTTGCTGAACTTGATGAGGTTCCTTCCATTCATTTATTTCTATCCTTAAAGTATTTGTTCTATTAGATAGTAATTTTTGTAAAAAGAAAGTTATATTCACTCCAAAAAGAAGAATATTTATGGAATAGAACTTTCCTCTGAGGAATGTAGATTTGTTACAGAAAGTGGCATGTTTCTTGTGTGTTATCCAGCACAGGAAAGCGGGCAATACATGTAGAAAGTAAGAAAAGCATAGAAAGGATTCTTATAAAACTAGGTTCTTTAGGTTCTGTGAGTTAGTTCTGACTCCACCTTCCAATTGTGCTCTTCCTTTGTTGACAGCTTATTATATTTGTATAGGTGTAGCATCAGCACTACGTTCATATTTCATTGGAGAAATATGAGAACACCATCCTGTTTCTTTAATCTGTTATCCTAATTCCAAAGTAAATGCCCAGGAACCTTGTCCATACCTGTACCACTGGAATAGTGTACTTTACTTTCCACTCTGGTTTTCCTTCCGTAAGGCAGACTCCATCAGTGTTTATCCTCCAGCAGATCCCGTATGTAGAATTTGGTGTATTGGCACAGAAAATTTAAACTTTGATAGTTTTAAGAGGCTGGTTGTCTACTTCTGTTTGGCTTTGCATTTTAACTAACATTCAAATGCCTTCTGTTTGGTTAAGCAATGTTAAACTAAGTGCTTAATCATAAAATGGAATAAGAGCTAAGAATGATAATTCCTGTAATTTGGCTTTTTACTCTAAAAGCCTGTCAGCAGTGAAAACATTTCACAGCTCAGCTGGAAGGAACTTAATTCACGTAATGCCATCACTGTGGAGATTTGGCGCACGACAGTAGTTAGTTTATTTTTCTTTTTTAAAATTAAACTTTACTTGTGACAGAGTTGGGAGGAGGTAAGAAATAGTTAGGAGGTAAGCAATAGGGGTTATTTTGTTATTTTTTGGTGAATTTAACCTACTTTTTTGTTATGTAACTTGCTGGAATTCATTGTTTTGTTTGGTTTTTGTTTGGGGGTTTTTGGGTTTTTGGGGGGTTTTTGTTGGGCTTTTTTTTGTCTGTTATCTACTTCTTGATATAATGTTGGGTGCTTCGGGGTTTTTGTGTAAGTTTTTTCTGATACTCCCTTGAAGTTTCAGAAATTTAAGGAAAACTAAATGCAATGAACGTAATAAAAAGTGAGGCAGCTGCAGTGACTGTAAGAAAAGCTTTCTCAGTAATTCAGGCTGAATTAATGTATAATGCAAAATACTGGATAGTTTGAGATACTGAAAGAACTTTCAGTGTAATTGATGCAGGAGAAATGCACAGTCAAATAAATGAAAATTGGATCATTTGTACATGAACAATCAACCTTTTTATTTATAAAATAATATATGAAAATATGTGATATCCCAACCTTAAAATTTCAGTGAGTCTAAAACATGCTAATCAACTACATACTTGATGTAAGACAAACTTGAGTCTTAACAGTTCTGTGCTCACTTGATATTAATATGTTTGTGTCAGCATGGTGTGAAATTTTGGGAGTGCCTATATCTGTGGAGTTGCCCCTGCAATTTTGTTCTTGCAGGTGGTGTTAGACCATACTTCCTGGAAGGATCTTCGTAATATGTAGTATAAATGCCAGTATCTTTGGGAAATGTCTCAGGACAGTCTCTAGTCTCTGAGTTTAAAGAGAAGTTCAAATAAGTTAGTCACTTTCCTTGTAGACTTTTGTTTTTTACTGTTTAGATACCTCAGACTAAAGTAATTCTGTGAGATTTTGAGTCCTCCTACAAACTCAAGAATAGAATCAATTCATAAACTGATCTGTAATTTTGCACAGGATTTTGTAATGGTAGATATTTAGCAGCTGAAAAACTCAGAAGTTTACATCATCAGAACTTCAAAAGATGAACTCTTAAGGTTAAGGAAAGTCCTGTAATCTTACTGCACTGTAGTAAACCCTGATTAATATCAATGAGTTTTGTTAAGAATGGATAGAGGAAAATAAAAACATATATGGGATGTTTGCTGTTAATTAAGTCAAATTGATTAGGTTCCTTTTGGCCTAATTTCATTTGCAAACATTAGAATTTACCAGGAAAATTTTAGGAGGGAAATTGTAGGTACGAAATAAAAAAAAAAGTTAAATACTACATTTTAGCCTGGATTGGAGGTATTACAAAGGGAGATGAGAATCTGCAAGTCAAAAATTTATTCTTTTTGTCTGAATGAATATTATGAAATGAAAATATGTGATTTTCATTTAAAAATCTGCTTTCATTGAAGAGTTATTCTTCAGACTTTGCATGGTATGGTATTTTGAGCTGGAAGTATTACTTCCTGTATAGATTGCTTTGCTTTGGTTTGTGTTCTGAAAACCTTTCCAGGGTCCTTATTCTTTTTACTTTCAAGGAGAACAACTCTTCAGATAGTATCCACCTGTATTTTATCCAGCTGCGTGTAGCTCAAATTTTATGTGGCGGTAAATCCCATCTTGTCTTACTGCATGTGGACTCCTGTACAGACCTGCCTTGTGTGTGGCTGCAGGGTGTGTCTGCGTGGTACACTGAGTAAATGACACACAAGCAGGTGAATTGTATTTTTAACATAGACTAAAAGGAGAAAAGAGTAATGAGCCTTGTCCCTGAGATGTGTGATTTAGTATTATAGTCAATGAACTGCAGGTCCTCAGCACATCTCACTGTAAGATACAGTTCAAAAAACGGAGTTAATGTGACCACTCAACTTCCAGTCTTTGAATTAGCAAACCTAAATCTGAATTTTCAAACAGGTGCATCCTGCAGAGTACCGAGTAGAGCATTCAAAGACCAGTAAGAAATCCAGGTTGTAACCCTGTACAGAAAACGCATTGGGAACTTTAATTTCATTATTGGTTTAAGACAATCAAAGTGTGGGCTGTTACTGAAGACAAAAGTTCATTTATTCTGTGACTGCACAGGCTGTTGCTGTGAGCGTAGGAGGAGCTCAGGCTGCAAGTGAGCGATTACACCTCTGGTCATGATCTGTAAATCTAAAGCTGCTGTGAAACTGCAGCTGATGACAGCCCAGCTGTTGGAAATTCAATACTTGGCTCTTTTTCTGGATCCTGTTCCCAGTTTGCACAGTTCTGTGCGCTGATATGCAGCTCTTTTATAAAAAGGAAAAGGGACCAGGAGAGCTGATAAGATGTTCTGTGTGCTTAGTAGAGAGTGGTTATATTACTGGCATATATAAGTTCCAGTACTCTCTAGTTCCTGCTCTGTGAACCAGCTTGTAAGTACAGCACGGAACTTCCCTCACTAGTGGTCTACAAGCCTGTGTTGTTGACTACTGACAGGACAACTTTTAACAAATACCCTTATTTCAGCTATCACACTGGACACTTAGAATCCATTTTGTGTGAATTCTTGAAATTTTGAAATTGCATTAGTGATTTATGGTAAGGAAATGTTTCCTGCTACTCGCACCTTTTTGAGACACAGTATCTGGGGAAAATTCCCTTTTTTATCATGATTACTAAGGAAGACAAGACAGTAGTTCAAGAAAATATTGTGGTATGTATTCTTTATGTATTTGCTGATGGGCTTATCAAACTCTTCTGCTTGTTGGTATGTTTTCATGCTGATTGCTTTGGTACTTGCTCATAAACAGCAAACTGGTGATTTGCTTTTAAAATTACATTTTAAGCTGCTTCATAAATAGATGGTTGTATTTCAGCAAAAAATTAATGTGAACATTGCTTTTAATATTATGACCTGTTTTGAAGGTTAAGGAATTGATATCTGATAGTTTTGAACATTTGTAAAACCCTTGATGACTTCCCAGGCTGACAGAACGCAGAAATTTGGGTTTGAGTCAGGAGGGATGTGTGTTCCCATTATCTGTATTTTGTTCAGAAACATATGGAAAACTGAAACTCAAAAAGTTTAAAAACTTATTTATTTGTAAGTGTGCTTTCATGAAATTCAGTGTTGTTCATCTTAACAATACACTGCTCTTCATTTCCAGTTTTTCAGGTCTCAATACTGAAAAATGAGGTAGATGGAAAAGGTGAAAGAAATTGTTTAAGTTGGCTCACATAAATGTCAGTTTTCTCTAGTATCATAGGCAGGCCTTTTAGTGAAATTCAGTTCCCTATTTTCTCTCAGTAGGTTTTTTTTTCCTTTTTCTCCCTCTATCTTCTTTATGTTACTGTTTTTCTCCAGAAAGCATGATCTCTGAATGTGCACGTCCCTTCTTCGTTCCTTTACAGGAACTGTTCTGTTTCTCCTCCTTGTTCTCAGCTGTAGCAAATTTCTTCTTCAAAGTTTTTGTTCTTCAACTAACATACCATCTCAGTTTTGTTGTTGGGGATGCATAATTCCACAGTTAACATCCTCTTGTCATGGATTATTCCACCAGAACTAGTGGAAAACAGCAAGTCTTGAATTATGTCTGCACCTTTCTTCTTCTTCATACTTTGTACTTCTGTCTGGTTTATATTGCTCAGTGCAGTTGCATCTTTAGTATTTGTTTCTTCAGGAGTTAAATAAGATCATAGCTCATATAAAAGTATCTCTTATTAAGATTCTTTAAAGGAACCTTGTGTGTTTCTTCCTCAGTTTCTGCATCCTGGCATCTTTTTCTTCCTTATTTGCCCTTATGCTTTTATAAATATTTTTACAACTGCATAGTTCTTGAGATAAACAGTTTTACTGTGTAGGATACAAGTATGTCCTTTATATCTTTGTGGCTGTTGGCAATTCACACTTGTTTGCAGGTTATTGTAATGTCTTTTAAGTGTCTGTGTCCTGTAGAGAATTATTTGACTCTGAGTAGTTGACAGGAGGAAATCTGTAAATGCTTAGAGACAAGATAAAGGCAACTCGGAAATATTTGAAGAGTACAGCTCTCCAAATGTCTGCAAAAATAGCAGTGAAATGCATCTTGAGCTAGAGAAATGCAGTCAGCAAGAAACAGCTTCAGTTCCAGCTCCAAATAGTTAGAGGTACCAGCACATCCTTGAGCAGTGGGTACAAAAGTGGACAGTTAATGAGTCAGAAGGTGTGTGCCTGTAGGTGTAAAACACAGACAGCTCTGCCATATGCACCCAGTAAGTCAGCCATCTCTAGGCTTCTAAAGTTGAGAACCACATTCATTGTCTTGACTTGTTACTGTTTTTCTTCTGCTTGTAAACATATTTGTAAACTTCTAGTTATTGAATTAACTTTGGCGTTTTAAAAAACAGCTCTGTTTTTGAATTAAGTGGGCAGTGAAGGCAGCAGAAGTTAATCGTTTATAGAAAGCATTAGTTTCTGTGTGTATGGAAGCTTTTGTATGAAGGATAGCAAAAATGTGATATTCTGAGAAGCAGAGAGCTTTCTTTAAATTTCCTTGTAATATATTATGGCAAAATGAAAATCATTGTCTCTGTTAGTCTCCTGCAATAAATTAATCCTTTAAATTGGAAAGAAAATTGCATCAACTTGGTGGGAGTTCCTGGTAGAGATGAGGCTGATACAGCTTTAGTACCATAAGGTTTGTGGTAGTCAGTGCAGTCTGAGAAATTAAGTGCAGTCACCTAGTCATCTCTATTCAGCTAATTTTTTTCTGAGCAGGTTAATCAGCAGGACAGGTTTTGTATTGCCTCCCCTGCAGCTCCTCTGTGCTGTGTCTTCCTATCCAACTCTGCTTTCCCACAACTCTCCTTCTCCTTCCTTGTCAGGCATACCTCTCATTCTCATTTAATGCAGCCCAACCCTGACCCTTTGCTGGCACGGAGCCATCTGGCAAAGTAGAGGCTGCAACCTGACAAACTTGGGAGAGGTGGAAGAATGGCAAGATCTGTTCAGTCTGGGAACAGCTCATTGCAGCAGGAGTACTGGGCGTTCTACTGTACCGCAGCAGAAAACACCTTCACCTTAAAAATATCTTCTAAGCTTCCAGCTACGTAAAGAAATCTGTGATTTGGATCCATGAAACTTAGGAGTGAAACTAGTTATTGAGGAGCTAATTATCTGTTAATAGTTCTTATTTTGCTTGATTATTATTACAGATAAGTATTTAATTTCATTTCTCTTCTAGTTAACATTTCTAATGCGTCTCTCCATTTGTTTTCATGTATTTGAATAACATTGTTAAAGTGATAATTTCCTTTTGCTTTTTAAGTATCAGATTTATGTTTTCCTTTGACTGAGCTCCAGACATAACTTCTTTTCATATGCTAATACCTAATACCTGCAATATTACCTTTGGGTTTGGGGTTTTTTTTCTGTTTCAGAAAGAAAAAAGTCAAGAAATGTCTGCCAATTTAAAGTACCTTTCCTTGAGCATCCTGGTTTTTCAGACCACAAGTTTAGTCCTGACCATGCGTTATTCTCGGACACTGAAAGAAGAAGGACCTCGTTACTTATCCTCCACTGCAGTAGTTATTGCTGAACTCCTGAAGATTTTGGCCTGTGTTCTGTTAGTCTACAAAGACAGCAGTATGTGTCACATTTTGCACCAAGTAATTTTCCTAATCAATATGCTGTATTGTAGTGGCAACTGCAAAGCAGCCATGTGAGTACAGGCATACAACAAAGCATTTTCCTTCTCCTTGTGTAAGAAATAGTCTTGGAAACACATTAATCATACTGTATATTTGCTTAATAGAGTGTGGATACTGAGGAGTTTGTGTTTGCATTTTAAGAAATCCACATGTAGAAGTAGGAAAAAAGAAAAAGCTTTAAGTATGTCCAAAGCATGCATGACAATTTAAAAACCTATGATAAACAGCAGACACAAAAGGAAGGAATTTCATTGTTACAGGAAGAATCATAGTTTTAAGCGAAAAACAAAACAAAGTGTATTCAGCTTTACTCCAGTTCTTATTTTGTACATTTGAAACTGAATTGATCAGGTTCCTGGATACATATATTTGATTTTTCAACAGCTTAAAAATGTCATTGTATACGCACATACATTGATGACTCTGTAGAATTCTAAATATGCACTTTTTAGATGATACTCTTTGATGTATTATCTTAAATGATTGATATGGTTTCAATAAGTTTTACTAAAAAGTATTTTGTGTAATTGTTTTCTTTCTGATATTCCAGGCTGCAGGAAGACACTTGCAGCCACTTTTCCTTACATATATGAGGCTTGTGAAAATCAAACAGAGATAGTATTTTCAGGTCCTGACATAATTATAGCTATAAAAAGGGGCAACAATTTTATGAACAGAGCATTGCTATTTCTCGGTTTTTTTCCCTTCTCCTTTTAGTGAATGTCTATTTCTTTTATTGTTTCTTTGGGTAGAATGCAATTTACGGACTCTGAACAGAGTGCTACATGATGAAATCCTTAATAAACCCATGGAAACTCTTAAACTTGCTATTCCTTCAGGAATTTACACTCTTCAGAACAACTTGCTATACGTAGCATTGTCAAACCTAGATGCAGCCACGTACCAGGTACTGTGTATTTGGAATTCTCTGTAAGTTTAAAAAGCCTCCCATGAATTATGTTCCAGTACCTGTTTCTGGTTCTTCTAGGTTACGTATCAATTGAAAATTCTCACCACAGCATTGTTTTCTGTGTCCATGTTGAGCAAGAAGTTGGGCGTATACCAGTGGCTGTCATTAGTAATATTGATGACAGGAGTGGCATTTGTACAGGTAAATATTAGCAGGTGGTTTGTGGGGTTTTAATGTATTTATTCAAGGAACATGGATTTGTGTACTGATTATCCAGCTTTCTGATTCTACCAGCTGCACACGAGCACCAGAGTATAGTCAGGAGCTACGAGTCACAACTGGCCAGGTCTGGAGGACACCAGAAATGGTTCAAAGGCAGAAGATAGCACCTCTTTTGCAACCCAGTGCTCTACTGTAGAATGTGACAGGGCCTCTGGAGCAACCTGCAAGTAATGATGAAAGCAATGTTTATTAGCACATTTTGTCCGACATTCGGAATTCACTCATTAGGATCTCTGCCAGTACAGGCCATTTTCACTTTGTCTTAGGGTTTCAGCATGGCAAATTTACTTTGCACTATTTCAAAAAGTAAATTTGGCCTCAGTTCTAGATAGTGCAGGTACCAGAGTTTGTAGATTTCAAAGGGCAGGATCATGGGATAAGAGACTATTCTGAGAATTTTTAGTGGATTTTAGCATATCCCAGAAATTTTTATTTTTTAAAACTTAAGGATTTGTAAAAAGACATGGTGATTAAATTAAATAATTAAAAATGAGAACAGAACATTCTGACAGTATTTAACAGACTCCTCAGTAAGTTTTTGTCTATGGCATTGCATTTTACTCAGCATTAGACACATTGCAGGATTTAGCTGGTCTGCACAATCACCAAAGAGGGACACATGAAAAGAGACAATTTATCTCACCATAAAGACAGCTAGTGTAAGTAGTTTTCTAACTGTACTTAGATTTGTAAGGTGTCCAGCTGTTGGGTGGCACAAGTTGGTAGCCATGAATGACCAGAAGTCACACTGGGATTCAGAAATAGTTCTCACTTACGAAACATAAATCCTGCACCTGTTTAAATTGATGAGTGTTCTCCAAGTTCAGGCATAGTTTTACTCCTTACAAATATGTAGAAGGAAAAATTGTAGCTTTGCAGTCCTTTAAAAGTATTTATGGTGCAAAACTTTACAAGTATGTGATTGTCTGTATTTAGTAGCTTTTACTGTTGCTAGAAAACAAGTTTGCATTTTATGGGTGCTCATGACTTGATCTCATCAGTGAATTTTGTCTAACTGTTTTTATATCCAGTGGCCTTCAGACTCTCAAGCAACACCTGCTAAGGAGCATTCAGCAGGATCGCAGTTTGTGGGCCTGATTGCAGTTCTTATAGCATGCTTTTCTAGTGGATTTGCTGGGGTTTATTTTGAGAAAATTTTAAAGGAAACTAAGCAGTCTGTGTGGATCAGAAACATTCAGCTTGGTAAGTTTCATTTTAATCATCTGTTAGAGATACTGCATTCTGAAGAATTAAGATAAATGAGTGAAATATGTGTATAAATAAAAAATATAAACATCATTTTACTGTGCTGCATAAATGCTATCTTAAAACCAAAAGTATAAACTCTGTTAGATGGAATTCTAGCGGTTGCTTTCTGATTTCAATCTAGTTCTTGATTTAATTTGTTAATAGAGTATCTGTACATTTGTACAGAATCTGTCAATTGTATTTTTAAAATTATTTTTTAGAGAATATAGGAGTATTAAAATATGTTTCTGAGTCAGTGTTTTGAGGTGTGTTAAAATTAACATAATTTTTCTCTTGTGCCTGGGTAGTTTTTTGTGTTAAAAGTGCCAATCTATAAAATCTGCTTTGTTTATGAATGAAGTTGAGGTAATGAATTATTGTTATTTCAATACAAAGATAGTTTGTTTCAGTTGTCTACTTATTCACTGGGGAAAGGCATATGCAAAAGATAGTTCATCTTAACTATTTTAATGCCCTTACCTATTGTGCACCTGTCAGTAAGAGAACGTCTTCTGTTTCCAAAGCAGTCCTGAGTCTTCTAGACCCTCGATATTAATGGCAACAGAGTTTATCTGTGTCCCTGAGTGAGTTTTCCCTCAATTTAGAGCAATCTTGTCCAGTTTATAGGGTTGGAAATGGGACATCAACAATATCTTTTTGTTCCTGTTTTGCAACAGAAACAAAACTTACTGTTGGAGTTGCCTTTCATTCTCTAATGGAATCCTTCTAGTCTTCACCTGTAGGCAATAATTATTTATGACATATTTAAATGGATGTGTTGAGCAGAATTTGAACTTCCCAGCACCTTTGAATGGTTAATGATCAAATCTGCAGTGTAGAATTAAGTAATGAGATTATTTAGGGGATCAGAGCTGGGTACTGAGTCTGGCAAAATGTAGTGCAGTACTATAAAAACAGGAGATAGCGTGGGTTCTTTTGTAATTAGTTAGTTAGTCAATAAGCAACATTTTTTCCTTTATTTTCCTATTGCTGTGTTTTAGTTAAAAATGGTTTCAGTTAAAAAAGCAGAACTTAATTTTGAATATATTATAACATTTTTACATAACCATAAATGTTTTGAAATCTGAGTATAGCAAAAGTGATCAAAACATCTCCTTATTATCTGCTTGTATTTATGAAAATCATGTATATTAAAACTAAGTTTTCCTGAGCAGGGTGTAGGGAATACATCAAGAAAGGTTATGTTAGGGAATTTTGAAGGCAGAGAAGGGTTGGTAGCCGGGGCTTGGTCCAGGATTTAAGGTAAAATTTGGTGTTCTGGATGGAGCTGCAGTGTAGAATACATTGTCAAGGAAAGTTGATTATTATTACCCTGTTTCCATGCTAAAAGTGCTTTCATGGGCAAGAGTGCAGATATCTGAAACAATTTCCAGTAAGAATTCATAATTGTTGAAAAATTCATCTTCTCTTCTAAAACAATGTTCAGATTTTTGTACAGTGCACTGAAGTATATGCGAAAGCCAAAGAGTTCACTTAGTTTGATAGTCAGCCTGGTCATATATTGAATGTTCCAGTAATTGCTTTGTGAAACCAGGAGATCAGAACAGACTGCGTCTAAATACAAACTCTTCAAGGTAATCAATAACTAGGACAGTGGTACGTGAAGACATAAATGTCTATGATAATAGAATCAGAGCACCTTTTTGATTTATTTTTGTCAGTGAGCTTAATCTGCCTTAATAGGAGGTTCAGTAGAATATATTTATTAATGAGGTTGGTTTCAGTTCAAAAATAAAATTAATGTTGTCATATTTCATAGAAAGTTTTTAGAAACTATTTAAATACATAAATGCATTTTTAAAATACATATTAAATACATATAAATATTAAATACAGATTTCACAATACAGCTTTTACAAAATATTTAAAACATGAAATAATAAATTTTCAAAAATTTTGCAAGTGCAAGATAGTTGCCCAGTTTAAACATTGTATTATTCAGGAGCAAGTCATTCATAAGCAAGAGCTTTGAAATAGAGCTTTTCTTAAAAGAAAAACAAAAATCCTATATGTCCAACCTGGTTTTCATTTTCATATTCATAGAGAATTATTTAAACTATAGAAGATAGTGGGAAAATAAATTAGAATTAATAGTTTAAAAATTCAGGTTTTAGTGCATGCTAATACCATAATAAGAATGTATGAATAGTTGAGTTTATTTCTTTGTTTTAGCAGATCAATTGGAAAATACAAATAATTGGTTTAATATGAATGAAACTACATTTTTAATTCTGCCTACAAAAAGAATTATTTTTTGTCAAACAGAAGGGTTTGTTTTGTTCAAAACAATGCCACCTTTTTCAGGTGCTAAGAAATTTGATGAAAATCAGCTTTTCACAGAAAAGGAATGGAAAAAAAGTGTTCCCCCTTTCCTGCTCAGGACTAGAGCCTACATCAGTCACAGAATAGCTGCTTACATTATGTCATGCTTGAGGGGATTAGGAAAACTTCCCCATTTGATAGGACAACACTGTACTCACCAAATAAAAAACTTAATAATCTCATCTCAATTTCAATTTTTGACAGTAAGTCTCTACTAGTAAACATTCATTGTGTTTGGGACTGGCTCAGGAGAATCCCACTTCAAAGATCCTTATCTGAATTGGCAAACTGCTAATTGCTGCTCCTGCTGTGTTGGAGACCTTCTCCTCCACTGGGTGTGTTCCCTGTTTTTTCTGTCCAGGTTATAGTGTGACTTCAGCCTTCAGTCATTTCTAGTTTCAGGAAAACCAAAATTGTGTTTAAGTGAATTTTGCTCTATGCCATAAACAAAAATCACTCCCTTCCAGTAGAAAGCAATGGAAGTATATGAGGATATCTTAATGGAAACAGTCAAAACTTATTATAAGTGTGGAGAATAGCTTTTAAAAGAGAATAGCAAAATGATTGTGTTTGAATGTGATAGTATTGCTAGTGACAATCCCATTTTAAAACCAGGAATACATGACAGTCCTTAAGGACAAGGAACCCGTTTGCATGTTTTTCACCTGAAGCTTTTCAATCAATCCTTTACTTTCAGGATTTTTTGGTAGCATATTTGGACTGATGGGTGTTTACATTTATGATGGAGAACAACTGTCAAAAAATGGATTTTTTCAAGGATACAATAAACTTACTTGGGTGGTCGTTGTTCTGCAGGTGAGATACCTTGTATTGCATCTTTCTGTGAAGGCACTCAGGGATTTACTCCTCTGTAAATGACTGGGGAAACTAATGGGTGTCATTGAAGCCACTGAGAATTCTGTAGTCAAAAGTCTGATCTATCATTATTAGCATAAACTTCTAAATGAAAACCTGGAAAATATATAGCAAGTATATGATAAGGTATTGTGCAACTTAAAAGCATGTAAGCATTATTTATTTTGCAATGTTTAAAAATATATATATGCATATGTCCTTCTTCCTGTGGCTAAAAATGTGTATTACAAGCATTTCCACCCATTTAATAGTGGTAATCAACAATTTCTTCAATGGGGAAAGAACTACTCCTCCAATACTTCTTTTCAACAGTGCATATCCTCTGTATGGATATCTACTGCACTGTATCTATTTTATAATATAAAATAAATGTATTGCTCCTCAACATAGACAAAAGCTTTTCCTAAAGTAAGCACATGATGTTAAAATAGATGCTCTCAGTCAAATGATCAGTTTGTGAATCCAAACCTCCCTATTTTTCCAGGCACTTGGAGGGCTGGTGATTGCTGCTGTTATAAAATATGCAGATAACATTTTAAAGGGATTTGCAACTTCTCTCTCTATTATACTGTCAACATTGATCTCCTATTTCTGGCTGCAAGATTTCGTCCCTACAAGGTAAGAATTACTTTCCACGTGTGCTGGGGGGGAAAAAAAAAAAAAATAGTTGCAAACGTACCGCTTACCAGCTATAACTGCGAAAATGAATCAAAAAACCAGGCCACACCTGGAGAATGCTTAGGTACCGCCGGCGCAGCAGAGGCGTGTTTCGCGCGGCGGCGGCCCGCGCGTGTCCGGCCTGCCTGTGCGACGCGGTTTCCCTGCGGGCCGCTGGCTCCGCGTGCGCCGTCCCGCCGTGCTGCCCGGGCGCCCCCTGGCGGCGGCCCGTGACCCGGGGCTGGCGCTGCTCCGTGTCCCCG